>CM050412.1:61018162-61606242 GCA_027564155.1 Gymnocypris eckloni scoliostomus | reverse complement strand
TGTCTGGGAAGTTACCGTCCCGAGTCGAAACCAGCCCACGAGTGTCTCCGTGGCCCCTGCTCAGCTCTTCTTCGCCTCCGCTGGTCCTGCGGAGCTCTTCTTCGCTGGTTCTGCGCCGCCCAGGAGCCCGCTGCCCGAGCGCCGCCGAGCCTGCTTCTCGAGCGCCGCCGAGCTGCTGGCTTCCCGAGCGCCGCCGAGATCCAGCGCTTCCCGAGCGCGCCGAGAGCTGCCAAGCGCTCCGAGCGCCGCCGAGCCAGTGCCTGCTCCCGACAGCGCCTCCAGTGCCTGCTCCGCCAGCGCTCCAGTGCCTGCACCCGCCAGTGCGCCTCCAGTGCCTGCACCACGCCAGTGCCTCCAGTGCCTGCACCACGCCAGTGCCTCCAGTGCCTGCACCACGCCAGTGCCCTCCAGTGCCTGCACCACGCCAGTGCCCTCCAGTGCCTGCACCACGCCAGTGCCCTCCAGTGCCTGCACCACGCCAGTGCCCTCCAGTGCCTGCACCACGCCAGTGCCCTCCAGTGCCTGCACCACGCCAGTGCCCTCCAGTGCCTGCACCACGCCAGTGCCCTCCAGTGCCTGCACCACGCCAGTGCCCTCCAGTGCCTGCACCACGCCAGTGCCCTCCAGTGCCTGCACCACGCCAGTGCCCTCCAGTGCCTGCACCACGCCAGTGCCCTCCAGTGCCTGCACCACGCCAGTGCCCTCCAGTCTCCAGAGCCCCTGCTGGCCCCGCCCAGCTCTCCATTGCCTCCGCTGGTCCCGCCCAGCTCACCTTGGCCCACGCTGGTTCCGGCCCAGCTCACCTGGGCCTCCGCTGGTCCCGCCCAGCTCACTCATTGCCTCCGCTGGTCCCGCCCAGCTCACCTTGGCCCCGCTGGTTCCATCCAGCTCTCCAGGGCCTCCGCTGGTCCCGTCCAGCTCACCATTGCCTCCGCTGGTCCTGCCCAGCTCACCTTGGCCCACGCTGGTCCCGTCCAGCTCACCTGGGCCTCCGCTGGTCCCGGCCCAGCTCACCATTGCCTCCGCTGGTCCTCCCAGCTCACCTTGGCCCACGCTGGTCCCGCCCAGCTCACCTTTGGCCTCCGCTGGTCCCGTCCAGCTCACTTTTCCCTCCGCTGGCCCTGTCCAGCTCGCCTTCACGGCTCCTGAGCCCCCTGGGATGGGGAGCTTCCCAAGAAAATTTTGGGCTACCCTCCATGGCCACCCGAGCACCCCGCCTCCATGGCCGCCCGAGCACCCGCCCGCCATGGCCTCCTCAGTTCCCGGCCCTCCGTGGCCGCCTGATCCGCCATGGCCGCCAGAATCCCCGGATCCGCCATGGCCGCCTGATCCGCCCGTGGCCGCCGGAATCCCCGGATCCGCCATGGCCGCCGGAATCTCGGATCCGCCATGGCCGCCTGATCCGCCATGGCCGCCTGAGTCCCCGGATCCGCCGTGGGTCCCGGAACGGGCACCGCCCTGGAGGTCACCTGTCCGGTCTCCAGGTCCTTGAGGCCTCCAGAGTGCCCACCCTCCCTCGATGTCGACGCGCGGGACGCGCCTATTGGAAGGGGGGGGTAATGTCAGACTTTGTCTTCCTCTGCCTTTGTCTCCTCACCCTTATATGGTCCTTCCTGTTTCCCAGTCATTATTAGTTCAGTCAGTGTCAGCCTTGTCTTGATTATGTCCCAGGTGTCTCCAGTTATGTCTCCCTATAATAGTCTGTTCTACCCAATGTTACTTGTGGATTATTGTTAATGTCAGCGTGTCAATGTTCTTACCTGTGTTCCTGTGCCTCCTCCGTTTGTCATCCATTAAATACCCTGTTTGTTTCTATCCTCGTCTCCTCGTTCCTGGATCCCCGTGTACCGTGACAAATATTAAGTACAGTTTAAAAAAAATATATACTTTATTTGAAGTACGCTACAAGTATACATCCAATACAATTAAGCACATTAATCACAATGTGGAAAAAGGAAAAGGGGTCATAATTTAATGGAGGGAAAAAAGTTACAATCTGCAATATTTTTTTTTTTTTTTTTTTTACTTATAGTTGCAGCATCATAGGCTTGACCCAGAATAGGCAGCTCTGTCTAGACACACACAAACACACATGAGAGAGCAGGGGCCCGTTCTTCGTAAGTTGATAACTTGTTAGCTGGATTTGATTGTTGCCGATTTCAGTTGCTGTCAAAGCAATGGGTCCGTAAACTTAAACCTGCTTATTTCATGTAAACAGATTAGATTGAAAACTGCTTTTTAAGCAGAATTAAAACTTAAAATATGTCCCAGCCACCGCTTTATTACTTTATTACAAGAGTACCCTACTGATCCAGGGGCAGTAATTTAAAAATAATATAATAATGTTGTGTAGTCTATGACACTATAGACACAGCCAGTTTTTCTCACTGAAAGATTTATTCATTATAAAGTAATTACTTCATAATTGTATTGGAGTCTTACACACATGCTGTACAGATAACGTAAAGTTGTGCATTAATGTGATTGATGACGGATATTATGGGAGTGGCTTGATGGAGCGCAGGAGATGCAGATAACTTGATCTTGACCCTTAAGAAACCTTAATTAATGCCGTCAAGTAACAAATCTGTTTCAAAGATACAATTAAATTAATTGTTAATTACTACATTGAAATAAAAATGTAAAGCCTGTACAAATACTAGAAATCGTGAATACAAATAATTGGGAATGTAAAAAAAAAAAAAACAGCAAACATTTCATTTATATGTTATATAGCATTTATGTAGTTTTGTTCACTTGGCTGTTTCCAGAAAAGTCCAGAAGTTTTTTCGTCAGGTGCCTTTTATAATTACATGATGTCATTACGTTGCTGTCTTGCTACCAGCCAATCGCTACATTGCTGATCGTGGTTTCGAGTATCGATACATAGCCCCATTAAACCAACCCATGAACACGCAATTATCTCAGATAACTCAATCCAGCTATTCTAATCATCAACAACAGATGTGTTCGAAGAACCGAATCAGCCAGATCCTGATTAGGGCGGTGATATCATCTTGGATGTGTCATTTGATCTCGGATGTAATAAGCGACGTATGAAGAATGGGCCCAGTTTGCTGTTGTGTTGTCATGAGCATGAATGAGGGCGGGCTCTGTGATGTGAGATGGCGATGAAGTTTAGAGGAACAGGTTTTTAGAGTGAGTCTGAACAGCACACATGTGAGAGCTGCTGATGGAAAAACATGAATTTATAATATAGACAACACCTCCAACATACATCAGTCAAGTTAAACTGCTTTTCTCCAGTTGTATCATCAAATCTGTTGATTTTTCTATTCGATGTCTACATGATCACTGTTCAACCTGGCTAGTAACTGTTCATTTAATCATGCAAAAGGTGTTTTGTGATGAATATTATTAATCAGTGTTCCTTTTTAAATTATTTTTATTTATTTATTTATGTGTGCTTGTATCAAAGGAAGATGCAAAATTGTTGCCATATTAAAAGCGGATATTACTAGTTGTTTCCAGTTTGACTAGAAAAAGTATATAGTAATATTTCTTAGGTTGAGCAAATGTGGTTCTCTTTTATCGAGGGCATAAGAAGGTCCAAAATTAACTTTATGGCACACCTGCCCTAAAGAAAATTAAACTTGCCATATATATGATATAATGAAAGAGTATTTTTGTATTCGTTTTTATATATATACAGTGCTCAGCGTAAATGAGTACACCCCTTTGAAAAGTAACATTTTAAACAATATCTCAATGAACACAAAAACATTTTCCAAAATGTTGACAAGACTAAGTTTTATAAAACATCTGTTTAACTTATAACATGAAAGTAAGGTTAAAAAAATAGAGAACAACATTTTCAGTTTTACTCAAATTAGGGTGATGCAAAATGAGTACACCCCACTGAAAGTCTCTGAAGCAAAGCTACATTTTAGACTACAAATGTATAATTTAACAAGAATTCAACCACAGGTGAGTCTAATTATTCATTACACAGGTGTTCAGCAGACAGTTGACTATAAAATGGTGTTACTTAAAGAAAACCCTTCCCATTTCATGCTGTCAGCAATGGCACCACATGGAAGAGAAATGTCACAAGAGTCACCTGAGAAAGAAAATTATTTCTTTACACAAAAAGGTGAAGGCTACAAGAAGATCAGCAAAGCTTTACTTATCAGTCAGAATACTGTAGCAAAAGTGGTACAAACATTTAAAAGATGGAACTGCAACCATCTCACAGAGGCGTCCCAGGTCGTCCCACGGAAGTTAACACCTCGTCAGGAGCGTCTTCTGATGAGAAGGGTTGAAGAAATCGACATGCAAGTTCACTGCAGTTATTCAAAGAAGTAGAAAGCCAAACTGGGGTGACTATTTCCGTGACACAACACGGGCGACACTGCAGAGGAATGGCATGCATGCATGGGTGCCGCCCACGAAAGAAGCCCCCTAGCCCAGGCACAAAAGCCCACCTTCCAGAGTTTGCTAGGGCCCATGCTGACAAAGATGAAGACTACTGGGACTCTATACCTGGAGTGATGAGACCAAGATAAATGTTTTGGAACTGATGGCTTCAAACTGTATGGCGTCGCAAAGGTGGTGAGGAATACAAAGAAAATGCATGGTGCCTACAGTGAAACATGGTGGCAGTGTCCTTATGTGGGGCTGCATGAGCGCTTGGTGTCGGGAGCTGCATTTCATTGATGGCATCATGAATTCACAAATGTGCTCTATACTGAAAGAGAAGATGCTACCATCACTCCGCACTCCCGTGTCGATGCCGATGCCGATACCGATTATTACAGATCAAGTAGACGACAACCGATATTTTGAACCGATATACGTGTCTGGTGTAAAATGAAAATGAATGCCAAAATTAATAATAACAAGAGCTCTGACAAAAAACGTTCTTAAATGCTTTTAAACATG
Organism: Gymnocypris eckloni scoliostomus; assembly: GCA_027564155.1. NCBI lineage: Eukaryota > Metazoa > Chordata > Actinopteri > Cypriniformes > Cyprinidae > Gymnocypris > Gymnocypris eckloni. Next base: position 61,601,340 of record CM050412.1, on the reverse strand, counting down.
TCTTTAATTCTGAAAACTGTTAATAACAACAACATTAAATAAACAGTAATATTAATAATATTAATAATAACATAAGTGCAGGGATCACCCAGAAGCATTCTGTAAACATGTTGTAAAACTTAAAGTAAACGCCTTTAGCGATTGTGTGATTATTCTCAACAAAAGTTGTAATAATTGTTGTAGTTGTATTACGATACAGTAATATATTCGCTAAACCAAACTTATATTTTGACAGGTTGCCATGAGAACCTTTTAGGTTTCTGTAGCCTATGTATATATGATATGACGATCGCTTTACTCAAATGAAACGGTCAAATGCTCATGAAGTGACTTCCGAGCAGTTCTGGGGATGTTGTTCATGTATTTATGTCCTCATTTAGTGAGACGGCAGATGCTGAAAACACCGCAGCACGCCGCTTCAGTATGTATGTGTAGTAAATGAAACCGCACGCCTGTGTCATTCATTAACAGAGATGCAGAACATGCAGGATTCATATTTAAATAGTGTTTTTGCTTAATATTTATAGATACTAGTCCATAGCGAGTCGATTTAAGTGTACTGACCTACTTTTTGATTATTTCATCCAAACTTCGACAAATTCCATGACATTCCGCGTTATACGGTAAATTCCATTATATGACTGCATTCCGCGATTCCGCCCGCATTTTTCCGCATCGCGGACATCATGGGTTATATTGAGGTGTTTTGCAACTTCAGCAACGCCTGCTGCTGCTTTACCTTTGAGAGACAACTGATGCGTGATCACTGAGGCAGCTCCAGTTAGCAAGTCGGTGTGAGACTGCCTTCAGTTTTCCGCTGATTGGTCGGACTCGTGACTCTCTACATATCAGATGAGCGGTGGGCGGAGATTGCTCTCAGAGATTGAGAGATCGCCTCACTCTCACAGAGTGTTGAGCTCAGACAGGCTGCATCGAGCCAAATAGTGCATTTAAACATTAAATAATTTCACCTGTATTAATTTTTCACCAATAAATAATGTCACCTGTAAATAGTATGTTTATTTGCATAATAATAAAAAATAATACAAATATATATATATTATCGGCAAATCTGTTTTGAAAATGGCCGATATCGACAATCATAAAAATGCTTAATATCGGCGCCGATAATCGGTCGACCCCTAATCTAAGTTATATTATTAACCTTACTTTCATGTTATAAGTTAAACAGATGTTATATTAAACTTAATCTTGTCAACATTTTGGAAATGGTTTTTGTGTTCATTGAGATATTGTTTAAAATTTGACTTTTCAAAGGGGGTGTACTCATTTACACTGAGCACTGTATATATATATATATAATTTGTTATATTTAACTATTTTGTTTTTGTCTTCTCTTGATGAAACAACACAGAGTACCTGTTTGTAAGTTAAAGTATGACAGAATTGTTTTAATATCATTGAGATACTATTATATATTTGTGTAATTATTTTAAATTAATTATGATTTCAGGTAAAGGTTGGTAATTTCTGTTGGCATTTTTACATTTTATAAATTTTTGTTGTATTTAAATATGTCTGTATGTTGTTTGTATTATTTTTATTTCAGTTTTGTTATTTTAATACATTAAGTTAAATGAAAATGATAAATGTTGCCATGTTAATTAGCTGAAATAGGTTTACATTTTTTATACTATATTTTATTGCAGTTAACATTTAAGTAACAAAAATATTTGTAAGGTTTTTTAGTTAAGTTAACTATAATAACGCTGGTTTGAAACTAAAACAACGCCATTTGAATATCTTTGATTTATATAAAATGAATCTGCCAACTAAGCCAGCTAGTTTTATTTTCTCGCCAAAATCAAAGCCTGGTTAGTGTGAAGTTTAGTCTAAGCCTGTGTCTGTGTTGCTGTGTCTGAGTTCTGCTGACTAATAATCAGACGGGATTAGGCTAAATTTAGGTTGAAGAACCATCTTTATGTCTGACAGACACAAAGACCTCTCCTGATCACAAACTCCTCCTCCTGCTCACTGTTGTTTTTTTATTCTTTTCCTCATGGAATCAGAGTGAAATGTGAAGGAAGGCTGAGATATTCAGGCCGAGAGCGGTGTTGAAATCCACTGCATTAATAATGGATGGTAAATGGCCGCTCTGACAGTTCACAAACGGCCGTAACATCATTAAGGATAACTTAGCAGGAGCACTTTTCCGTCTTGTGCCACGCACAGGCCATAAACACAGGGAGGGGTAATGTGTAGATATATGAGTGCTTCATTCCTGTGTCTGCCTCTTTTTTCCTCAGTAAGCCGAGAGTTTGCCCCATGTATTTCTGTTTCTGTGTACTGGCAGTGTAAGCGGTCCCAAACAACCCATAGCCCTTTGAAACCTCATGATTTAGTATTTTCTTTTGGCATACTCCACAAATACTGTATACTTTTGGTGTGTTATTACTGTTTTAAAGCGTTAGAGGCATACATTCTGTGTTTTGTTGTGAGAATTATTATCCAACAGTTGCTAGTTTAAACACATCAGTTGTCTGTATCCCCAAAATAAAATGGAGATTTTCTTAACCCCATCCAAAGTTGATGTTCAATTAATTGTAGTGTACCATAATTATAATATTTAGAGTTAGTATTTTTAATTAGTAAATCCATAATATTTACAATATATTTAACTGCATCATTTCCCTCCATTACAAAGATGTAACATTCCAAACATTTTCAAATTATACAAAAAATATATTTCATGGGGTCTTTAAAAAACCCAAATAGTAAAATATAATTTACTTATATATATATTTATTTATTTATGATTATTTTTACATTTAAATATATTGCTCAAACAAATCAACAAAACCATATGATTTGTTGTGTCATATCCATGGCTTTGATGGACAGGTTGAGTCCCAAAAATATAATTCTCCAGGACAGGGGTTTGGTCAAATCATATCACTATAACCAATGTATAATATTTTATATTAATAATAATGTTGCCATGTGTGATGGTTGCTGCAGTGAGCTGAGGTGTTACCAAGATCATTCGCTCTCACCTGGCCTGTTATGTTACATCTCCACTGCAGAGCTGCCTAGAGAGTGAGTAAGTGTGTGTGTGTGTGTGTGTGCGCGTGCGCGTGCGCCTGCGCGTGCGCCTGCGCCTGTGTGTGTGTGTGGTGTGTGTACACACAAGAGGGTGTGGATGTGGGCTTTTGTTAGCAAATCAAGTTCCGTTCTTTTCCAAAACAATGGTGACGTCATAATGGCAGCAGACGAGTATGACGGTAACTCATTAATGAGAAGTTTTAGACGTAGGGCTGCAACAACTAATCGATAAAATCGATTATATCGATTATGAAAAATCATCGTCAATGATTCTCATTATCGATTAGTCGGGTCCGCCCACAGTGCACGCCCAGCTTCAGCTGGTTGCTCAAATTACAGCACTGAATAACGCATTTAAAATGCATCTGAAAATAGTGGAGGAAACAGAATGAGATGCCGCGGGAGAAGTACGTGATCCAAGCTGCCCAAAACATGAGAATTCTTTATTTTGAGCTTTAAGTTAATGCATTAGTGTAAAGGCTTGCCCTGTCCGACGCTGTGACACATGCGTGTGCGTCCTCAGTGCAAAAACGTTCAGTTTACGGTCATATCCTTATCTATAAATGTCACGAATTCACATGAGCATTAAAGGTCCGTCCTGACTGGCTGTGTTAAGCTTAATATACCGAATGGCGCGTGCACGCGCGTCAGACAGACGGAAACACAGAGAGCGGGGTTAAGTTGGTTTTGTTTTCGATATTCGTGACACATTCAGCGATAAACGGCAATAACTCCGAATTGACTTGCCCAAAACAAAATCTAAACTGTGTGACCATCAAAAGGGCAAAGCTGATCATGCTTCACAGCCTTCTTTTTCATAGTTTTCACTCGATGTAATAAGCACTAGCCCGCACAAGCCGTCTCAATGTGTATCAAGCCGGGAGAGCTCACTCTCTGCGGAGCTTTCCGTGGGGAAAGTGCACGTTTTCTTAGTTTTTTGCTATAGCTCACTGGGTGGTGTTTTTGTAATAGCTTTTTAGTTAAAGGGCCTATGGACATGAGACCAGTGTTAATCAAGAGAGGGGACAGTGGACATTTTTCACAACCTTCCATTTTAGATCTACTGTTGGAAAAGGGAATTGCATGTCAAAAATTTACTTTCTTTATGTAATAACTTTCATCAGCAGGAAGATAGAGACTTGACTGTGATCAAAGTGAACGTGTGTTCCTGCAGAACATTCCTCACCTGTTAGTTTACACTGAGTCTTTATTATCTTTATTATTATTACAATGTTTAATAGAGATTCAAAATTCAAACTATATTCACTATTACAGTGCTTAACAAATTTATTAAAACAAATGTAAGGTTTTTAACAGATTATGTAAGGTTTGTGCCACTGCTGCTCTAAACTAACAGCATTGGTGATTACCAAAGTCATGTTTTAGCTTTCTGTATTGGTTAGCAAAATGCATAAGCTCTTTAGAAACAGTAGTAGGCTATTTCTAATGCTATAATATAATTATTGCTGTTATCTATGAAATAAAGGCAGAACACTTTATAGTGTTTTTTCAGATACGCAATTACAGTCAAAAAGTACATAAACAATGCAAGCAAGAATGCAAGCTGTTATGAGGCCATTTTTGTTATTATAAATACTAATAAGTTGTTTCTGTTTGTAATTTGCCCAATAAATGACAATAAAATGTTTAGATGTAAACTTTTTTTGACAGATTCCTGAAATATTTGTTTTCTCTTTATGACAGGTGGTTTAATAAATTAAACACTGTATGTTTTCATAGCATTGAATTTGTTTGAAGGACATTGAGCAGAATGTGGAATAGTGTGTATATCGCCAATAAAATAAAATTATTGTATTTCATCCGATTAATCGAAAGAATAATCGTCAACTAATCGATTATCAAAATAATCGTTAGTTGCAGCCCTATGCTCCAGAGAAACAAGCTTGTAGCCATCTTTTTAATTTTGGGTTTGAACTTCCATTTTGCGGTAGCTCTGTTATATGAAATCGCTGTTGAAGAGTCATTAGCCGGTGAAGTGGATTTACTTATTGTTAGGTATTAGCGATGCACCGATTGAAATTTTATTGACCGATTTTCGTTTTGACGATTATGATTTTCTTTCTAAAAACTATAATTGATAGCATATACAAACAAAAATCTATGCAAATATCAACGCATTTTTTTTACATAAAATAAATTGTTACAAATTAAAATTCCCCCAATCTGGACTAATTTAAAGATTTTATCTTACTTAAACATCTCTCAAAATAAAGTGATCTGTTACTGGAAAGAGGAAGAAATAGTTAACTTAAAATGAGTTGCTTTATGTAACAAAACAGATGTCATTTCCCACTGTTTATAATTGGTAATTTCTTTCCCCTAACGTTATTATTTGTGTAATTTTCACATCAAATTCTTACTTTGTTCAATTAATTCTGTTAGAATAATAAGAAAGTTGTTACCATTCAAATTAAGTTAGTATTAACAAACGATCTTTCCACTGTAGTAACAACATCTCGTAAGCAATGCAGGTATTTTGTAATTGGATGTAAAAGTGAACATAAGCAGACCTGTAGCCAGCTATGTCACCGAGGTCCAGACCACCGTACGTTTTTCATGTTCAAAAATAAAATGTGTTCTCTGAATGACTAATTTGCTGTTTAAAACTCCTCATATGAATGTCTGCATGTATAATTCCGTTTAAACCGAATGTTTAGCGTTAGAATGATCGCAGCCAGATGCTGGCGCAGTGAACGAGTCTTGAAGAGTCTTGAGTGTGGTGCAGGTGCAGCATCCGTGTTGCCAGATCCAGCTATTATAAGCATATTTGGACTTGTCTTTTCCACTTAATTTAACAATTTAAAAGTGTGAAATTGCAGTTTAGTGTCAGTGATATCTTGATCTTATCTTTGAAAAATATCTAACATTTTTGGTTAATTTTTTTTTTTTTTCGGTTTTTATTAGTTTTATTTTTCTGTCAGAAACGCATCAGCATTGCCAAAAACAGTAGCATTTAACACTAGCACACAAATCTGTAGAACAAGAGGTTAGAGAATGAAATATGCAAACTCTAGCCATGAAGATGTCTATGCTATTTCATTCAGTGTATAGTAGTTACATTTTCACAAATCATGCTAAAACATTCATAAGAGCACTAGACAAAGTTATCATCTATAGAGCAATGATTATTAATGAAAACTTTAACAGTAATATGTATTAATAAACAAGTATAAAATGATCCACCCCCTATTGTAAAATATGAACACATGTTGATGCTATAAATATTGTATAATTTAACATTGTTCATCCCTCCAAAACAGAGAAAACATCTTTTGTCAAAAACATCTACATCGTCTCTTTTAAAATGTTAGCGTATATAATGAGTTGTGTTTATGAGGGGTTATTGAACCGTGAATTAGTTTTGTTTTTGATGTTAACGCGCCACAAAATACAAAAAGAAAATAAAGAAAAAAAAAACAGAAGAGGGGGTGGGGTGAGCAGTAGCTCATTATCATTTAAAGAGACATGCACAGAAACGGGTCGCTGTGAAGAGAGACAAGGTAAAAGGGTGTTGTTTTACATGGCCATTGAGGAATTTTAACAAAATTATGTTGCAGACATTTCATAAAGACACTAAAGAATCATACCAACTTGTGGAAAATGGGCATCTGACGTCCCCTTTAAAGTGACAAACAAAACTGCAGAGTATGATAATATTGTCCATTGGTGTGAACAATATTATACTTATCATTATAATTATCTTTATAGTTATCGCTCTTGGTATGAATTTTGACCATATCTTGAAAGCTTTTTAGGCATAAATCTAACAACATGCAATAAAGTGTGTTGTTCAAACCCATTTTAACATATGAACCAAGTGGGACATTTAGATGGAAAATATTACTCAGCTTAGTTTGTATTTAAGATACAGATGTTGTTTTGGTTGTATGTGAGCATCTCAAGAGACTTGTCCTTTTTTCATGGGACTTTTGTTCACGTTGTTCTGTCTCTCTTTCCATACGTGTCTCTCTCTTTTTCCCTGTGTCTTCCTCTCCTCCCATGTGTACCGCTTGCTTTGTTTGAGGCTGTTATTTGGAGCTGACAGAATCAGGGCTGAGTTTCAAATATAGGAGGAAGCATTGCCATGGCCTCACCAACCAGAAGAACGACTCCCACCAGCCCAGAACTTTCATTCATTTCTTCCTCTATTTTTTCTACAGCTACATCGATTTCAGAGACCACCTTAATCCTTCCACCCACGGCAATATGGTTTTACGCACTGAGGCATTTGCTTATCTTTACACTATTATGCCTCATCTATGTCTTATTATTTCCGCCTGTCTCACAACGAGGTGGTGTTGTTTGATAACCTTGGGCTTATCTTGATATTAAAATATGAAGGTGTCTGATGGATAAATGATATCCATGGTGCAGTGAATCTATGAAGATTACGCACAGAGAGGGAGATGATCTATGTGCTGTAAGGAGAAAGGAGACGCCGTTGGGTGGGGGTGGGGAGGATTGTGTGCTATATTTGGTGTTGCAGTGAAAGCGGGAGTGGGTGTGAACCAACTTCATTTGCCATCAGAGGCTCGCTAAGAAAGAGGTGAGGGGTAAACATCTGCACACAGCTGAATTGGGCTTGGGACATGGGAAGAAAAAGAGGGTGTGGATGTGGGCTTTTGTTAGCAAATCAAGTTCCGTTCTTTTCCAAAACAATGGTGACGTCATAATGGCAGTAGACGAGTATGACGATGACTCCTTAATGAGAAGTTATAGGCCTTATGCTCCAGAGAAACAAGCGTGTAGCCATCTTTTGAATTTCGGGTTTGAACTTCCATTTTTGCGGTAGCTCTATATTTATATGGAATCGCTGTTGAAGAGTCATTAGCCGGTGAAGTGAATTTACTTATTGTTAGGAATGCAACAAATCCCTCAACTCGCGCTGTGATTGATTCATGATATTGATTTCACAATACGGTTTTCTTGTGATTTTTGTATTGTTCTTTTACTAAATTATAATTTTTTTCACCCAAAAATTTAAATTACTACATGATTTACTCCCCCTCAAGCCATCCTAGGTGTATATGTATTTCTGAAGTTCTTTCAGATGAATACAATCAGTTATATTAAAAATGTTGGCTCTTCCAAGCTTTATAATGTTTATAAAGTTTTATTTTCACTGCGAATGGTGGTCGAGATTTTGAAGCAAAATAAAGTGAATTCATCCCCAAAAAATTAATACATTTAACACTTTATAAACTGTAATATCCTTCTACCACTAATTGTCATACTCGTGTTCACGAGAGGGTGGTGTTCCAGCAGATGACGTAGGTGTAGCGCAAGCTTCAGTGAGAAGTGACGAACGCGATGGAGCGCAGAGGAGAGAGCAGAAATAAACATCTGTTAAGTACAAGACAAGGATTTGTAAAGAAAAATGTCTAAGGATTTGAGTGAGACTGTCGTGAGACTGGCATATTCTCACAACTATTCTTACGCTACGCCCTTGTTCTGTGTCCTCTACTGGAATGCCACTCTCTCGTGAACATAAACATCTCACTAGGACAGTTAGCAGAAGCTAGAATTTACAGTTTATAAAGTTTTAATTATTGATCATTTTCTTACACAAATGCATCGATTCATATACACCTAGGATAGCTTGTGGGTGAGTAAATTCATGGGGTAATAAAATTTTAAGTATTACTATCTTTATAACTAAAGTTATAGTTATAATATAACTATCTTTAAGACTAATTATAAATTAAGTGGTGTATTTTAGTTTTTCTCAGACAATATGTGCATGTCTTTGTGAAATTAAAATTAATGAACGTTATCATCAGCATTGTAATGTTTGAAGTGAATGTCATAACAAATGGCATTAGACTGGGAAGATTTTAAAACAAGCAGGTTTTTCATAGATCCGTAAGATCTTGCTGTGGAAATACAAGACAGAAGACAACGAGTGCAGCACTGAAAAGTGGCGGAACTACATAAGGACTATATGAACAAACACTAATAATATTCACTTAGCATATACAGAATCTCACATAAGTGAGTACACCCCTCACATTTTTGTAAATATTTTATTATATCTTTTCATTTGACAACACTGAAGAAATGACACTTTGCTACAATGTAAAGTAGTGAGTGTACAGCTTGTATAACAGTGTAAATTTGCTGTCCCCTCAAAATAACTCAACACACAGCCATTAATGTCTAAACCGCTGGCTACAAAAGTGAGTACATCCCTAAGTGAAAATGTCCAAATTGGGCCCAATTAGCCATTTTCTCTTCCCGGTAGGACTGCAGAATTAATTACATTTCTAATGTGATAATCATAATTAATAATCGTAATTACAATTTCAAGGGAATAATCGACAATTATGATTTTTGCCATAATCATGCAGCCCTACTGTTAAATTTGGTGTTATCGCTCTCACTCTCTCATACTGGTCACTAGAAATTCAACATGGCACCTCATGGCAAAGAACTCTCTGAGGATCTGAAAAAAATAATTGTTGGTCTACATAAAGATGGCGTAGGCTATAAGAAGATTGCCAAAACCCTGAAACTGAGCTGCAGCACGGTGGCCAAGACCATACAGCGGTTTAACAGAACAGGTTCCACTCAGAACAGGCCTCTTCATGGTCGACCAAAGAAGTTGAGTGCACGTACTCAGCATCATATCCAGAGGTTGTGTTTGGGAAATAGACGCATTAGTGCTGCCAGCATTGCTGCAGAGGTTGAAGGGGATGGGGGGTCAGCTTGTCAGTGCTCAGACCATACACCGCACACTGCATCAAATTGGTCTACATGGCTCAAAAGGAAGCCTTTTCTAAAGATGATGCACAAGAAAGCCTGCAAACAGTTTGCTGAAGATGAGCAGACTAAGGACATGGATTTACTGGAACCATGTCCTGTGGTCTGATGAGGCCAAATTAAACTTATTTGGTTCAGATGGTGTCAAGCGTGTTTGGCGGCAACCAGGTGAGGAGTACAAAGACAAGTGTGTCTTGCATACAGTCAAGCATGGTGGTGGGATTGTCATGGTCTGGGGCAGCATGAGTGCTGCCGGCACTGGGGAGCAACAGTTCATTGAAACCATGAATGCCAACATGTACAGTGACATACTGAAGCAGAGCATGATCCCCTCCCTTTGGAAACTGGGGCGCAAGAGTAGTATTCCAGCATGATAACGACCACTGCCTTGCTAAAGAAGCTGAGGGTAAAGGTGATGGACTGGCCAAGCATGTCTCCAGACCTAAACCCTATTGAGCATCTGCGGGGCATCCTCGAACGAAAGTTGGAGGAGCGCAAGGTCTCTTAACATCCACCAGTGAAGTGGAAGAGGACTCCAGTGGCAACCTGTGAAGCTCTGGTGAACTCCATGCCCAAGAGGGTTAAGGCAGTGCTGGAAAATAATGGTGGCCACACAAAATATTGACACTTTGGGCCCAATTTGGACATTTTCACTTAGGGGTGTACTCACTTTTGTGGCCAGCGGTTTAGACATTAATGGCTGTGTGTTATTTTAAGGGGACAGCACATTTACACTGTTATACAAGCTGTACATTTACTACTTTACATTGTATCAAAGTGTCATTTCTTCAAGTGCTTTCACATGAAAAGATATAATAAAATATTTACAAAAATGTGAGATACTGTAAGTCATCCTTTATTTGCATGGGCCAAACAAATAGAGGTACACTTAAATAGTCCTTCAACATAAGGCTTCATCTATTTAGGTCCAACATTAAGTCATATCAAGAGAGTTGGCCCAGTAATCAACCACCTAACAACCACATAAATCACTCTTAACACCCTGACAACACTTTAGCAATGTGCTAAACACTCAGAAGACTTAGCAACAGTGTGCTAAAGAAAACATGCATGCTGGGTCCCGATTAGCAAACTATCCATCCTAAATAATAGTATTCAGAAATTAGAATTAGTGTGTCCCAATCACAGTATGTTTAAATAAACATCCCAAATGTACCCAGAACACTGTAACAAACATATAGAAATGCGTTAAAATAATCACTCAGAACACCCTAGCAACCACATGGCAGTGTGCTAAAAATTGATTGTAATGTGCAAACACATCACATTTTCTTTGTGTTGTTTTTCTGTGAGCTAGCCAGTATATCTAATTCAAATCAATATCCTTCACCAAAAAGAGAGCAACACAGTGGTTTTCAAAATGCTCAATTATGTTTTTGTTAGGAAGAAGATTAATTGCTAATGTTGGATGTATCCTACACAGAGACCGTGGCGATGACACACTGCTCACAATGAAAGAGCTGAATCTACAAAAACAAGCCTTCTGTTCAGAGCCGGAGAGAGTTAAATATGCGAATGTCTGCACTTTCTCTACTTTTTTCTTCTTTCGTTGGCTGACATGATTACAGTCGAAAATGGTGTGAGTGTGTGCTTGCTTTACCTCATAGCTCGTCAATATGGTATTGTTCAAACAAAATGTTTGAATATTGTGTAGATGGCATTGTTTTTTACTGGCCTGCTTTATGGAGAAGTGCATTTTGGGAGATTTCCACTCATAGTTAAATATTACTAATTAGTAATAGATACATAAATAAGTGTGTGTGTGTGTGTGTGTGAGCGTGAGCACCTGCGTGTATGTACAGTGCTCAGCGTAAATGAGTACACCCTCTTTGAAAGGTAAAATTGTACTCATTTACGTAAAAATGAGTGTACTCATTTACGCTGAGCATTGTATGTATGTAAGTTTTATCAGCATTAACTAAGAACTCTATTAGACTTATTTAACAAACTGACCAAAGAGGTTGTGCACATTTTCGTTTTATTTTAAATATGTATGCATACAGTGCTCAGCGTAAATGAGTACACCCCCTTTGAAAAGTAACATTTTAAACAATATCTCAATGAACACAAAAACATTTTCCAAAATGTTGACAAGACTAAGTTTTATATAACATCTGTTTAACTTATAACATGAAAGTAAGGTTAATAATATAACTTAGAGAACAAAATGTTCAGTTTTACTCAAATTAGGGTGATGCAAAAATGAGTACACCCCACTGAAAGTCTCTGGAGCAAAGCTCTATTTTAGACTACAAATGTCTAATTTAACAAGAATTCAACCACAGGTGAGTCTAATTATTCATTACACAGGTGACAGTTGACTATAAAGGGTGTTACTTAAAGAAAACTTCCCATTTCATGCTGTCAGCAATGGCACCATGGAAGAGAAATGTCACAAGACCTGAGAAAGAAAAATAATTGTTACACAAGAAGGTGAAGGCTACAAGAAGATCAGCAAAGCTTTACTTATCAGTCAGAATACTGTAGCAAAAGTGGTACAAACATTTAAAAAGATGGAACTGCAACCATCTCACAGAGCGTCCAGGTCATCCACGGAAGTCAACACCTCGTCAGGTCTTCTGATGAGAAGGGTTGAAGAAAATCGACATGCAAGTTCACTGCAGTTATCTAAAGAAGTAGAAAGCCAAACTGGGGTGACTATTTCCGTGACACAATGCGTACACTGCAGAGGAATGGCATGGGTGCCTCCTAAAGCCCAGGCACAAAAAGCCCGCCTAGAGTTTGCCAGGGCCCATGCTGACAAAGATGAAGACTACTGGGACTCTATACTCTGGAGTGATGTGACCAAGATAAATGTTTTTTCTAAACAAACATCTAAGGCCACTGTTGGATTTCTGAAGAAGAACAGGGTGAAAGTGATTCAGTGGCCAAGTATGTCTCTGATCTGAACCCAATCGAACACCTATGGGGAATTCTGAAGAGACAAGTTGAGCATCACTCTCCATCCAGCATCCAATCTCTAAAGAGGTCATTCTTGAAGAATGGAAAAAGATAGATCTGGCAAAATGTCGCCAACTTGTTCATTCCATGCCTAGAAGACTTGGTGCTGTCATTAAAAATCATGGAGGCCATACAAAGTACTAGATTTAGTCATTTTGTTGTGGGGTGTACTCATTTTGCATCACCCTAATTTGAGTAAAACTGAAAAATGTGTAATCTAAGTTATATTATTAACCTTACTTTCATGTTATAAGTTAAACAGATGTTATATTAAACTTAGTCTTGTCAACATTTTGAAATGGTTTTGTGTTCATTGAGTAATTGTTTAAAATGTTACTTTTCAAAAAACTGCATGTATCTTTTTCTATTATTATTTTTATGTACAGTAGGGTCTGAAAATCTAAAACCACCTATTTAATGGTTTCTATTGTGCACTTTTCTGACGTAATTTATTTACTGTCATTATCTAATGATCAAAATAATTTTACAGTGCTTCAATGAAGTCAAGACATCTGATTTTTTGCATGGAGCCACATGGTCAATATTTAAAAATATATTATTGTTCTAAAAATAGAATATAATTATAGAATATGCATAGTATAATACAGGTATCTTATATTATTACAATCTTATTCATTATACATTTTTGTTAAATGTTCCTTTTTTTAAATCTCAAAACTTAGTGTTATATTACATTTAAATTAAATTTTGCACATTGGCATTTGAAAAAAAAAAGCAATACATTTTGACAACTGTGTAACATTAAAGATGATTGTTTCAAATGTTGATGGAATCGTGTTGAGTATAGTTATGAACACAGCTGAAAAAGTAGTTTTTGGTGGTAATGATGCTAGTACAATGTTTTCATAAGCTTCCCTATTTCTGTCCACAGTGAGATTCTGTCATTTTCCCCCCAAAGCATTTTGTTCACTGCAGCTTGGCTAGTCTTGAGGTGCTCATTTTCATCCCTCCCTCCCTTTTTCCTTTTTCTAAGAGCTTGTACCACCCGCTTGCATTTTCATTTGTCTTCTGAGTTCCACTCTCTCTCTCTCTCTCTCTCGCTCTCTCTCTCTCTCTCTCTCTCCTCTCTTTCTCTCTGTTTCTCGTCTTCTCCCTCCCTGCTGTGAGGTTCTGAGGGCAGTCATGACTGCTCTGTTTTGGTTGCTGGATCCCGGTGTTGTTTTTGACTGGCATTGAGCGCCAGTTTATCATTCTTGGACCAAGAACAATCTTCGAGTGGACCAGGAAAGGGTCACTAACCAAAGGACTATATTTTGAGGGTACTGGGGTCTCTCTTGAGCTCAGAGAGAATGAGATAGCATTACAAACAAACCACTAACCATACTCCTGAAGAAGGTAGGTGGAATTTAACTGGTTATGAATTAGTGGACAGTGAATTTAAATTGCAGAGAGAGGTTGTTTTTATTGTTTTGTTTGATTAATAGTTATGCTTAATGATTAATAATGCTTTCCTGTAGCTCAACTGGTAGAGCATGGCGTTAGCAACGCCAAGATCATGGGTTCGATTCCCAGGGAAAGCAAGAGCTGATAAAATGTAGAAACTGTAACTTGAATGCAATGTAAGTCGCTTTGGATAAAAGCGTCTGCTAAATGCATAAATGTAAATGTAATAGGTATTAAGTCCTGTGAGGGTGTTGGTCTGGATGCAGAAATTTTAGAACCAGATTATACTTCATTATCATCATGGTTATAGAAGATGTTGGCATCGTTTTGAAATGCAAATTATGCTGTTATTGCTATATTTGGGTGGGTTTTGTTTAATTATTTATAGTCGAATCATTGTTCTGAGCGTTACATGACTGCCTCGGGCTCACTGCTCTAGTGTTGTAGTAATATGTCACCTTAGAGGCCATACAGATGAAAACTGAATGTTACGATTACTATGCCACAGATCACAGTTGTATTTAATGAATTACCAATATTTTAGTGTACAGTATCTGTTTTTAGCCCTCTGGAATCTGGTAGTTATACATTTCTTGATTTGTTTTAAGCTGGCTGTGCCTATTAGGACTGTACAGTCCATTGGAAAAGCATTTGATGACTCACTGACCATAAGCATTTTAGCTGTAGTGTTGCTCCAGAACAGCGTTTTACACTTTTTACGCATCTCTAAATAAAGAGCATATACTGCAACAAGAGTTTTATTAACATTTAACAAAAAACTAAAATTCACATTGTGCACTAAAATACAAATAGTTGTGCAATTTGACTATATAATGCTGTAAATCACACAGTGTTTAAATATAGTAAATATACATTTACCAGCCACTTAATTAGGTAAACCTTTCTTGTACAGGGTTGTACTTTATTTTGCCTTCAGAACTGCCTTAATTCTTTGTGGCATAGATTCAGCAAGATGCTGGAAACATTCCTCAGAGATTTTGGTCCATATTGACATGAGAACATTACAATGCAAATATCCCATTTCACCACATCCCAAACGTGCTCTATTGGATTGAGATCTACTGACTGTGGAGCTTTGTTATATGGCACATTATCCTGCTTGAAGTAGCCATCACGAGATGGGTATACTGTGTTCATAAAGGGATGGACATGGTCAGTAACAGTACTCGGGTAGTGGCGTATGAATGATGCTCAGTTGGTACTAAGAGGCCCAAAATGTATCAAGGAAATATCTCCAACACCATTGCACCAGCAGCAACCTGAGCTGTTGATCTAAGGCAGGATGGATCCATGCTTTCCTGTTGTTTGCGCCAAATTCTGACGCAGACGTCCAAATGTCACAACAGAAATCGAGGCTCATCAGACCAGGCAACCATTTTACAGTCTTCTATTGTCCAATTTTGGTGAGCTTGTGTGAACTGTAGCTTTAATTTCCTGTTGCTAGCTAACAGGAGAGGCATCTATTGTCTGCTGCTGCTGTAGCCCATCTGTTTCAAGGTTTGAAGTGTTGTACATTCAGAGATGCTCTTCTGCATACATCCATTATAACTTATGAGTTACTGTTGCCTTTCTATCAACTCAAAGCAGTCTGGCCATTCACATCTGACATCAACAAAACATTTTTACACACAGAACTGATGCTCACTGTATATTTTTTTGGACCATCCTCGGTAGGGTTGGGTAACGTTTTTTTTTTTTTCGACACCGGTGCCAAATCGATACTTTTAAAACGGTACCGGTGCCTGAACCGATAGTTATAAAAACATTTTTTTTACCAATTAATAATTGGATTGACCATTAGCATTAAACACATGGGCCCGGTTTCACAGACAGGGCTTAGACTAAACCAGGATTAGATCATAGTTCAATTAGGACATTTAAGTAATTTTTATAAAGATGCTTAGAAAAAAAAACATTACTTGGGTTCTTCTTGAGACAAAACAAATGCACTCTCCCAATAAATTCTGTAAATATCAGCAACTTAGTTTAAAAGTGTACAAAGACATTTTCATCGGTCATAACTTCTGAAGAAAAATAGAGCAGACACTGGACAAAGACGAAACTTTCTATAGCGCATTTGTTGACTGCCTGCGTTCATGTGCACCTCAAATGGACTATACTTTGAAAGGCTACACATACGATTGTGCATATACACTCTAGCGTACACATACAGAAAATTAGGTATATTTGGGCCTTAAGTGCATTGAGTTGCTGCCATCAGATTGGCTGATTAGATATTTTACAAGCAGTAGAATATGTATACCTAATAAAGAGACTGACGAGTGAACATTTCAATATAGCATCTACTGTACATTAATTAATTTAGCAGACACTTTTTAGTAGTATGTAGTGTAAATCTGTAATATAGCTGTAACGGAGTAATCAGAGCGTGAAACATATGGATCAATATGCCAAGCTTTATTCTCAAACGTGATCAAAACAGGCGTAGGTCGATCGATGGTGAACATAATCCAAAAGATGAGGCAAGCGAATAATCCACAGACAGATAATAATCCAGGCGAGGTACTAACAGAGTCCAAACGACAAGACGAGACAGTCCAAACAACAAGGCTCGGCATGGTTGTTTGAGACAATTTTTTATAGTGTGTGTAATTGGCTGCAGGTGTAAACGTAATCAGTGAAATGGAAGATGGGAAATGTAGTCCGCAGTGACATGTAACAGTCTGTGTAATGTGAGATTCAATATAATGGGAGGGCGGACGAGCCCCCAAATGTTACGTTCCCCAATTATATGTCTAGGGGAAAAAGGGAAGTAAAGTTTTAAAGTAAAGGTTTGCACCATTCTCAGTCCCAACACTCCATTCAGTACACAAGGTAAGATGCCAGTACATTTATTTACAATAATCAAATGACATATACATTGCAAAATAATCTCCAAACAAACAATTTCAACATAAAAATAATCATCTGAATAATCATTCAGGAGTGGGTAAAGCCAAAATAACAAACAAAAGAATACTACCTGCCAGAAGGGAATCTTGTTAACCTACAAGAAAAATAAATACAAATAAACAACAAAATTCTTATCTGACTTCCTAACTAGCAAAAACAGGAGAAAACGATGACAAAATAAAATGGCACCCGACTCCCTACTGCTTTAACACTAAAAGAAAACAGGTAAACGACTCAAAGCTGTGCACTAGAGCCACACCATGTTTGAGTTTAGTTTTGACTTTAAGCTTAACACATGAAACTGCACACTACAGCCATAACACCAATGTTAGGCTTAACACACCAACAAGAGCCACACTCTGGGACTGGCCACGTCTCAACACACTCATGCTCTTGGGAGAAGGAACCTCTCACTGGCTCACTCTCTTGATCTTCTTAGATACCGGTACCGGTGTGTATCAGTCGATCTCAGCAGTGTGATGGGAAGAGAGACTGTCCGGATGG
The DNA here is from genome assembly GCA_027564155.1 of Gymnocypris eckloni scoliostomus. Classification (NCBI taxonomy): domain Eukaryota; kingdom Metazoa; phylum Chordata; class Actinopteri; order Cypriniformes; family Cyprinidae; genus Gymnocypris; species Gymnocypris eckloni. Next base: position 61,583,673 of record CM050412.1, on the reverse strand, counting down.
ATCTGATGAAGCCTCACGTGTGCACATGTGTGCATAGTCAGGTGACTTCCTGTGTAAGGATGGAAGTAAGTGTGGAGAGGGATCTGGTGTGTGACGGCCACTCTCACTACATTGATGGGTCAGATGAGATGGGATGTCCCACCATGTCTCCTGAAACAGTCTCGACACCATTATAGTGTCGTATGGGCTCTAAACCCTGTAAAGATTGGCAAGAGTGTGTGCTGTACAGTCATGTGTGTGATGGGAGAAAAGACTGTCCTGATGGCTCTAATGAAAGACCGTGTCTTCACAACTGCCCATATTGCTGTGATTTCATGTGTAAGGACATGGACAGGATTCATGGCAATACTATCTGCTTTTTAACTAGTTTATTTCTAAAGGATTATTTGTATGTTGTTGTGCACATAGATGGTTTTATTATGTGTGGACTAAGCTCTTAGGTTCTCATTAATTTACAAGAACTTATGAGTATCACATAAATAAGAGCACTTTTGCCAAAAATGTGCTTTACATATAAAAAAGAACATATCATACATACTGTTTACCTTCATGTTTAGTTGTGTAGCCTAAATGATATTGTAAAGTCTGTTTACATTCCTGTATGTTTCTTGTGTCACTTCTTCATTGTAATAAACTTCTGGCCATTTTCTAGAATCCAAAAGAGTTTTAAATGGGTAATTAATTTATTTTTCATGTATTTTTCCTGTATGCTTTGTTGTGATTTATGAGTGTTATGACTAGCTAAGCTGTGTTTACACTGCAAGTCATGGGCTATTTCCTGTGGTTTTCATTTCTCTGTTATGGCAAATGTTCTTGGCTTCCCTTGTTCCTGCAGGGTTCAGCCGATTCGTACACGAGCAGACCTTCGGATTCCGACCTGTCAGCGGAGGAGGACCGCGAGGCGTATCGGCGTGAAGCCGAACGCCAGGCCCAGCTGCAGCTCGAGAGAGCCAAGGTTCCTCAAGCTCTTCCTTGATGGGCTTTTTCTATTATCATTTTTTTTTGCACAGCGAGCAGCAACAAAGTACCATTCTGCATGTAGCTATTGAAATGTGTTGGGACATGGGATCATGCATACAAATGCAGTTCAAGCAACAAACTTTTCTTAGCATTTAGTTTTAAACCATAAGAGGATTATTTATTGGTTCTTGATGGTTGCTTTATGTTGAAAAAATGGCATTATTAACATTGGTTTCCCTGGCAGTCCAAACCTGTAGCGTTCGCAGTGAAGACGAATGTGAATTATTGCGGGGCTCTAGATGAGGACTGTCCTGTTCAGGGTACTGCCATAAACTTTGAAGCCAAAGACTTTCTGCACATTAAAGAGGTGAGATGTGTGAAAGGTTTTGCAGGTCAGTCCTCTTTGCTAACAGTGCCCATAATACCATAATAGCGCTGAGCATGTTTTCCTTCGTGTTTGTGTTGCAGAAGTACAATAATGACTGGTGGATTGGAAGGCTGGTGAAAGAGGGGGCAGACATCAGCTTCATTCCCAGCCCCCTCCGACTGGAGGCCATGAGACTCAAACAGGAGCAAAAACAACAGAGGTCTCTCTTTCCCAAACTGTGCACAACTGTATCTACTTCAGACACATTTGCAACTATTCATTGTTAGCTCAGGTCTATTAAATAATATGAACAAAGACAACTTTTGATTTTAGGGGTGAATTATTAAATATTTCACTTTACATTAAGTTTAATAATTTTTTGGTGGTATTTGTCATTGTTTATTCACGTTGACTAATTTTTAACTACTGCTAAATATATAGTTTACACAAAAATGAAAATTTGCTGAAAATGTAGCATTACATCACTTGCTCACCAATGGATGCTCTGTAGTGAATGGGTGCCATCATAATGAGAGTCCAAACAGCTGATAAAAAGTAAAAACATCACTGTAATGCACAAGTCATCCACACCACTCCAAAATACGGTTCCATAATCCATAAAAATGCTTCTTTCAGTCAATCCCCTATTGTATCAAAGACCACAGGCATATTTGTTTAAAACTGTTTTGGACTGTTTTTGCTTGTAATTAGTGCAAATTCTGTGCATATTTCTTTCCTGATTCAGACGAGGTGACTTTTTTCACTACATAAAGCATTAAATAATGCCATTTTAAATGCATTAAATGCCGTAGTGGTTCTTGAAGCACTGACTCCAGCTGCAGTCCACTCTTTGTGAATCTCCCCCACATTTTTGAATGGGTTTTGTTTCACAATCCTCTCCAGGGTGCGGTTATCCCTATTGCTTGTACACTTTTTTCTACCACATCTTTTCCTTCCCTTCGCCTCTCTATTAATGTGCTTGGACAGAGCTCTGTGAACAGCCAGCCTCTTTTGCAATGACCTTTTGTGTCTTGCCCTCCTTGTGCAAGGTGTCAATGGTCGTCTTTTGGACAACTGTCAAGTCAGCAGTCTTCCCCATGATTGTGTAGCCTACAGAACTAGACTGAGAGACCATTTTAAGGCCTTTGCAGGTGTTTTGAGTTAATTAGCTGATTAGAGTGTGGCACCAGGTGTCTTCAATATTGAACCTTTTCACAATATTCTAATTTTCTGAGATACTGAATTTAGGGTTTTCATTAGTTGTCAGTTATAATCATCAAAATTAAAAGAAATAAACACTTGAAATATATCAGACTGTGTGGAATGAATGTATACATTATACAAGTTTCACTTTTTGAATGGAATTAGTGAAATAAATCAACTTTTGATGATATTCTAATTATATGACCAGCACCTGTACACTATATTGCCAAAAGTGTTGGGTCACCCCCTTTTAATGAACAGGTTTGACTACTTTAGCAATTTCCATGAGTACAAATCTTAATGTTTAAGCATATAATGATATTCTAGGGAATTGTGTGCTTCTAATTTTATAGCAACAGTTGTCTGTGTGCTCTCCTGTTGCTGTCATTCTGTTGCACTGTGGAGCTTCTGTCACTATAACAAATTCATTGTATGTATAAACATACCTGGCCAACAAAGCTCATTCTGAGCTGATAAAAAATAAACCCCCACTAAATCTAATGACTGAGTCCCCATCTGAATGATAATATATTAATGAAGCTGTCAATTCTGGTAATGTCCAGATAGCTTACCAGCTCTGTGAAGGCATTTGCTGTTGCTCTGTGATAACATTTTTCTTTCTCTGCAGGAAAAGTGGTAACTCCTCCGCAAACCTGGGCGACATGGTATCAGGAGGTTGGAGATCCACGCCGCCACCCGCAGGTGAGAGTGAGAGTGACAGGGCCTGAGCACCATGCTGCTTTGCATGGGATGTGTGTGGCTGGGAATGCTGCCCCAAATGAGCAAAATATCAGTAGGACTGAAGATCTAGGAGTTTATTCTTCTCTTGCTTTTGTTCTTATTATTTGCTCCTCTTCTTAACATAATGCATGTTCTGTCACCGGTTAAGCCTCCACAGTCAAATACAGTAGAAAAACACCTGTAAAAGTTCAGAATAGAGTAAAATGATAAGCCGTTTTGCTTCTAAAATCTTCTGAATGCTGATTCTGATATGTTCTCTTATTTTCAAAAGCCAAACAGAAGCTAAAGCAGGTAGGTGTTGATATGGATTTGTGTTAGATATCTTATGATAATCTCTCTTTATGATTAGTCAGACTGATCATATTTGAGAAAATAATTTATTGCTATATTGTACTTATAGCTTGTAGTGTTTGGCAACTCTGCCCAAAATAACCACAAAATGGCCAAAAATACTACTAAGTTTGCATTTGTTTTTGTTTTTTATTGTTTTATGTTTTTTTTTTATAAAAAAAATGGTTAACAGTAATATTGTGAAAATATTACTACAATTCAAAGCTATTTTCTATTTGAGTGTTTTTTTATGTAATTTATTTCTGTGATGCAAAGCTGAATTTTCAGCATCATTACTTCAGTCTTCAGTGTCACATGATCCTTCAGAAATTATTATAATATGCTGATTTGATGCTCAAGAAACATTTCTTTGGAAATGATTGCGCTGCTTACATTTTTGTGGAGACTGTCAGATTATTATTATTTTTTTAATCAATTTAATGCATCCTTGCTGAATAAAAGATCACTGGCCCCAAACATTTGAGCAGCAGTAGTGTACAGTAGATTGGAATAACATGTCTATTTATTTAATGACTGTCAAGTCTTTTTTGAGTACCATGCATACAATTCTGATATCAGTAGAATAGGTGTCTTTATAAATTGCACTTGTCTCTGTGACCGTTCTAAATGCTTTAAATAGTAAGACAATATCTGACGTCTCATGCATCTCAGGAAGTATAGCAGTTTGTACCAAGATTGTTGACATTCTGTGCTGATACATTACAGAAACTGTTTCTAATCTTGTATTTTGTAGTTTTAGTTGATGCTGTAGTTCTTTGTGACAGTGCCACTCTTGTCTTGTTTAGACTGAACACATTCCTCCATATGATGTGGTGCCGTCCATGAGGCCTGTGGTTCTGGTTGGGCCTTCACTGAAGGGCTATGAGGTGAGCAGTAAACATTAAACAGCCCTCTGAATTTGTCTTTACAATTTGTTGTCTAATATGTCGTGTCTGTCAACAGGTGACAGATATGATGCAGAAAGCCCTGTTTGACTTTCTCAAACATCGCTTTGATGGACGGTGAGTTTTAAATGAGTAAATGTTGACAGAATATTCTTCTATGTATACAGACAAGAAAGGTGTTCTTGTCTGTATACATATAATAATATTCTGTCAACATTTACTCATTCCTATGTCTTTATAATGAAAAGTAATGGTTACAGGGCCTGCCAAGCTCCAGAGAACTCATAAAAATAGTCTATACAACTCGTGCGATTATGTTCCATGTTTTAGAAAGCATACGATAACTTTGGGCGAGAAATCTTTCTTTCACATCAAGTGTACTAATGTATTGTAATGCTGACAGGATTTCTATAACCCGGGTGACCGCTGACCTTTCTTTGGCGAAGAGATCGGTTCTCAACAAGAGACCCATCATGGAGAGGTCTAACACACGAACCAGTTTGGGTGAGAACATCACACACCCTTCAGAGCTCAAGAATAAAGAGCCATCAATAAATAAATAAACTTCTCCCGGAACGTCAACTGCCTGCCTGATTGTTGATCTTGCATACAATTGGTTTTATGTGATGTATTGAACACTGATTAACTTTGAGAATGAGCAAGGCTTCTGCCAGAATATGTCAAAAAAAAACTTGTATTGCCGAGCTCTGTCAACTTGTACATTTGAGCATTTTCTCCCTACGTTTTCTTGGGATTCATGTTTTGTGGATGCTATTTGTCTGTTTGCCCACTCAGCGGAGGTACAAAGTGAGATCGAGAGAATATTTGAGCTGGCCAAAACTCTTCAGTTGGTGGTTCTAGATGCGGACACCATTAACCATCCAGCGCAACTAGCTAAAACCTCGTTAGCTCCTATTATTGTGTACGTCAAGGTCACCTCTCCAAAGGTGAGTCTGATGAGCGTGTGTGCACTATTTTAAGGAATATGCAGAAAATATAAAATTAAAAAATATCTTCAGCTCTGTCAGTAGCAAAATAGATCCTTCATTGTCAAAACGTACCCAGTTTCTTTGATTCTCATTCGTATTCTTTTTTGGCAGGTCCTACAGCGATTGATAAAGTCGAGGGGTAAATCACAGAGCAAACACCTCAATGTTCAGATGATGGCAGCAGATAAACTGACTCAGTGTCCTCCTGTAAGTTCTTCAAGTTTAAACACACACTTCCCTTAGAGAGGTGTTCAGAACACTGTAGATCCAACATTAGTGTTAGTATGGTAATGTTGTCAGGATCCATTTCTTATAGATAATTGAATAGTTTTGGCATTTTACAATATTTCCTTCCCTTACAAAAGGAGGGGATAGTTTTTAGGGCTGCCAAGGTATTTCATCATACCAAACAAATTATTTACTCCACCTTATTTTGTTCCAAATTCTCATTTTGTTCTCTGGAACACAGAAGATATTTTGAGAAACTGTAATGATTGCTCTTTTTCATGCAATTACAACGAATAGGGACTGGAGCTTTCAAGTGTTAAGGACACAAAAGCACCATAAAAGTATAACCTTTTTCAGGGATGTTTGTAATAAATTGGTTGATTTGGTTTACAAAACCAGTTCTGAATATTCTTTCATGAAGCCTCACCAATAAGAGCAAGGGTGGATGTCACTATTTTCATAATAACCTTTGTTGTCTGTCTCTCATGCAAAGCTACTGTATTACAAGACTTTTTGAAGCCTGAAAGTATACATTCATTGCAATCTCATGGAAAAGAGTAACTAGTACTTATTCTTCTAAATGTCTCCCAGTTTGGAACTACTCAAGGGTTCGTAAATGACAACAGAATGTAATTTTTTTTGATCACCTATTCAAAATCTTTAACATAATTTAGCCGTTTTTCCTCTTTATAAATATACCTTATTAATTAAATATTGGCAGAATGAGAACTGAAGGGCATTCAATTTGAGTCTCACATTGTTAGCGAATTGGTGTAATTTTAAATGTTCTTCATTCTCACTTGATTGACTGGCCTTGCCACAGTTCTAGTGATGTAGATGCTTGCTATTCCAAACCACATTCTGACAAACGTCATGTTGCATGTTGTTCCATAGAGCCATTATCCTACCTGTCGCTCAACATCATCTCCCTTCACCTGACCACCATCACAAGATATTTTATATAATATCTTTAATTCCATTCCCCGCATGTCATCTTCTCCTCCACCCTGTCTCCCCATCAGGAGATGTTTGATGTCATTTTGGATGAGAACCAGTTGGAGGACGCCTGTGAGCACCTCACTGAATATCTGGAGGTCTACTGGCGTGCCACTCATCTGCCTGGCACTGCCCCTCTCAACCCTCTATTGGAGCAAAAACTGATGACCCCACCCTCAGCAATCTCCAGTCTACAGGTAAGGTAGCTTTGTGTGGATGGACGGAAACATTTAAAGAGTTTTAATATAAAGATATGAAAGAGAGCAATATGTTAGTTTGCATGCGCCTTTGGCTCGCAGGATAATCAAAGTAAGTTTACATAAAAGGATTATGAAACTTGTGTTATAGCATGTCTATAAGGAAGCCTACTAGCATATTACATCACGATATTCACAATAGCCAGCAAAATCGTCAGGAATATATCATAAATATTCCATATTGTCCTTTTTATTTAAAATGCAGACAACTACATTATTCAAAAAGAAACGAGTTTGAGGTTTGCAGTCACATATGCACTGACCTAGTTAAACCAGAGGCCACCAGAGATAGTTTGTGTCCTCATCGATCAGCCAGGAAAGTAGTCCAGAGACTGTGCTAAACATAATCACCCAGAATATAGATGCTATTTGTATCAGCTTTGAGAAATGTATATAATATTTGTAATGTGTAGATCCATGTCTGCATCCACCTTATCTAAGATCCTATCAAATTCATTTAAATTATACAGTTGACCTCAAAAATCAGAAAGTTACAGTTTCACAGAAAATGGTTTCAGGTCATAACTGATTTTCACTAGAATATGCGACACAGTTTGTAAAGTAGACGGGCACTGTGGAACTAAAAAATGCACAATAATGGTATTTGCACTACAGTTCTCAGCAGTTTGGAGCCCCCTGTGCATTCAAAACATCTCACTCCATTATACTGTTCTGCTTTAAGCAATAATTGGTCAATTCTATATTGTGTTTAAAAATCAGTTGTGTAATTTGAAAACTGATTATTGTTCTTTACGACAACATGTGGTCATTAAAAATATATCTGTTCTGTCCTTTCCTCTACTCCATATTTTCACTCTCTGTCTTTAAGTTGTCTTGGGTCCAGAAATGCTTGTAATACTAATATGTTGTAAGTCTCAATCTGTCTGTTCTGTGTCTCATTCATGCCTGACTTCTTTGCAGCTCTCTGAAACACAGGAATTAATTGAATGAACGCTTACAAACCTGCGGTGAGTAGGTGGGATGGTCAGATTGCCTTTCCCACTCAGACTGTGTAACAAAACCCCACCCTGATACTTCTTTACATCCTCTAAATCCTTCAATCCCTTCTAATGGAAATGGCCATCTGGTATCCCCACTGGAAATGCACTTAAAATAAAAAATATCATATATACAAATATATGATTTTGTTATGCTGTTGTTAGTGAAACATGTAGCCCATTCATAGTTTTTATGTGGCTATGCCATTTGCCCAGTGGGGAAAAGGGAGTAATACAAAAGCTTTGTTTAAAATTATGCAGGCCTTAAAATGACTTCCAAAAGTACATTCAAATAATCTCAATATGTAGTCAGTGGTGTAGGCAATGTCTCTAAAGCCTCATTTCCACCAAGTGGTATGCTACAGTATAGTACAATATGATTAAGAACGGTACATCCTGATCTGGCTTTCGTTTCCACTGCCAACAGTACCCTTAATTGATAGTCGTGGTGTATGTCAGAAAGTAGTGATCGTCATTGTTCTTGTTCAAAGAATAAAGCGCGACACTCTATGTGTGTAAAAATATATAATTCTAAAATACACTGTTATAATTTTGTGCATGTAAATAAGCCCAATACACATGAGCAGTAGGGATGGGTATCGTTAAGGTTTTAACGGTATTACTACTCTTACCGAAACTGCTTATCGATTCGGTACTTTAACAGTATTCTTATCGGTACTTTTTGTTTATGTGTATATATATATATATGACAAATTAAGAGTTGAATTAACATTGTTTTATATTCTGAAATGTAAAATACATATTTAATGAAATGAATATAAAGCATACATTTGTAAATGCACCTGTGTGCAGGCATTTTTAGTGTTTTATACATATTATAAGATACAGTAAGAACATGAACAAAGAAACAAATTAAAACAAATAAATTCAATAAGACAAATAGGCTATACAAATTAAATGAAATAAACCGTGCTTTTTTCATGAAGTTCCACTAACATTACTGTTCAGGTAAGTAATATCCTACAAAATAAATCAAATGTAAATGAACACTGCATAGTTTTCACTGTTTTTATTCATAGATTTATGCTTATTAAAGCTATAGCGTTATACAGATTAAGAGCTGTGAGTGATTTTTTTCTTTGCGTTTAGTTTTTTTGATTAACATTGATGGCCCAAGCTCCTGTCTGTCACTTTAAGACAACATTCTATCTTCAGACACACATCGGATTTTCTCCCAACCGTTCTCGTCTACTTAAGACATAAACTGTTTTAAATGAATACTCTCCAAGCCAGCCATTTTTACATATTTTGTGTGTATCTTATCGACTATTTCAGCGGGGAACAGCGTGCTTTCAACGTTTTATTATCAAACATGTCCCGCAATTTAGCAAAGATGGCATTTTACAACAATTGAGCTGATTCTAACGTTAAGTTTGGGTTTTAGGGAGGAACGAATGTGTACCGCTGTGAAGGGAAAGATGAAACGAAGCCAAAATCGTGGCTTTGCGTTCATGTAAATTTTGCCGAAGATCTTTCCGTCCCATGTGGTTTTCTCGTGTTTCCTGGAAACCTCGATGGTTCGCGTCGCTGTTGCGTGATGTCACTGGGAAAGCCCTCTTTCGCTTGGCGGTTGCCTAGTTCTGTGTTGAGATGAAAGCGTTGTTGAGCTGCTGGTTCGGTGTTAAGGCTTTACGAAGTCTTAAGTTCGCTTAGCTATCTTCCTTAGGCCGATGTTTAAGGCGAGGGTCCTGCGACCGGAGCTTCCGGTTCATCAGCGAGCAAGCTAGTTGAAGCGTGAGGATAAAAGAGCGCGAATTTCGAACTGGTGATCGGTTTTAAACAGACAGATTCTCTGTCGACCAATCAATGTTCTGCAGTAAATCTAGCTCCACCCTTTAGGTAATGGACTACTGTTCTAGATGCCCCAATGGAATTGTCCCCAAAAAGTGGTACTGTACGGTTCGCTATTTTAGAACCATTCACAACTTCTTACAATGCATAATTGCAATATTGTACTATACTGAACAGTACCACTTGGTGGAAACGAGCCATAAATGTGTAGGCAGCATTTCAAGTGGTGTAGGTATTACATCTTTAAGATGTAGTTAGAGTTTGTAAAGATGTAGTAAGCATGTCTTTAAAGTGTAGGCAGCTTTCCTAAAGGTGTAGGCTGCATTTGCAAAGCTACAGGCAGTGCATCTTAAAGTGTAGACAGTGGGTCTAAGGTGTCGGCAGCATTTGTAAAGATGTAGGCAGCTTTTTTTAAAGGTGTAGACCAGAGATTCTCGACTCTGGCCCTTGCACTCACATGCCTGTAACGTTATAGTGATCTTGAAAACCTTGATTAGCTTGTTCAGGTGTGTTTGATTAGGATTGGAGATAAACCCAGCAGGAAAGTGGACCTCGAGAACCAGAGTTGAGAAACCCATATGTAGACATTTTGCATTTGCAAACACGTTGTGAGGTCTCAACCCTGCTCCTGGAGAGCTACCTTTCTGCAGACTTCAGTTCCAACCCCAATCAACCACACCTGCCTGTAGTTTTAAAGTTACCCTGAACACTTTTATTAGTTGGTTCAGAACTTCAAATGTGTTTGAATAAGGTTGCAGGGATAGTAGCTTTCAGGAGCACGGTTGGAGTTCCCTGGTGTAGGCAGCGTTTATAAAGATGTAGGCCAGGGTAATCTTGAAGAAATGTATGAACTTGTACATGTGTGTTTGATTAGAGTTGAGCTAAACTCTGCAGAACTGCGGCTCTCTAGGACCAAACTTGTCTACCCTGGTGTAGGCAATGTGTTTTAAGGCCGTGCTTATACTTTCCTAAACTTGTTCCTGGAGTGTTGGGGGGGGGGGGGGTCCAGAAATATGGTTGAGAACCCAAAGGTGTAGGCAACATTTCTAAATGTTTGGCTGCATTTGTAAAGGTGTAAGCAATGTTTATAAAGATGTAGGCAGCATTTGAAAGGGTGCAGGAGGCATAGCTGGAGGAGAAGGCAGCTTTTCTAAAGGTGGTAGGCAACGTCGGTCCTGGAGTGCCGATGTCCTGCAGAGTTTAACTCCAACCCTGAAAAAATACTCACCTGCCTGTAGCTCTAGTAATTCTGAAGACCTTTGCCGTTTCTCAATACCAAGTACGCAAAGTTTGGACTTGCGTCCTCAGTAGTTCGGACTTCTCAAGTTCGACTTGGGCATGCGAACTCCTGAGAACGGGAGGACGCAAGTCCGGTTATTCGGCAAATGGAACAGCAGCGTACTTGAAGTTATCTACACTATATTACAATACGACGAAATACAATACCAAACACCACTGCCTCTTTTTGTTTTTATGTAAACATATTAATAGTCACAAAAAAAAATTGTTCAGGGAACGAACATGCATTACACTGAAACAAAATATTATATCAAATGCTGTTGCCTCTTTTCTGTTTCATTTAAAGTATAAATAGCCACAAAAATGTAGTTCATACAACGTGTACACGCATTACAATAAAACAAAATTATATCAAACATCATTGCCTTTTTATTTTCTTTAAAATATAAAACACAACCCTCTTTTCGTTTTCATTTTAAAAATATAAAACATTAATATGTAGTTTAGGTAATATGTGCACATATACACTGATTCACTGTATGTATAATAAAATTAAATATGACGAACACAAGTCTGCTTTTTTTGTTAAATGTCAGTCTTAATGAACAATAATAGCCATTATAAAAGTAAGGTACAAGAGACTTATGTAATAGGAAATAAAGACAAAAGCAAACATATCAGTCACTTAATAGCTTAACAAAGTAAGTGCTGTATTACGATTCATAAATAAATAATTTATGAAACATAACTTTGTGCACGGCCAAAACGATATGACCAGGAAGAAATAATAGATTCATGAAACCAAAAATTGGCTGTTTGATTTACCCAAAACGATTTTTACCTCATGTTTAACCACTAGAGACATTAGAGCCAGAGGCAGATGTCTGGAGGACTAGCAGCGGTGAGGCTGCTCTCGGCGGATACATGAGCGCTGAGCGCCCGGTGATCGCGTGGAGCACACGTCTCCGAAATCGGCTAAACAAATTTTCAAATAGGAGCTATCTTTATAAATAAATCGCAGATTTGAGGTTTAAAAAACTACTTGCCTGAAATACTCTTAGAATGGCATTTCATGACACAATAACAGTAGTATTTAGAAATATTGCAGGTTTTCCCCTCTGCCATTAACGCTCTGATTGGTGCGAAATGCATTCTGGAATACTTGGCTGCCTCAAGTTCGCACAAGTCACCTCTGGATGCATCCTTGATAAAAGGAGCGGAGCAAGAACACATCCGGGGATTTGAACTGTACTTGGCTAGATGTGAACTTTGAATTGGAACTGTACTTGGGCAACGACTGATGACATTTCACAAGAACGCAAGTATAGAAAAGAACGGCTCTTGATTAGCTTGTTCAGATGTGTTTGATTAGGGTTGAAGCTAAACTCTACAGGGCAGCAGCACTCCAGGACCGACGTTGCCTACCCCTGCTTTATGCAGTGCTTGTAATGGTTTAGACAGCATTTCTATGGGTGTGGGCGCTTGTCTTAAGCCCTAAACGCACTGCACGATTTTCAGCTGCCCCAGATGAAAGATTGGCATCGGAAAATAATCATGCCAATTTCTGTGATCGTGGTTCCTAATTGGTGGTCCTGTGTCGTACAGTGAGAGAGGTTCAAAGACTGCGGTTGTCTCGGTCTTGCGACCAAAGATAACTTGATGTAACTTGGTAATGACGGGCCCCATTGCAGGCTATAACGACGGGCCCCCTGGGCTGCACAGTTATGAAGTACATACAAACACACAGCGCTCGTGTCTAGAAGGGAACCCATATAAGTGAATTTGTGCCTAACTTACTTAATTTAGACCAACTAAAATCAGTATCTTATCTGTTTCTTGTATTAAATTGAACAGTTCTCTTTGCGTGCGTCTCTCTCCAACACACACAAAAATGCAAGAATCACGGCAACTGCATTCCTCTCCGAGAGGCAAGAGAGCACGACCCCACCACTTTTTTGCAACATCTCGCGGCACACATGGTCGGATGTAGGGCTGTCGCGATAACCACAATACCACTCTATTGATGAGCATAACCGCAGAGGAATGCAACAACTGCAGCAACCGCGATATTTCCGTGTTTTCTTATATATATATATATATATATATATATATTAGTGGTGTAACGGTTCACAAAATTCACGGTTCGGTTGGATACGATACAGTGGTGTCATGGTTCGATACGTTTTCGATACAGGGCAAGTGCAGGGCAATTGGTTACGCATTGTTGGAAATATTTCTGTTTTAAACCATGAAGGCGAGCCAGTGGATATCACACTGCACTGCACGTTTGCACCAGGGTTTGCACACATTTAAGATTTATGCTGTTGAACATCTTAATCTCAGTCAAATCACTATAAAGAGATAGTGAAAGTAAAAACGGAATGACGTAATAATGACGAGCTTTCGGCGTCTGACGCCGCTTATTCTCTCAGAGACAAAGCGAGACGAATCTACTTCAACATATGCTGATAACGGTTTAGCCTATAGCTGTTTTCATTTATTTACTTTATATTTCTCTTGTGGCCCGTACATAGGCTACTGAAAAAATAAATAAAATAAGAAACGTATTTAGTGTTAAACATGTTGTTTTTAAAAGTCGGTGCTTGAAATAAAAGCTTTTTATTTAATTGTTTTTTATTGATGACTGCAGTGGTAATATTTTAATTATAGGACTATATTTCATTGTAGGTAGCCTATAGTATAATAAACCTGATTTAATATACCTTTAAGAAAAATGTAATTGAGGAGTAAATAGCCTAATCTTATCCTCACAGCGCATCAATTATGTGGTAATTATTGTGGGGAAAAAAGTAACTTCATAATAATAATAGGCCTAATAAAATAAGAATGTAACAGGCCTACATTAATTGGAAATGCCAAATCAGGGCTCTAGACTTATTCATCCCACCGGTCGATCTCTTGCGACTAATTTCTCAGTTGGTCGCACGAGCACATCATTTTATTATTATTTATTTATTTTTTGCTACAACATGAGATAAATCAATGCATGCTGATGAACTTCTTTCTCAAGTTCTTTCACACTAACTCAATCATAATTAATCTTTGATCCTTTCCTTATACACAGAGGCATTGCCAGGCTAGAATAGAAAAGGGTCCTGTCCAAACTGTTGCTAGAAAATTAGAAGCACACAATTCCCTAGAATATAATTATATGCTTAAACATTAAGATTTGTACTAAAGTAGTCAAACCTTTCATTAGAAGGGGGTGACCCAATACTTTTGGGAATATAGTGTATATTAATATAGTAATAATACAGCATGATAATCGCACCGTGTGTTTGCTGGTATGATCCATGTTTACTGTCCAACCAATAAAAATCTGACATGTAATCAACGCGACATGGAACTAAGAAATAAAACTGCTTACCTCAAGCTCTTATCCCTTCTTTTGCCGCTTCCACTTTTTTCAGTACACAAAAAAATTAAACTGCTAATGTGTGATTTATCATGCTCTTTTTGTTTACTACTAGCGTATGGTGATGACACTTTGTTCTTGTATAGTAACGTGTGTCGTATCGTACAATTATCATACACTATGTGATATGGATCTAATAAACTTGGCTACGATGTGTGTTTTGGGCTTTAAGGTCTTGATAATGTTTCTAATGATGCAGGCAGCATTGGCAAGGTAAGGGTGTAGGTGGCGCATTTCAACCTGTAGGTGGCACATCTAAAGGTCTAGGCCAGAAATAGGCAACGTCAGTCCTGGAGTGCTACTGTCCTGCAGAGTTTAGCTCTAACCCTAATCAAGCACACCTGAACAAGCTAATCGAGGTCTTCAGGATCACAGGCTAGGCAAAAGGCAGGTGAGTTTTTGTTTTTGTTTTAGGGTTGGAGCTAAACTCTGCAGGACATCAGCACTCCAGGACTGATGTTGCCTATCCCTGGTCTAGGCAGAATTTCTAAAGGTGGAGGCAGAGTTTGTAAAGGTGTAGGCAGCATTTCTATGGGTTGGAGGTCAGAAATGAACTGGATTAAATTCAGGGCAATAGTCACATGCTTTATGGCACTTCCTAGCCATCCATTTCACTCCTTTTTGAAAATGATTGTGTCAAATGATGCAAACTTCCATATGGCAGTGCAAAATTTCCCTTTGACAAGGCCTACTTTTTCCTATGATTTCTATCGTGTTATGAACTTACCCCTCTACACTTTTCGCTTAATTTGTTGGGATTAGAGCGAGCTGCACACACAGTCATCTCTGACTGCTCTGTTTATGCACCTTGCTGATTGATATTAACACCATAGAACCTCCATAAGATGAGTTCACAAAGCAGATACAGCTGCCTGTTTTCCTGTGTTATAAAGAAACGTGTTGATTTTATGACTTTGGAAAAGAGGCTGTATCTGACCACAAAGACTGATGCTTTGTGAATGTAACAACCCTTCTAACATCCCTTTGAATGAAACCTTGTTTCTGAAACTAACCTGAATCGTTTTGCTCCAGAGGAAAATGCATAGCAAACTGTAATGCACAGCAGTTTGATCTTAGACCTAGAACTTAAAGGCTTTGTTCAGACAGGCAGCAAAAATTAGATTCTTGCCACATGTGACTCCAATCCATTTAGTCTGAACAGCTTATGCACTTATGACAAACCCAATCCAAACCACATTCAAAGATTATGGGCCCTATTTTAACGATCTAAGCGCATGGTCTAAAGCACACGGCGCAGGTGCACTCAGGGCGTGTCCGAATCCACTTTTGCTAGTTTAACGACGAGAAAACAGTCAGCGTGCACATGCGCATGGTCTAAACAGGTTGTCCCTATTCTCTTAATTATTAATGAGTGTTTTTTGGGGCATAACATGTAATAAACCAATCAGAGTCTCATCTCCCATTCCCTTTAAGAGCGAGTTGCGCTCGATCCGTGGTGTATCCGCTATTTAAATGGCAGAATTTTAAGGCACACAGACTGAACATGTCTCCAGAGAGCAAACGGATCTGCTCATGCGCGAGCAAATAGTTAGGCTAATTCTGATACACACAATAACTATCCACTATTACATGTATGACATTTTTATATTTATTTAGCCTACACACACACAGTAATATTATTTTACACTGTAATCCTTTCATTTGTAATATTTGGCATGTTTGTGTTCTGCTGCGCGTCCATGTGTTTAATAAGCAAAAGTGAACGCACGTTGTGGACCCACCCAGAGGCACATTTTCTACTAACGCGCTCTTTAAATAACAAAAAAAATATTGTGCCGTTGACTTTAGACCAGGTTTGAGTAGGTCTATGGCGCAGTCTATTTTCAGTTCTTCAAACTAGCAACGCGCCAACAATGCGCCTGAACACAACTCTTTTTTTTAGACCAGATTTTAGATGGGCACAAATGCATTTGCTATTTAAACAACGTGGCGCAGGATGAAAAAATTATAACTGTATCGGGCTGAAACTAGCAAAAACACTTGGGCTGCGTCTTGCGCCACATTTCTCCGGGTGTATGATAGGGCCTTGTGGCAGTTTGGACAGTCAGTCCTCTAGATCGCATTAAAAAACAAGTCCGATTTGTGTGCAGTATGAACAAAGCCATAGCACCCAGTCACTTTAAATTTCATCCTAAAACTTATTTTCACCTAATGTGTTTTATATTTGTGTGTATATTTTGCCTTTACGGGATCTCCTAAATGAGTCTTTTTTCTTTGGAGTGAAACAGAAAGAGGAAACGTGTAACCTCAATATGGTTCAGAGTTGTCGTCTTTCTTTTTCTGTCTCAGAACCAGCAGCTGTCACCTGCCGGGGGTGGAGGGGGAGTGGAGGAGGAGGAGCAAGGGGAGCATGACAGCCTCATGCCCTCCGATGAGGCCAGTGACTCTCGCTCCCTCCGTCGAGGTGGCTCTAGCACCCTGCACCCCCCGGAGGACGAGGAAGAAGAGGAGGAGGAGGAAGATGATTACGAACCCCACCGCCACCCTCACCCGTACCGGGATGTGTATCCGCCTAACCGAATCCACAGCGCTAACGGACAAGAGTCACAGGACAGACTTCTGCAGCAGCGGGCCTCGCTGGACGGACACAACCAACGAAACAACCGCCAGCGCACGAGAGCTTGGCCAAGAGACAACTACTGACCGCCTGTCTGCAGGAGTCTGGAGGGGAGAGTTGGGTTGTAAATTGGGGTGAGGTTGAGGGAATTGGTGAGGAACAGGAAACGCAGTGTGTGTGAGTGTGTGGTTGTGTGTATGTGTGTTTGTGGATGAAGCTGCCAATGGTTGATGAAAAGTTCCTGTTGTTTTCTAAGCTTATGTGATTGTTATTGTTTGAGGCATTGCACTGCATTTGCTTTTAAAAGACAGGGAAGCTTTTCTCCTTTAAGATCACATGCATGTTCATATCGAAACAACATTTGAGCTTCCTCTGAAACTCCACCCAAGTCAAAAAAAAAATGTATAACCTTTTTTATTTAGCGTATTATACGCTCTCCCTGATCCTAATGAGCACAGAAGGCATTTTGGGAAAAGAAAAAGCACTTTTATAGCATGGGATGTGAGTCACAATTAAAGATATTGTAGCATTTTGTTGCATCTTACTTTAATAGTTTCTTTTTTGCTAGCGCTCTTGTAAATGTGAGTATTAATCGTGATTTTTTTGGTTCAAGCCCACAGTAATGGTGTTGCCTGATTGGAGCCCATATGCACTTGTCTTATTATGAGTTGTTTATTGGTCCTCCTCTGGACATCATTCAGGCAACTGACATGAATAGTCATTTTATCACGTTCACAGATGTAGCAAACATTGCCATTTGCAAAGCACCATGTAAATACGGTGTATGTAGGGAAGGAATTCAGGGTTACGCTCTGCTGTCGTAGAGTGAAATATTATTTGGACGATGGTCTTGGTTTGCACATGAGGTGAATTCCAACTCCAGAATGAAAAGAAGCAGTCGACCTGCTTATATTTCCGTACTGCTGCATAAAGAAAGAACCGAATTAGGTCAGTGTCACTGGTTTCTTTTTCTGGGAAATGAGAAGGACTGAAAACTGAAATAATTTTATCATCAAACATCATTATAGATCATGGATTATTTTACCATCCAATTAGTACCCATATTTTGGATTTTTATAGAAGTAGATGAAGCTCAGATTTGATGTACGTTTTGAGATAGTCATGTTGTTCCTCTGTGACTTGATTGAGTTAGAAGTTGTTTGAAGTTCATATATTATACATTTTGCAAGTAATTTATTTGTTGACCTTATCAGAGTCAACAGCCAATCACCTTAAGGTATCTTGATCTGTTTTCAACTTGCATGAACATTAGCTAGACTAACCTGATATATAAAGCTAAAGAAGCTAAATTTAGATTTTTTTTGTATCATTGTTTCGGGGTGATTTTTTTTTTTTTTTAGAATGGTTGGCAAACAGTTTTGGCGATCTCCCTATTAAAGTAGACTTTGAAACTAGCATTGCCAAAATGGCCACTGAATAAACTGCCTCAGAAGGAATTTGTCTTTACCAAGAAGAATGTGTCTCTAACAAGCGTGATCTTCCTCTGTCCTCCATTTCTCGCCACCCTTTCCTCTCCGAGGCTCTAAGGGGGCGAGTACCGTGGCCTACTTAAAAACATAGTCACATCTTGCTTTGGCGACACGTTGACGACTAGCTAGTTTAATTACCTTATTGGTGGTTACATTAGCATATATCAACCAGGTTGTGTTATGACCAAATCCAAGAAAGATTGTCCCTTTTCTCATTACCATGACTCTAGACTCGAATGTTACATGTAGCAGCTTAGGCTAAGGTTTATCCAGTGTAGGACCATTCAGACTGGCCTTAATACTTATATCTTTACCACTGCATGTCTCAAATACAATTATTTAGGACTATTTGCACATTAGGATTGGAACAGAATCTTAAGAACATTTTGAGTATATTAGATTAGAAAAATCTACTCCGTTTTTTGTTTTTAATTTAAAATCTGCAACAGAATATTAGTAATTTATCTAAGAATAGCTAATGTATATATATATATTGAATGAAATGTCACCAGATCCTGAATATAAGTCTTCAAATTATGTTACTTTACTTTGTATTTATGGATCTGTATTGTTTTTAAGAAATGTTGCGATGTTTACAAAGTCAGTATTGCTCTCACTCAGAGATCGTTGACGTGAGACACATTAAAATATATGTAACGTCAGTTGTTGTACGGTTATGTAAAGTCACATAAAGTTGCAGTACACTCTCATGTAGCGCTGTAGGTGTTGGTTTGGTTCTTTTGGAAGAGAACTTACAGTTAAAACATCTTAAGTATTATTAATTGTTGTGACGGCCTCTTGATTTCAGTGCATATCCAAAAGTTGCCATCCAGAAAGAGAAATCCTTATTTTTCTTCAGAATTACTCTTTCCAATGTAATGCCATGTTTATACAGAGGACGTGTATTTAAGTATGATTTCACGTAGACTACACAGGTCCTTCCAAACATGCACAGAGACTTGAGTGAATGTATAGTTGCATGCCTTAACACCTCTAGTCCGAAGCACTAATGTATTGTCCTCCAGAGGGACAGTGCTAAACTGACCCTCAGTTGATTGTGTTGCATTGATTGTTCTGGATCCGTACACTCCCAGAATGCACTTTCTGAAACATCCACCCACATTTTAGATTGTAAAGACTTGTCTTATTGACCAAAATTGATGCCTGATATGAAGATTGAGCCATCAGTGTGTCCAGCGTAGTATAATGGCAACATCACTACCATAGTATGTTAGCATCTTAGCTTAATGCTGGAGGGTTTGTATGTATATACCGGAAATACACTGAAATCCAAACAAGGAAAACAACACTTGGTATTGATTACTACATTATACTGACATGGTGAATGCTGAAGCCTGAAACATACTCTACTCAAGTACATGAACGCAAGTTTCATTGCTTTAAAATGTGTCAGATCGCAGTTCTCTTTAAACTGTTGCTCTGCCATGACAGTCATTGATTTGATAGAGAAACTTACCATAGAAGAAGATGCAGTGTATGCTATAGCGCCCCTTGTGGCAATACTGAGAATGTAATACCAATTACATAGTTATAAGCATTTGTGTTTGCATTACAATAATGGATGTGGACTATGTTTCAGAACTAAAAGAGCCTTTCCATGTCAGATTTAATAAATCACCCAATTACCTGTTAACAACCCACATTGTGCGTTGATTATAAGACAAGTCACTGTCTCTTCCCAGCTCTTGCCTTTCTAACATAAGTTCAAATTGATGTAGATTGTGTCACGGCTCTGGACACTTTGTTTACAGCACCAATCTTGAAGTAAAACTTTGCATCGGCCATTTAGAGGGTTATGGGAAATGTTCTAGGGTGTGTAAGCCAATCCTCTGTTTTAGTGTACTGCATCTTTATTTGCTATCAACATGTCTCACTTTAATCTATTGTTCTATATTTAAAAAAGTTAAAAAAAGAAAATCAGAGCATGACCGAAAAAAAAATGTCTATGCAAGTGTTGCATGTGATCTGATTGTTTCTTTCGATTGTTTCTGATCTACTTTAGTACTGCATTGATTCTTGTTGTAAGTATTATTTTATTTTGTAAGACACTTCACCCTCTTTTATACTGAGCACAGACAAGGGGCTTCTGCCACAAAGTTCATTTTCTGTAAATTGCTCTTTTTCTATCTCATGGGCTTCAATACCTCCACTGTTATTTATTTTAACACTTAGCCATGGCACGTATTTGGATTGATGTAATAAAGAAATGTTCCAGGTTCAAGTTAAGATGTAATGACACAATCTGATCACAAGAAAGCCACATAACTTAACCATTACATATACTAATTAGACTGATTAGATACAATTGCTTTCTAACCTTGTCTATATGAAATAATATCTAATCTTTCAACTCCAGTCATGACCATGAAAAGTCAGAAAAAAAACAAATCAGACATTCATTCGTATAAAGTTTTTGTAATTGATATAAGCACTTTACCAAATATTCAAGCTCCACATTTGAGCTTTTAAACCCTCTAGAATGTTTACCCCATAGACTTCCATTGTAAGTCCATTACTGTACATGTGATTCTTGAGAGATGAATCCAAATTGTGTCAACAGAATTCAGCTTGTTTTTAACTTGGGACATTCATTTTAATAGCATTGATCAGATACCTTTATGTAAGTCAAGAACTTGCATTGTTGTAGTTGATATGAAGACAGATAAAAGAGATGATTTATATGTTTCACAATGCACAGTGTAAAATAGCATGTGTCACAGTATAATCTAAAAACAAGATTTGCATATCTCAATACATGTAAATGTACATGATACAACATTTTCTGTTATGGCATAACATTGTTTTCTAGTGGACCAATACAGAATGCATAACAAACACTGATTATTATTTTTTTCTTTCTGAGGTAAGCACAATTTTTACAATGGGTATTATTTGAGTCTTTTGTCTTCGATTCTGTATGCAATACAACCATGGAAAGAAAAACGCCTTAGAACATAAATACTTCCTCTCCTGTGTAAGAAGAGAAAAATATATTGCACTATTTATTTTCATTTTTGATGTCTGCTTTGTAATGCAATAAATGCACTATAGGTAGAACAATAATTGCAATGGACACTTAGTTGGTCCTCAGGCGTGATGTAGGTACACACTTTCTCACTCTCTCGCCCCTTCATCTTTCTGACAACACGAAAAATCTAATCCTGCCTGATGCTGTATATGCTTTCTATTTAAAGAAAATGCCACTAATTATAATAAAAAAACAAACATTTTATGTACTTTTAACAGTCCAGTCGTGTCTCACATTGATTACAAGGGTTTTTTTATTCTGTTTTGCTTTATCTTTTAAAAATATGCCAAAGAATAATGCATCGCTGCTGTTTTATCTTAAAAAAGCTATCAACAATATTCTTATTCAGTGTCTTAATCAGTGTTGGGCAGTTACAGTAATATTACTTTTTGCAGTAACTAGTAGTGTAACTAATTACTAAGATTTTAGTAATAATTTTACAGTTACCATCCATAAAACAGCTCGTTATTTAGTTACTTTTGATGCCTCAACCCCACTGATTTGAAATCCAATAATTCCTTGATTTATTTTCATAATTTTCACAGCTCGCACAGGCACATGAAGTCAGGCAGCAGTGCATCAGGCAAGTTTGAGTATGGAAAAGCTTACATTAGTGGCTGGAAATATTCCCATTACATTGATTTTGTCAGGAGGAAAGATGATCTGAACACCGATGTGTAAGTTGTGGCATTACTTTACTCTGGCATATGGCTTGCCCACCCACATCCCTCTGATCAGAAAAATTATAATACTAATTAAAAATATTTTTAGAAAACGATACATTTTCTTACAAACGTGTGTGATTTCTTTTGATAAAATACATCATGAAATATAATGGGTAACAGAGAAATTATAATTTTAAACTTAATTATTTTACCTTCAGTAGAAGTGGAAAAGAGAGAAATCTTGTGAACCACTTTATCTTCAGGAAAATCAAAAACATGGGGTCTCTTAACTATGGAAGAGAAAATCTGTGCACTTGTTTTAGTATCTTATTATTTAGTAATGTTTTAGTACCTTATGTTTACAACTCTGCTCTGTAAAACTACTACCAGAGATGATTAGATGACCTAATCTTGGTATCACAGGTGAATAAGAGAATGCACCTTTAATCAACTGAACCAAATCAGCAGGAACAGCTTTCAACAAAAACACACATAATTGCTGAATACAAATAACATTCTATTTTGACAAAAATCATTTTAACAAAGGAAATTTCCCTCCCCATCCATAATGTGTACAATGGACCCGACCCGATCCATCCAGTCCTGAAAAGATGTTCCCTTAAGAAGGATGCACTTATTCCACAACAAATAACTATGTGGCGAAAAGTTGTGTTTGTATAATTTCCAATATAATAATACCTGACTGTGAAAAGTAATTTACACTAATTTTGATGGCTCAAAATCACATTTCATTCTAAAACAAATGAGAAGAAAAGCTAAACCAAACATAATGTGTATTTCTGAGGAAGGCTTGGAGCCACCTCAACTTTAGGGGACCATTCATAACATTGAAATCAATTACGTTCAACCCTCCTTCACTGATCGGCTTCACTACATCTGTTTCTTATATAATGGTGCTTGTTTTTCCAAATAAAAATCTGGGTAAGTCACCCTGGAAAGTGCTTCTGATTTCTGTATGATAATTCTGCCAAATATAGACATATACCTTTCTTTCAACCCACATATTTCAAATATTTTCATATTACCAATCAAATTTCTTTTGTCTCTAATTTTAGGGTCTTTTGTAATAACAATTCCTATATATTTTACCTGATTTTTTAAAGGAATACTGAAAAACTGTTGCCATCAGCTCACACTTTTTTAATTTAACTGCAGACCAGATTAATGGCAACTGGAATCTTGGAAGAAGTTACTAACAAATAATAATAAATTATTTTTTTTGAGTAACAAGCCCAACACTGGTTTTAATACACGTTATTTGCCTCACCGTTGTAAGAAGCTGCGCTGCCATCTATAGACATGGATCAGCGCGATCATCTCCTCAGTTTTATGTAAACCACAATACTAGTGAGTTTTTATTGAGCTGTAATAATTACAATAATTTATTCACTTACCTCTACGCCAAACAAAAAGCAACTTTAACGTCAAATTTCAATCATCCGCACTTTCCACCACGTGTTTGCCGAACGGTCGTACAGGTGCTGACTCTAGTTGTCTCCGCTGGTAAATCACAATATTAAGCGTTTAAGTGTCTCATTTCCGCTCCTCACATCACCACACAACACCTAGTGGCGTACTGTATCTTCAGAG
The DNA here is from genome assembly GCA_027564155.1 of Gymnocypris eckloni scoliostomus. Lineage (NCBI taxonomy): Eukaryota > Metazoa > Chordata > Actinopteri > Cypriniformes > Cyprinidae > Gymnocypris > Gymnocypris eckloni. The sequence goes on along the minus strand of CM050412.1, from coordinate 61,559,819 downwards.
GCGGCAGCCAATCAGCGCGAGGATTCTCTCTGACGTTTAATAAACGCCACGGGTTACGACTTTACAACTATTTGAATATCTAGAATCTGAGGGTGCAAGAAAATCGCATTTAAAGTCGTCCAAATGAAGTTCTTAGCAATGCATATTACTAATCAAAATTAAGTTTTGATATCTTTACAGTAGGAAATTTAAAAATATATATTCTTGGAATATGATCTTTAATGTCCTAATTATTTTTGGCATAAGAGAAAATCTATCATTTTTCCCCATACAATGTATTTCTGGCTGTTGCTAAAAAAATACCCCAGCGACTTAAGACTGGTTTTGTGGTCCAAGTCGCATATATTAAAACATTCAAATTTTATTCAAAAAAGTCTCCATTTTGTTTTCAGTAAAATACACAAGAGACAAAATTTACTCGTTTCATGTTGGCTTGAGAAATCCATTAAAAATGTCTGTTATATTTTGGCAATGTAATTTGCATAATTGCAGAATAGATTCTGTTTAAAGATGTTTACACATCAATCTGCTATCAAGCACTCGTAATATAATTAAATTAATTTCAAATGACAAATTTCTCAGTCTAAAGGACTTTATTTATCCGCAGAGTGAACAGTTGAATCATCCATTGACTGAAATGGAGTATATCTACAGATGCATTAATGAATTGGTATTTTTACACAATTTAAAAATCAAACACAATTACATGTAATGTGTAAAAAGGGAAAGATGTGTGTCGTTCTACAATGTAATGTTTGACTAACTGTCCATCTTAGGATGTCAAGGGATGCCTTCTCTCTGCTACAGATTTCTACACTTGTCATGGGTTTATCTGCCAGAAAACTGATCCCCTGGTTAACTGGTGGTCTCTTATAAACTTGCTTGCAAATAATCTGGAGATAAGACACAGCACACTCACAAGATGTACAACAGAAAACAAACAACATGTGTAAATGGTTTGGTTCAGGCAAAGATGGTCTCCTCTCTCCTCTTCTTGGTAAGGATGGTGCCGGGCTTGTGCTGGGCGTCTGGGTGTTTTTCCAGCTCTGGCGGGCAGGTGGACACGGGACTTTCTGAGATGGCCTGTTTCAGGTCGTAGAAAACAGCAGAGTCTTCTTTGGTCAGGAAAGTCAGTGCCATACCACTCTTTCCAGCACGACCCGTTCGGCCAATACGATGGATATAGTCTGAGAAAAGAAACAGTTAAATATTAATCCTCCAAATGGGAACGTGAAGCAGGAAGTCTCCTGATATAAGCATTTGACCGTTCTAAAGGGCAAAGGACAAAAAGTGACAAAAGCCCTATTTAGATGTTTTTTGTTTCTAGTGGGGACAAAGGTTATTTTCACCATTTACAGGAGTAGTCAGTGATTTTATTGGTGTTTGAATACAGAATGCGTGTTTTTCTTTCACCACCCATGTAAAATCCCTGGCTGAATTACATGCTGTTTTTTTGACAAACACCAGGTTTGTTTGGTATTTTTATTTAATTGCCGTCCAAATCCACATCTCTGAGTTTATGAGAAGAATTTAAAATTTTAGTTGAAATCCCTTTTGACCTGTTGCACTTCGCTGTAATTTGCATGCATATTTACTTCTGAAATGCTGGAAAGTATTTACAAGAACAATCATTTATAACTAACTACTCAACCACAGCGAGTAATAGCAGAAAGAAAATCAGAAACATTCAAAATGGGTGTTAAAATTGGCAGCATGGTATGCAATACAGTATTAAAATGTGCATTATATACATAACTATATTGCGTATAATTAAATACAACTATAGCGCATATATTTTCCTATTTTTAAACATTTAAATAATCAAATATACATTCTAAGACATACTTGGAATAATAAGATTAAATTTAACAAGTCATTTTTTAATACATTTTACAAAATAAAAAAATACTTTTTATTTACAGCAGACAATTATGTGACTAGACACGTGAGCAAGCGACATTCCTGGGTTCGCAGGATGCTAGGATCACAGACCTCGCTTCTCCACTGTGAATAAATCTCTATCTGAATCCATAACTTATATCACTAAGGTGCCATGTACATTTATGTTTACAGACGTTCCATTTGAGAAACAATTACTGTCTGAATAGGACTAAAGATGGTGTTGGACTCACCCTCAATGTTCTTGGCCATGTCATAGTTGAGGACCATGGAGACGTCATGGATGTCGATACCTCTGCCTGCCACATCTGTGGCCACCAGGATGTCCTTAGCTCCTGCCTTAAGGTTGGACAGAGCAAACTCTCTCTGTTCCTGACCTTTACCGCCATGGAGTGTACAAGCATTGTACTGCAGGACAGAAGAAAAAAAGATTGAGATTTTCTGACAGAGTTATTTATAGAAAGCATCACAGACATAAATAAACACTGTGTACTCACTCCTAACTTCTCCAAAGACTTAGCCAGCACGTCAACACCCTTCTTCTGGTTAACAAAGATGATGATGGGCGGCTCGAAGCCACTTGCCAAAACATTCATCAGCTTCTTCCTGTTGACCAAACAAGAACATTTGTGAGAAAAGGCAAGTACATTTCAACTTCACCTTGAATATGACAGGTTACAGTTAATGTGCATTCTGACCTCTTTTCACCCTCCGACATGAGGATGACCTTCTGCTCCACCCTCTCGTGAGGTTTGCCTGCAGAGCCGATGTACACCACCGCAGGCCGACGGAGGTAACTTCTGGCCAATCGTTCCACTGCAGCAGGCATGGTGGCAGTAAACATGACCGTCTGAAAAACATGAGAGGATGTGCAATTAAAGGTAATTGTAGGAGGAAAAAAGAAACTTCATAATTCATTGTTCACAGTCAGTTATTTCCTATTAAACCATGGTAACTCATGATATCGGTTACCTGTCTGTATTTTTGTTTGCCTGACTCAAAGTTCTGCATCATTTTTTCAGGGTCCTCTGCTTCATCTGTGTCTGGCTTCAGATTGGTCACAGGAATGTACTCCAGAATCTTCTGGACGTCGGGTTCAAAGCCCATGTCAATCATTCTGTCGGCTTCATCCAGTACCACATATGTGCATCTGCTCAGGACGAGGTATCGGTTTTCCAACACGTCGATCAAACGACCAGGTGTGGCTATGACAATCTGAGAACGAGGAGTAAAACACATCAGGGCCCGTTATTCACAAAACATCTTAAGACTAAAAGTAGCTCCTAACTCGCCGATTTAGCAGAAACTCTTTAAAAATTGTGGGCGTGTCAGTCCTAAATTTAGGACTCCTACATTTTCTGTGAAAAATTTGTGAATCGTTAGGAGTAGTGAAGAGGACTCTGGTAACACAATATCATGTTCTACAATATTTGTATGAATAAATCTCTGACAGAGCCCCCTATCAGCCAATCACTGTGTGCATTCTTAGTGAGCATGCTGATGTCATTCATAGCATCAATGTTAACCCCGCCTCTTACTCTTAGCTTAAGACTTCTCTCTATTCCTTAGTAAAAGTTAGTCTCAGCAGCTTTGTGAATAGGTTTTAAGAGAAAACTCTTAGCTAAAAACGTTTACTACCGTTTAGGAGAACTCTTAGTGGTAAGATAAAATGTTTTGTGAATACGGGCCCAGATCTACAGCTATAATGAGGTCATCTATTATGATTTTTTGATCAACATGTATGTATATTGAACCATAACTTTTAAAGACAAGTAATTTCCTGACAATTTAAAGTGTTATATAGCATGCTGAATCATACTCAGACTTAATGCTGTCAGCAGTGGAAGCACTTGGGAGAGAACTGCCAGGGGACTTATATCTTAGCATAAAAGAGGACAATGTTACAAGAGGAATACCAAATTATTGTTTTAAGTTTGAAAATATAGCCGAAGTAAGTAGCACCAACATTCAAAAACAATGGACTTGTGACAAGGCTCCTGAAATAATCAGGTCTTCGCTTAAAGTTTTCATATAGTGACAAGTGAATTTTTGCTAGAAAAAGAGCAGGAGAAATAACATGCAAGTGTCTCAGAGCCAGAAAAAGCTATGAAAAGAGTGACACTTTCTCTCAGAGTATGACGCAACCTGCAGAAGTGACAAGCATGGTTGTCACCACTAGAATTACCTAATAGCCAAACAAAATCAACTAATTTAACCTCTTGCAAGGCCCATATTTACAAAATAGAGACTTCTGGGAATCCATACTCTGGTGTCAAGAGACCAAGTCAATCATTTCAGATCCAAAATCTTCTGGTGTTGCTAGAGGAGGAGTACAGTGACGTTCAGTGGTAGGAAAGCTCTTAAATAGGGATGAGCTGAAGGTGCGAGTGAGTTGTCTTTTCACATGATCTGCTAGCAGAACACTTCTGGTGTGTGAGACATTCAGTATCGTTTGGCTGAAGACGATTCTTCAATAAAAACCTTTTAATTCTTAACAAAACATCCTTCGTCTCGACTATCTTCATCCAAAGACTTCAACCACAATATATATATATATATATATATATATATATGAAGAGTTAATTAGCAAAAACGGATAAGTCAAAAAAATCTAATCATATTTTGTTCTGCATTCCAATTAAACTGCAGTTGGGTTGTTTGGATTACATTTGTATAAAAATACAGCTAACGAAGCAATAAAAACATGATAAAAACATCAAACTCCTCACATATACATATACATATATATACACATACATACACATATATATATATATATATATATATTTATATTAGTTTTTTATTAATTATTAATTTTCCATTTTATGTTGAGTTAGTTTAGTAAGTTTATGTCTATTTTTTTATACATTTTTATACTTTTCTATAATTAATTGCAGTTTTAGTTTATTTTAGTACATCAAGTTAAACTAAATGAAAATGACAAATGTTGCATTGGCAACCAGCTGAAATATGTTTTATTTTATTTCAAGTAAAACATTTTCCTTTGTGGGTTTACTTTTAGTTAACTATAATAAACCTGCTACCAACATCACAAAATTATCATTATGAATAGTCAATAACAATTTAGAAATAATATGGAAGGGATTACGCTCTCACCTCACAACCCATCCTGAGTTTGAACCCTTGATCCTCTCTGGATATTCCACCGATCACAGCCACTGTCCGGATCCCCAGCGGTTTGCCGAATTTAATCGTTTCCTCCTCTATCTGCTGCGCCAGCTCACGAGTGGGGGCCAGAATGACAGCATATGGTCCCTGATCGGAGTCCTCAATCCTACAGTCACAAACACATACAGAGTTTCCCACATTTGATCTGATTCCACAGGAGTTGGCATATAAAGGTGACAGAGAAAAGTGAGCTCTCACCTGTCAATCTTAGGTAGAGTGGTGATCCAGACCAATAAAGGAATGAGGAAGGCGGCGGTTTTACCACTACCAGTCTCGGCCACACCAATGATGTCACGGTTCTGTAAACCAATAGGAATGGCCTGCCTCTGGATAGGTGTGGGATCCTGACAAAGAATACAAATGTATAGAATAAATATATTTACTATATTAAAAACATTTACATGGATGCCATAACACAACAAGCCGTTTCAAACACTTGCAGAACAATCTAAACCTGTCTAATCATGTCAATTGAGAAACAAACTGACCTTATAGCCACACTTTTCGATGACCTCCAGAATGTGTGGCGGCAGTGAATACTCCTTCCAGTTGCGGATGGGGTTGGGGATCTTTCCTCCTTTGGTCGTGATGCTGTAGTCCTCTCTGAAGATTCTCCAGTCTCTGTCTATCATCTCCTCCATCTTCTTCTGAGCCCAGTGCCGGTCGTCCCAGCGCTGCTTGGCCTCCTTATTTCGGACCTTCTTCAGCCTCAGTCTGTGAAATACAGAAAATGTTATAGTATATGAACTGTATATGCCTGACAGTGGGTAATACAAAACGTTTTTTATTTTTAGAGATTTTTTTGTAAATACTGAGAAAAAAGAAAAGAAAAAAAGATTCACCAACTTTCCTTTCCAGTACCCACAATAAAAAAACAACGCTAGGACATACAAAAAATTGCAGTCTGTAATATTTTCTCCTTTTCTTATCTTTTTTTTTAAGTCTCCTATGCTCACCAAACCTTCAGTAAAAATAGTAAGAATGAGAAATATTACATTCTTACCATTTACAATAACTGTTTTTTGTTGTGATATATTTTAAAATGCAATTTATTTTTGCATAATTACTTCCAGTCATTTGTGTCACATGATCCATCAGAAATAATTTTAATATACTGATTTGGTGCACAAGAAACATTCCTTATTATCATCAAAGTTGAAATCAGTTGCTTTAAAAAATTGCATCTGCAGCGCAATATTTGATCGGAAGGATAAAAAAAATTACGGTTATTTTCGTCAGCGCTATCATTCTGCCAGCTTCAAATCATACACAGAGATGAAATAGTGCAGTAAGATCATATTTATTTGAATGATTTATAGCATGTATTTAAATTATCGATCGATGGAGAGAGAGAGATGACAGCAATGTGTGCGTTACCCGTGTCTCTCTACAAACAATGAAGCATCAAACTCCTCCTTTATTAATAAAAGTAACAGGGCGGTGCTAACAACATGTTTCTGTCTGTGCAGCACAATCTGAGATCTCTGACCTCTCTCTCTGTGTGTATGTTTGTGTGCATAAGAACAGCATTTATTTGAAATAGAAAATCTTGGTAAAATTATTTTTTATGGTCAATTTTGATCAAAGTAATGCATCCTTGCTAAACAGAATTTTTCAATAGAAGAAAACAACAAAACACTTACTGACCCCAAACTTTTGAATGGTAGTGTACATACAATACATCAATAGGAAATGTAACGTGTCGAAGACTTACTCCTCTTGCTCCTTCTCTTCAAGGGTCCGTCTCTTCTCCATCAGGTCTCCATAGAATCGGGACTGATCTCTCTTCTGCTGCTTGAGGTCGATGCCGGCGATGAAGCCTCGGCCATACAGCTGAACCTGATGCTTTTCTTTATATCTAAACACATAAACAGTCTCAAACATGTGTTCTTGTACTGTCAAGTAACGCTTTAGCACCTGTATCATAAATACTATACAAGTATGTACGATCCAACTGGCTAAGCATTTGCAGACCTAAACAGAGTGACCTAAGGCAGTCAAGATCAAATGCAATGCAGTAAAATATACAAAATAATATGGACTTTTATGTGCAAATAGCAAAGCAGTGCAGTTATTTCTGGCATCTCATGAGATGCTCACATTGGATTGTAGTCGGTTGATGTATCTTCAGGACATCCCACTCAAAGACAAACTTCCTGTCATTCAGATGGCGTGTGCCGCGTTTCTTCATACCGCCAAGATAACGCTCCTGAAGAGAAAATAAACAAGTATTGGTTCACCATTCGTCAAAAGACCCCCAATGTGTGTAAGGAAATGTGATCATGTTTGTAAAATTTGTTTATAATTTTGAATGTTAGTTAAATGTTCAATATATACAATTCATTTTAAAAAAGTGCATGTGCTCCAGCGCACGATCACTTCAAATCTTTCCTTATACCAGCAGAATCAACTTTAAACACTTATTGTCTTATTAATAATCACTGGATAAAGGTCTGCTTGTATTTGTGTACACTCACAATGAAAACAAAACAGATTTTATACATAATGTAATAATAGTATTAGTATAAATAATTAGTATTTTCGCATCTAAGTGGAATTTATTTTTATGTGCACTATTGTCTGTTCAAAATAAATGAAAAGAACCTGAGCATAGTAGATTTCTTTTTTTCCCCCTGTTGTACCGAAACCCCCGAACCGAGGTACGTACCGAACCGTGACATCTGTGTACCATGCCACCCCTAATATATAAATATATAAAAGTGCTGTCAAACGATTAAATCACATCCAAAATAAAAAAATGTGTTTACACACATGCATGTATATATTTTTTTAAATATTCCTCAGGGTCCAGTTGTTAGACCCCTCCTCTTCTCCACATACACTACATCACTGGGTCCCATCATACAAGCACATGATATCTCCTACCATTGCTACACTGATGACACGCAGCTCTAGGGCTGCAACAACTAATCGATCAAATTGATTATGCAAATCATCGACAACGATTCTCATTATTGATTAGTCGGGTCTGCCCACAGTGCATATCCAACTGCAGCCGGTTGCTCAAATTACAGCACTTAACGCATTTCTATCGACAAAATGCATCTAAAAATAGTGGAGAAAACAGAATGAGATGCAGCGGGAGAAATACGTGATCCAAGTTGCCCAAAAAATGAGAAATCTTTATTTTGAGCTTTAGGTTAATGCATTAGCGTAATGGCTTTACCTGTCAGACACCTTGACACATGCACATATCCTTATCTACAAATGTCACAAATTCACGCGAGCATTTCCATTTTTGCATAAAGGTCCGTCCTGACTCCTGACAGTCTGTGTTAAGTTTAAAATACCGAATTAGCACCGGCACGGCTGGCGCATACACGTGCGTCAGACAGACAGGACACAGAGAGGGAGACAATTAAAAGTATTTGGCCAGTGTCTTGTTGGTTTTGGTTGTATTGCAGTTGTAAGACCTTTTGAAATAACAGAAATCATTTGGTGAAGTGATACGGAAGTGTAATGCGTTCGAGCGCTGCCTGGAACTACGTTCGCTGTGCGTTTCCCTGAAAATAATTGCACACCTCAGAACGTTCGTCAGCCAATCAGATTCAAGACTTCAACGGCCCCATAGTATAAGTGAAGACAATGTAGGACTCTTCACCTTTATGGCCTGCAGCTCTTTTCCTTTGTCTTTTTCTTCTCTAATCTTCTGACGCCCATCATCTTCATCATTCCCATTGTTCTCTCTTTCCATCCGCTCCCTTCTTTCCCGCCGTTCTCTCTCCTGAGGATCCTCTGCAAATTGGATTAGGTAAGATGAGAAGAACTGAACATTGCAGACACAGACTAAATAATACAAAACTCCAATTTTAAACGATAATCATGTTTCCACTAGGGATGTCACAAAACCGATACTACACACGCGACTCACGAGTCGGTGTTTACATTTTAAAATCCTGCCGGTACCTGTTTTCTTCAGTAGTGTAAGTAGGGCTGTGACGATAACCGCATTACCGCTTCACACCGCGGTAATGAGATGCGACCGCGTGTTGAGGTCATAACCGTCATCACCGCACTGTTTTTCGCGATCCGACCAAATGTCTTGCAACGCTGAATAAAACACGTAACGGTCGGTAACTCTGGTGTAATTTGAACGGGAGTGGGCGGTCTAACAATATCCGCTCCGACATCCTTTCAGAACAGCATATCTGTGTGTTTTACTCCCTCTTACCGCTCACGAGCTGCACGCACGCACCAGTGCTTCTGTGTCATGTGTTTTATTGCGCACAGTGCGCAGAACAGGCGATCTGCATGTGCATATAGGCGAACAAGGCAGTCGCCTTGGCAGCAACACAGTCAGGGGGGCAAAGGGACAGATATTTGTAGTTTATCTTTTGGGCATTCGTTATCACTGCCTTATTCTACATCTAAATTAACTTTGCTTCATAGTAATGCCTCTCGCGCCGCCCCCCAACTGAGCGTCATCAATAGGCTACTCTACATGCAAAACATTATAATGTTCATTCATAAATGTCATCAAATCGAATAAAACTATCCAGACATGAATTCCTTTTGCTGCTGGTGCTGTCTGATGAGTTTTAAAGCCAGACACGCGCTTCTAAAAGGTAAGATTATAGCTAATGTATGTGTGTGAGAGAGAAAGCACGGTGGAGATAACAAGTGTAATATTATCTATTAAAGGCTTACATACACCCAAAACCGTGTTCTGTTGTGTTTTAGCCAAGTGGAATACTCAATATTTAGCGTTTATCATATACAGTGTTTAATTGGTGTAATAAAGCGGGGTGATCGATCCGGCATCAGAGGATGGAGAGGTACGGATCATTTACGCAATCACTCGGTTGACCCACTTAAGTGATTACCAGCTTGCATCAGTTGCTTTTATTGTGTGCATATACTCTAAAAATCACGGTTATTTTATTAAACATTTTTTTGTAATGTTTGGGTAGTTTTTTTGTAACCCATATCCTATATGACAGTCCAGAGTCTGCGTTTGCATCGAGTGCACGCAGATATTTAGCCTTCTCTTCGGGTGAGAGCAGTTCTCAGTGCCACTTACTTTTTTTTGTCAAATATAGGTTTGTTTCATGTAATCTATAAAACAGTAAACGATTTTATTTTATGCAAAGCAAACCAAGTCACCTAAACGAGCCACATCAGGGTTTTTTTGCGACTATGAAAGTTTTATTTTTACTTCTAAAATGCTTGTTAAACGAATTTAAAAATGAGAAATGTTGTATACATGTTTAAACGGTGAAATATGTTGTATTAAGAACTGTATTTGACAAAAATAAAGGCACTAAGACAAGAAAGAAAGAAAGAAAGAAGAATAAAAAACAATGACAAGCTCAAACAAAACGAAACCAATAGCGACTATATAAAATAATAAAATTAATAATTTTCTAATCTCAGCATGCTTTAATTTTGTGTCGCTAGTGGTTTGCGTCAATACGTTTAAATTAAAATGTCTTTGGTCTGTGCTCTGGAAGTGTTCTGTTAATTCTGCTAAACTTGAATTACTACAACTCAAATTAAAACCGAAACTAACCTGTAGGGTAGAAAACTCCACTAAATAAAAACAACAACTTACAAACTACAATAAAAACGAAACTTACATTTTTAGCGAAAATTGAAAGCAATATTAAAATAAAAACGAATTTTAAAATGCAAAACTACAATAACCCTGACACGAACGTATTTCACTGGAGGAAGAGGATCCGCCAGATGAGATGATCGGAGTTCAGAGATGCTGCTGATCCGGACCGGGTTTGTTCAGATGAAGCCCTGTCTGCTAATAGCACATGCCCGTGCTTGCTTTTATTTTAATGTAGTTGTTAATAAACAAATTATCCAATCTTTCACTTGCATCTTTAAAATCCTATTTGAGTGAAGCGGGGGCGGCACGGCAGGGTTTTGCCCAGAGCCCCGTCGATGAGTGACAGAGCAGAATAAAGATGAAGTTTAGCTAAGTGTGGATTCTTCAACTGCGACTGCAAAATAGCCAGTTTACTGAGAAGAAACCCATGTCAGGCAAGTCTGACACGGGACATTCTTCTCAGGGAAGTTAAATGGTTTGGTTTCATGAAAAAGAGATTTAATTTTGCAATGTCTAAGCCAACGGTTTTGTTCATATTTTACATAGAAATTTAAATGACAGATGTCTTTTTTTTTCTGCGACACTTTTCCGTGATGTTAGCAAAAGGTTAAACAAATTTAGTATTTTGACAAGAAGAATAAAAATAACAAACATGCTATTTTTACATTTTTGTACAAACTGGCCTACAGTATTATTATTTTTTCTCTCTCTGCGACACTTATTATTACGTTGACAACAAAATGTTAAACTAATTTGATTCTGGACAAGACGAATAAAATAAAAAGCCTACAATAAAATAATTGTTGTGCAGACTACATTTTTATTTGTTATCTCTCTCTCTTTCAGTAGAGGAAATGTAATTGTGAGATTCTGGAAACGAGATATATTTCGCGGGAACGGTCGGGTCAGGAAGAAGAAAAAACATTTTATTTGCACTTTAAAAAGGTTGTTATTATAAATGTAGCCTAACGAATAGTCAAATAATATTAATTACATCCTAATTTGCTGTTACAACCTATCCGTTTCAACAAACACAGTTTTCAACAAGTTGCGTTTGGACAAGTGCGTTTATATCCACGGACTCTTACCCGAAAAACAATGTCTAAAGAAATATGAATCGAAGTTTAGCACAACTCACCAGAACTAAGCATGGGGCATGTTAAGCTCGCTTGTTGTTTCTGCAGCTTGCTCAGGTTGTTATTCTTTTAATTATTTGTACAAAGAATGGGTTACAAACGATGACAAAGACTGTTCCATAATTCCTATTAAACTCAGAAGATATTGAAAAAAAAACAAAGTTATAGAGAATAATATTATTTTGTTATTATTGTTAATTTAATTTGCTGTTTTAAGAATAAAGAAGACGACTTTATTATTATTCATTTCCATGTTCATTTACAAGCTGCATGCGTTCTTGATCAATTCATTCAGGGCTCTACTCATTCTTCCCACTGGTCGCAACTTTATCTTTTTGATACAACATTATGATAAAAGTTAATCAGCATGCATTGATTAATCTAGTTTATAGCTATATGGTAACGAAAGTGTTTAACATTCAACCCGTTTTCATCAGTATTATTTGTGTCACCTTCTCTGGTTTAAGAAGCAGTCTTTTACTTTAGTTTGAAAACCAAATCCTCCATTGCTCAGTCTGCTGCGTGCACCTTCGCGCTCGTGCTGATGCAGTGAGTATAGGCTCTACCCACGAAGCGCTCGCGCTAAAATTGCATCTCTTCCCGTGATCAGTGAGATCTGACTCCTGCTACAATATGCTGTGGCTCTGCAGCGTGCAGACGCACACTTGCACAAGTGCGACCACCTCAATTTTTTTTTTATTTGTCGTGCGATTAACCGCCAAACCGCGATATTTGTTGCTGCTTCACCGCGGTATGGAAAAATCCAATACCGTCACAGCCCTAAGTGTAAGTACCGAAGGTACCGACTAGCGACGCGGCAATTCTTCTTGAACTGAAGGGGGACGACAGAGCATCCACCTGGAAGGGTTTCAGTCAGTCCTCAAAGGGTAAAGAAAAATGCGCCTACAAGCAAACAGAAGAACTACACGTGGACGACGGCGGCGATATATGAATATGATTGTGAGATTTAAATGAGCGCGTGCAGCTCTGAACGCACGAGCGCTGTGCATGATCACGCACACACATAACTGACAGCCAGAGCTGGGTAGTAACTTAGTGGATTACGTAATCAGATTCCAAAATTGAAGTACTTGTAATTAGAGTATATTACATTTTAAAATTCTCGTAATCAGATGATTACATAATATTCACACAATAGTAATTATTCATAATTCACTGATTCTCCCTAATTTCTCTTTTTCATCTTTTAAAGGTTCCTTTCTAAAAAAGCCTACCGATTATATACATATATACATGTGTATTTAAAGTCCAGTTCTGTGGACATTCTAACAAAGATAAGTCATCATGTGGCGACAGCATTTGACCACTGGATTTACAAAAATCATTTCAGGTTTAAGAAGGGTTTCAACATTGCATCAACTACAGATGGACACATTCATTTTTATTTGAATTATTTCTACGTAGGTTTTTTTTAACCATGTATTATTAATTATAACTAATTATAATGCTCATATTCATGTTAATTCTCAGTTACATGTAATGCTGGCATTCCAAAACTTTGTCATCTAAACCTTATTCACAAATATATTTGCTTTAAGTACCCCTTAAATTTTAAAATAATAATAAGAGATTTTAAAATAAATATTTCAATAATTAAGCATTACATTTGCATGTTCGCTAGTTATGCATGGATAGCAGTTATATCCGCGAGTCGGGTAATAAAACATTTCATTTAGATTATTTGCGGGTGGATAAGATAAATCATTAATCATGCAAATATGAACTACATTTTCTAAAATACGAACACGTGTTAAATAGGCTACAGAAATTGAATAAACTGTAAATTAGCATATTAAAGTTATTCAACAAAACATTTAGTCAAGAGCAGTGAGGGATTTTCTCTGTCTTTTGAAGTTTGATTAACATTAATGACAAACGTCACAGCTTTATTAGGCTGCTGTCACAAGACCTATTTCACGAATCCAATACTGATACACATGCGTTTTCATTCGCAACTGTTTACATTAACTTAAGACAAAACCGACAGTGCTTATGATGAGGATACTCACCAGGACGACCATTTTGACGTAATTTTGTGTGTATTTGGGCACTTAAGCGCAACAAGCGTGTGCTTTGGATGTGACTGAGCACGCGAACACCAAAAGGCTTATAAGATGTGCAAATTAATACATTTTTGTGACAATGCAACAATGACAAATTAGGCAATTGACAATTCTGTCAACTGTACCGAAACATGAGCTAAAGTCTTGTATCGCAGCGTTCAGCTCTAGATGCACCGATGTGAAGAGAAGGTCAAAGAGAGAAGACGCGGTACAGCTGAATCACTCACACTGTTTTCAAATGACTGATTTGATCTGATGGTTTGTGTGGATTTATTTACTCATCTAACCTACTATTTATTTACTCATCTAACCTATTTATTCAATAAATATTGAATAAATGTTTTGCAGTAATTTCCCTCATTTTAAAGTCGAAAGCTGCGGGAATGAGTAATGCCATATATGTGCAATACCGCACTCAAGACCTGATTAAACAATTCTATTGTACAGAGAATTGTGAAACATGACTCATCCAAAACTTTCTGGGTGTATTTATTTTTTTCCAAAACTCTCCAGGCCTGGAATTGCGGTTTTAAAATTCCATGACTTTTCCAGGTTTTTCATGACCGTATGAACCCTGAATGTGACGATCGGGTGCGGTTATTTAAATCAGACTAAAATATAGGTGCGGGCAGTTGACGGCTGGATAATTTATTATTCGGGTGATGTTTTAGCTCATCCGCGCATCATTAATGTTCACGGTTTCTTTGATGTTGATTAATGATCACATGGCATGCAGGTAAATAAAAACATTTCATCTTTTTTATTAAGTGTTCCATTTAAAACAAAGACTATATAAATACAAAGACGGTTCACTCCTATACTTATAAATGGGAGAAACTGCAACATGCAATATGGAGGAATAGTACCATCTTCTAAATGAAAGAGACATTTCCCATAGAAACCTGACTAGACCAGCCGATGCACAAGCGCTGTATAAGCACGTTATGACTCTGCGTGCGCATTGGCTGGTCTAGCCTGAAAAATACGCTTTTTAAATGCTATTTGAGCATAAGAAACAACATTCGTTGGGCAATTAATTTCAGATTTTTGTTGCTGATTTGACATGTAATTTAATTGAGTTCAGCGAGCAGTTTTTGAGATTTCAGGATTCCTCCATTCATTAAGATAGGTCTTGTACGAGCTGCCTGGAGGCGTTGCAAATATGGCCGCTGAGTGAAGAGACTTTCCTCGAAAGGGAGTTTGTGTGTGTGTTATTTGAAAGCCGTTATTTGTTCCCGTGGTATTGAGTATCATGTACTTTTAGTGGTATCGGTACGGACTCCTAGATTTTTGGTATCGTGACATCCCTAGTTTCCACAGATGCTACTGTTGTCCTGCCTCTCACCTAGCATCTTCCTGCCGATGTCCTGAAATATTCTTCTGTTCTTCCGCTCCTCGTCCTGTTGTTTGCGGCGTTCCTCTGTCAGCTGCTCCCTCCGCTTGATGGCCTCAGCTTCTCGCTCTGCTTTAGACAAGAACTTGGGCTGCAACAGGAACAAGTGTTTAGAAAATACAACAGCGGTAGAATGCATTTGCATAAATATTCAAACAAATCTCTTCACCTTAGATTCTGCCTCTTCGGCTGCTTTCTTCTTCGCAAGCAGCTCTTCGAGAGAAAGAGGTTGCACCTGAAAGTGCAGAAACAATGTAAAAAAAGTTTGCAGTATGCAACATTCAAACTTGAAATGACTTCTAATAGAGCACCTTCTCTTTCTTCTCATCTTCCTCCTCTTCTTTCCCATCCTTCTCCCTCTTTATTTTCAAATCCTTGGATTTAGGAGAAGTGCTCCTGGGAGGAAACAGCAAACACTTTATAACTGAGTATTAAAGTCATCATGAAATCAACATTGATAATACTTAGTTTAATGGAATATTGCAGTGTTTATTATACATATAACAGCACATACATTTTTCTAAAATTCAAGAGCCAATTTTTCCTAATTTGAGAATCACTCGGGTATGTGTCACAAGTGGGAATGATTGCAACTTCCATTTCATGCCAACTTTAATATACTTATATTATAGTTTTTATTTACATTTTTTTGAATATCTTATTATGTATATACAATGCCAGGGAATATAACCAAACAAGCAATGTTATAAACAATAAGATTTTTTATCTCCTGTTCTCGCATAGTGCAGATTTGTATTTAATGCTAATTTTTTTCACCAGCTCTACCATAATACTTTTTTCATTTTTCAGCATCATATTTTATGTGTTAGAGGTTTTGTTATAGTATAATTTTCATAATATTATATTTCCTTAAGTGTAAAATAAACAAAAAATCTGCAGAATTTGCAACAACAATGTTAAATGCATCACAAAACATGATCAATTTGTTGATAGGATCAATAAACATAAATAACTTCTAGTCACATAAACTAAAGGTCCAAGTCATCCGTACAGTTTGGCCTAAAAAGATTTCTGAGGCAAGTATGATTCAAACCTTGATTTCTTGGACCGGTCTTTGTCTCGTCTTTCCCGGTCTCTTTCTCTTTCTTTGCGGTTCCTGTCTCTGTTATTGTCTCGGTCTCTTTGATTGTCTTTTAGACGACGATCTCTACATACAGAGAAGAGGAGTTCAAGAGTTACAGTACAAGTACATTAGATAACTGATATGAGAAGAACAGGATATAACCCTACACACCGTTCAGGAGATTTGGATCTGCTACGGGAGCGCTTGCGTTCACGGGATCGTTGCCGTTTGCGTTCTCTGCCAGGAGATACTTTCCTTTCACGGTCCCTGGAGCGAGAACGACTGCGCTTACGAGACTCCCGCTCCTTCCCTGCGGTGTCCAGGTCCTTCTTATCAGATGATTCGCCCGCCATCTGGAATAAAAGAGGGAGAAAGAAGCTTGGATTGCTGACGAGGTTTGTTGATGTTTTACGCCAAGGCTGCGTAAGCGTAAGATTAATTGGCTTGCGTCATATGCACTTACTTTTTAAAAATCTCTTTGTTAAACTGTACAACATTTATTTATCAAGGCTTAACAGATTATTATATAGACTTAACGTTACTGAACAGGAAAAGCATATTGTTTTGTTTAGGAAAAATTATGATTTTAGTCAAAATGCAACCATTAAAACACGGCTAAACAGTGCAGCATATAAACATATCGTTACTAGAAAATTACATGATGTGCAATAATATTGAGCCGCGGGATATTATTGCACATCTAATGTTATATAAGTTACAGAGTTTGCGCTGGAGTTTTAATAATATGGTTTAACGTTAACTCACGCAGCAGTGAGCACAGCAATGGCCTGCTCTCTCCAATAAACAAAGCATAAAATGACTATAACGAGTACAATCGAGTTATTAAGAACATGCTCAACTGTGCTGTGATTAAAACAGTAGAAATTAGATGCATTTACTTGCCTTAAAATATCAAAATCAAGTCACTTGCGAAGCCTGTGCGTTTCACTAAGCCGCCATTATGTTTCGCGTCAACATAATATGACGAACTTCCTGTGGGGGATTGTGGGAAATGTAGTCTACAAACCCTTTAATATTGATGACGATAATAATAATAATTGTTATCATTAGTATTATATTTGTTTTTTAAATAAACTACATTTTAACGTTTAAAATTATTAACTGAAAGTAGTGTATGGAATCATTTTAGAAATCTATGAAATTTCTATAACAACAACAATAATAATATTAATAATATAAATAATGCTTCCTGAAATACTATAAACGTTTTACTTTATCACAAAACATTGTCAGCAAGTTGTGATTTAATTTTTATTGCATTTTGTTTTATTCATTTTATTTAAAATAAATAAACTATGCAAAATGTTGTAAAATGTTAAACTGAATGTAGTTTACGTTAAGTTTAAGTTAACGGTGCTTGACTGATTACTTTGGATGAGTGAAGATTTGGGCCTATAATATAGCCCGAAATGTCGATTGTTATAGTCATTATTGTTATTATTATTTACATTATTTTTTTTATATAAAAAAAAACATAATTATGTGACATAGTATTTGAATTTTATATATATGTGTGTGTGTGTGTGTGTGTGTGTAGGTGTGTGTGTGCGTGTGTGTACAGGCGATAGGTATGCTCATGTGAAAGTTAGAGAAATTCAGCATGAAAGGCGTCTATTGTATAAATGCTATTCAGGGCTTGGCCACAGCACAGATCATTTTAACAACTGCTTATTCTGGAAATGTGCGCGCTTTAGTAAACGGTGCTCTGTGACTGGCAATAATAGGCTATATGGCCAGCGGAGGGGGGGCTGAAGCACACTTGGACAGTCCACTATGGAAGGAGAGCAGGATGAGGGGAGATCGTGGACATGAACGCGAGAGCAGCACGCGGATCGAGATGCGGAGTGAGGAGGAGAGGCTCCAGACTTTCCAAAACTGGCCCACAGACGCGCCCGTGAGTCCTGCGGAGCTGGCCCGGACAGGCTTTCGCTATCTGGGCTATGGTGACACGGTGCAGTGCTTCTGCTGCAATGGGATCCTGAAGCACTGGGTTCACGGAGACACTCCGCGGGGGGAGCATGAGAGGCACTTCCCCGCATGCGGCTTGATGCTGGGCAGGGATGTGGGCAATGTTCCGCTGGGCTCGACTGACTCTGTGGACGGGCAGCTCTGAGTCAGCTGCAGCGGCTGACCATGGACGAGCAGGTGTTGTCTGGCCTGGCGGCGTACCCAGAGATGGAGTCGGAGGACAGCAGACTGTCCACTTATCACACTTGGCCCACAGGAGCATCGGTGCAGCCAGACGCGCTGGCGCAGGCGGGCTTCTTCTACACAGGTGCGTCCCAGACTACAGCAAGGGCACAAGTTGATTTGAGAGCAAAACAAAATAATAGAAATGAAATTCCACACGAAATTGCGATTTTAGGGGATTTTATGTGGTTTCCACTCGGCGCGGAAGAGAAACTTTCTTGCTTCTGTTTTGTGCAACCACAATCACGCGCCGACAGTCACGCGCAATGTGAATGAACGGAATGAACGAGAGAGCGCGAGAGCGCTTATTATTATGATGATATGCATTCAAAAAATAGCGTATATTACGTTAATTTAGGCCTATAAAACATTATTTGAACTTTTAAATTGATTTAAACTGACCAATTTATATTAGGCTGTTTACTGTTTTAGAAAATTGTGTTGATTCTTTAATTTAGGTGGATATAATAATAAATAATAATAATAAATAAATAAATGTTTGACTAACAGAGTATACTATACTTATTGCAGTATTCCACTGTATTGCATAGATGGGATAACATTCAAGTACTGAATAAACCAAATTATTCCTGATCTCTCTCTCTCTCTCTCTCTCTCTCTCTCTCTCTCTCTCTCTCTCTCTCTCTCTCCCTCACACACACACACACACACACACACACACACACACACACACACACACACACACACACACACACACACCTGTTTACTGTACAAACCCAACATTTTACTGTTTGCATTTCTAGTAGCCTACAAACCTCTTTCTTTAGCTCAAGTATGCAAACTTCTTTGCCACATGCACCGTATTATGTTTTGTAAAGTTAATTTTTCGAATTGAAATAGCAACATGGTCGTTTTGTAAAATATGCTATAAAGCCCCCCTATGTCCTAGCGCGCCCCTGCTTAGAACTTAGAAACTCTCAATTCTAGGGAAAAGGTTATTTTTGCAGGTTTAGATATGTATTATGTGTTATGTGTTTTTAGAAGAAGGTAATGATTGTCCGTTTCTTAGGTCATGGTGACAATGTGAAGTGTTTCTTCTGTGATGGTGGTCTGAGGAACTGGGAACCAGGAGATGACCCCTGGCAGGAACACGCCAAATGGTTTCCTCGGTGAGTTTCTGTTTCTGTTTTTTTTAGCCTGAAATGTCAGTTTCACAATCAGTATGATGGAAGGCCTACACTGATTTCTAAGGCGAATGACTTCTGTTTATTACGAAATTCAGCAAAAAGGACAAATTGCTTTACAGCAACAATGCACGTGTACAACTATCATATAGAAGCTTATTTCAATCAATCAATCAATCAATCAATCAATCAATCAGTGTAATTGTGACTATTTACTTCACAATATTTTTTTCTGCTATGAAATAAATATATAAAAGTAATTAGTGATTACTAAAAATACATTTTGTACATTAAAATCTAAATGCGTCATACCAAATTAATGTTGTTTAAGTGTTTTTAGTGCATGTCTACTCATTAATAATACTGTCTATGTGCTTCCAAAGATGTGAATATTTGCTTCAATCCAGAGGACGGGAATATGTGAGCAATGTCCAACAGTCTTACTTCAACATGAATGAGAGCATGGTAAGTAATCCTGGTGCACCTAACCACCAGTTTACGGTTCGTTTAACAGCTATATTTGCCAGATTGTTATAGATTTTAAATGTTTTTCTTTGTTTTAAAGGGTGGATCTCCGTCATCACCTGCAGGAAACATTACATCAGGCAAGTCAATCCAAAATATTATTTTTAAAGGTGTAACAGAGCAAGGGTTTCAAATGTTTTAATAAGAACCATGGACTCCAACAATGATGATCCCCCTGAAAGAGGCTCCTCACCAAAACATAAACACAGTTTTATTTTATATTTTGATGTATAGAGCCATTTATACTGTGTAAAAAAATCATAAAATGGATCATATAAATACATTTTCAATTAATTTAAATGTATTTGTGCAGCTTATTGCTTAAAAGTATCTTTAATCAGAATAGAGCCTGTAATAAAGAAAAATATTATTTAAAATTATTTTTCACAAAACTATATACAGATTTGTTTCTTCTGTTAGAATACATTTAGTAATATTATTTCATGTCAAATTTTCCATGGACCCATTAGCACCCCTCTGTGGCCCCTGGGGGCGTCTACAGGCCCCTATTTGAAACCCCTGACTTTACGTATTTCCTGCTATTCTTATGTCCTGTAAAATGTCCATTGTTGTAGTGATTGTGTTATATGGATAATCAGACTCTTATGTGTGCTTATTACACGCCTCTCAAGAATAAATTACTCTGATTGGTCGCTCACAGCATTCAGCACTCAAATATTTCTGAATAATAACTATTGTCCATGACATGGAAATCAGTGAGTATTCTGTCTCTAAAACAATAAAATAAACTCAAATCAGTATTTACTGTATTCATTTTTGGGGCTGTGTAATAAGCAGGAAATATCAGGTTGCATTTTGTGCTGCCATGCATTTTATGTTCCTCAGGAGTTGTTATTATAATTATTCTAGCTCTCAGTACTTATTTCTCACCCAGGCAAAGGACCTTCTCTTCTTCTCTTTCCTCACTAACTAACAATGATGATGTTCAGTGTTACTCTAACTCTCAGTCTTTTATGATGCAGTTTTGCAGTTTGTAATTAATGTGTGCTGGGTAAACAAACATACCTGAACTGATTCTTTGCATAAATCAATGAATAAATTACCCACAGCAATATCTTGCTTTGCATAACACATCATACACACAAGCTCTTGTTATACTTCTAGTTTATATATTAAGCAAATTACTACGTACTTAATGGAACAGTTCACCCAAAAATGAACATTTGCTGAAAATGTACTCACTCGGTCCATCCAAGATGTAGATGAGTTTGTTTCTTCATCAGAACAGATTTGGAGAAATGTAGCGTTAGATCACTTGCTCTCCAATGGATCCTCTGTAGTGAATGGGTGCCGTCAGAATGAGAGCCCAAACAGCTGATAAAAACATCACAATAATCCACACCACTATAATCCATCAATTAATATCTCCTCAAACTTCAAACCGCTCCAGCAAAAACATAAGTCCTCTGTCCATAATATTGTTTTCTGCAGTGAAAAAGCTGTTTATAGACACTCATTCTGACGGCACCCATTTACTGCGATTTATTGGTGAGCAAGTGATGTAATGCTACATTTCTCCAAGTCTTTTCCGATTAATAAATAAACATATACATCTTGGATAGCCTGAGGGTGAGTGAAGTTTAGGCATATATTCATTTTGTGTGAACTATTCCTTTAAAATGTTTTGATTTTAATTAAAACCCATTAGGCCCATTTATAAACCTTTCTACTATTGATAACTTTCTCACTAAGAATATTTGTGTAAATGTGGCCCTCACAAGTGAAGTGCTCAGTCCCTCTTACGCATGCACTCATGTTCCTGTGTGCTGTCCCGCTGGCAGAGGTGCTGGGTGGGCAGAACTCTGTGGTGCAGGCGGTGCTGCAGATGGGTTTCCAGCACTCACTAGTGGAGAGTCTGGTGCAGTCACACTACCTGCTCACCGGCTCACACTACACCTCAGTCTCTGACCTGGTGACCGACGTCCTGCAGGCCGAGGAGGAGGAACGGCAGACGGGGGAGCCTAGACCAGGTGTTTCCAAACCCTCTCTTAGCATACAACAAATCTCAATTACATAACCTAAAGTTTACATAGGGATGCTATTGACCATTGAATTTAATGCGGAGGAAAACAAGGGATAGACTTACAGTCTATACACTGTCATGTACTGTATAAATACATAATTCATTTCTGAGATGTTTTAGTTGGATGTTCATCTAATATTACAACTACTTGTTTCCGACCATTCATAGAACATTCAAAAGTAACAATTCTATAATTTTTCTGGTAACATTTTTGTTTAGGGTCCAATTCTCACTATTACTAGTATGCATATTACTAGCATATTGGCTGTTTATTAATACTTGCTGTTTAAGTGCATATTAATGCCTTATTTGGCACGACCACATTTTAGATCCCTTAATCATATTCCATACCTATACTTAGCAACTACCTAACTAATTATTAATAAATAGCACTAAATTAGGAGTTTATTGAGGCAAAGCCATAGTTAGTAGTTACTTAAAAGTGAGAAAAAGTTATCTTTTTAAAAAACATAAAAAACAGACATTTTGAATATTTAGAGAACATTAAGGAATAAGGTTTAATAACTTAATAGGAACATTAAAAAAATTATATTTGAACATACTGTTAACTGGTGTCCACCTTCAAGTTTTAAAAAAGGATGCAAAGATATCAAAATACTCCATTCGACTTATGCCGTATATTTGAAGTGTTCTAAAGGTATGCGATAGAGTTTGGATGAAAAAGTTATTTAGCAAAAATCCTGCCCTTGGTATTTTTTTCTTTTTATAGAGGTTTATTCCATGGAACATTCTATTTTTTGTGTTCCAAAGAATAAAAACTGCCCAATATCCACTGCATTAATTTCAATGTGTGTTTTTTGCTATTCGATATAAACAAGAACTTGACATTTTTTTTGCTCTGCACCTCACTGCTTTTTCTTACATGATCAACAAGTTTTTAATTTGCCATCAACAACATCAAATTAAAATAAGTTTTAAATACATTTGACAACCTGCATTCTTTTCCATCTTCTGAAATGACTTATGGATTAGTAAATAATGACACTTGAAATTGGTGAACTTAATTTTCTGTTAATGTGTGCCATTCATTCCTCTAACATGTGGATGGTTTGTTCCCTCAGAGTCTGTGAGAGGCAGAGAACACCAAGAACACAGGTCTCACACAGGGAGAAAGGTTTATTTTAACACGCTCTCATTGCATTTATAGTGTGTGTGTGTGTGTGTGTGTGTGTGTGTGTGTGTGTGTGTGTGTGTGTGTGTGTGTGTGTGTGTGTGTGTGTGTGTGTGTGTGTGTGTGTGTGTGTGTGTGTCTTTGGGTATATCTTAATCTTCTCTCCATCTAGTAGCCTCTGGGATGAAACAGATTTCTATCAACCATTTCAACTGACTCAGACTGATCTGAAATGACCTAACTTGTGTGTGTTTTCCAGTGCGATCAGACCTGAGTCCAGAGGAACAGCTGCGACAGCTTCAGGAAGAGAGGACCTGTAAGGTCTGCATGGACAAACCCGTCTCCATGGTCTTCATCCCCTGTGGCCACCTGGTCGTCTGCAGCGACTGCGCGGCCAGTCTGCACCACTGCCCCATATGCAGGGCAGTCATCCGGGGCAGTGTGCGAGCATTCATGTCATGAAGCGCAAACACGTTCATTCGCAGCAACAGACTGTTGCACAACAGTGTCATCAGCAAGAATTGTACTGCACTCCGGATATATAGTGAAAAAATACTCAGCAAATGTTATAAATAGCTTCCAAATCAGCATCTGTGCTCTGACACAAAGACATATTGCTTGATATTTGGCTTTACATTAAAGCTACTGGGGTCCAAAAGTCAACTTCACATCAAAAGTCTAATTTAATATATTTGGGAAAAAATTCATAGTAATATGTTTAAATATCATTATTTATATGTCAGTTTTAGTGAGATGCTCTGTTGCTTGAAATATTAACATGAATTTCAGAATGTCATTGTACTTTGGGTTTTCCCCATAATTTAATGACAGCAGCTCTTTAGCTGCAAGAACATCTGATCATCTGTACAAAAATGTTGATTAGTGACCTAAATAAAGCAGGATATTAATGATGTAAAAAATAAAACATTGTTCATTTCTAGGTTTAAATGAGATTTTAAATCCCAGATTTCGTATGTGGATTTTTGGACCTTACAGTACTTTAAAATGTTTTGCATGCTTGTAAGTTCTGGACAAAACTAAGTTGATTTTGTGTCATGCCAAAGTGAACAGCTTTTTGTGAATTTTAAATCTTATAAAAATATATAAAATGAATTTTCAGATGGCAGTTTATAAGAGACCATATTGTATAATAATATTGTATTATTACTGTAACACATTGCACTTCTATTTTCATTAATAAAACAATTTGCATTGCACATCTTTGTCAAAGCACTGCTTCTGTTATATATTAACCCTCTACTGAGATCCAGTTGTTTTGACCCACAGATCATTTTCTGTATTGAATATTGCCAAAATTACACTTTGTTTCACCCCAATTCTGAGGTGCATCAGCGCAGATCAACGACCAGTCAGTTAAAAAAAAAAAAACTTGTGGTAATTGAAAAAAATTTTACAATAAAATACTTGGATTTAGTGATACTATAGCATGAGGAGAAATCTTTAAAAGGCTGGTCATTTTTGACTGGGAGCACCAAAACAGGCACAGGACCGTGATTCAATGTCTAGTTTTGACCTCTTCTATTTGCAGAGGAGGCTTGTAGGACGTGTGTCTGTTTACTCATGTTTGTGGCCAAAGACAGAGAGACAGAAGCAACAATCCAAACACAAACAAGATGGTCGGTAGATGAAAAGCATACTTTTATTAACAAACATCTATTTACACTCTGGTCAGCAAACATGTGATGATGGACAGGCAGTCAATGAAGAACTATGGAGAAGAGACTAAACACTGAAAAGAGATACAAAAACACCTGTAAAAAGAGACCGACATACAGACGAGGGGAGAGGTGTGATATAAATCTATATCATTCTCTTTCTCCTTATAACACTTCTGCAGCAGGCTACCATTGCTGGCCTATGGTGAATTTCCTAAACTCTACTATTACAAATCTACAGGAGTATTTTCAGAGAGTGGTACAAAATGCAATTTTCCTGGTCCATAGAGTTGAGTTGTCTTGTAAAGAAAGACATTGAACACTAGGGGGCAGGATAGATTCATGACCAACATGAGGATCTAACAGAACAATGTTATTAAACTGAAAACATTCGTTTTTGCCATTTAGTTAATTGGCAATTGCTAAAACTTCCCCTAACTTAAACATTTAAAGGAGCAGTTCACCTAAAAATGAAAATTTGCATCATTTACTCCTTATGTTGATACAAAACTGTTGATATACTTCTGAGGAGCACAATAGAAGATGTTCTGTGAAATGTTCAAGCCATCCTTGTTTAGTTTATTTTTTCCTACACATTTGCCAAACAATTTATTTTACTTTTTGTCAAAGTTATTTTAATAATTTAACATTTGCATGTTCACAGTTCTCTAATATCGGCTGATGGTCAAATGACATGCAAGTACACAATGTGTTATTTCTGCTTCTGCTTCTATCTTAAATGTACTTGTATTTTTACGCAGTTACATATATGGCTGTACAACTTGGGCAAAATTTTTTTGTGATTATTCTGTCATATACTGCGATTGCCAATTAAACTGGTATTTGATTTCATATAAAAATGCGTACTGCTGACAAAAAACTCGTCCACTAAGGGAAAGAGTTACTTTTCAAGAGTTCACACTTGGGTTCAGTCTTTATAAGAGCCAACTAACGCTTCAAATTACAAAAGTATAATTACATATTTAATTACATTTTTCACTTTCAAATGTTAAAACCCTTGAGCTTTAAAAGTCAAATTCTCAAGCTTTTATTTTGACAGAACACAGATGAAATGCTGTCATTTACTATTGCAATGTGTATGTGAATGCATTCCCAGATTCACACATTAATGCAGTGCTTAATTAATGCAATTATTAGCTTTTTACTCATAAAGCCCTGTTTGGGAAACCCTGACTTATATGATTTACAATGATTCATGGGATGAGTAATTAATTCCTGTTTATAATGTTGCAATGTTTTGATGCTAGTTGGTTTGGTTTAAGGCTTAAATTTTTTTTCTAATATGTTTCTTTGATCTTCTTTAATATTGTTCAGTGTAATAAAAGAACACACAGTCTCAAATGAAAACAGCTTCCCCAGAAAACTCCAATGTATAACTGAATTTAAATCACAAATATGAGTTATTCTGAACAAAACTCTTCTAACACGATGAATACATGGCCAGACACATTTACACGTCAATAACTTGTTCAGTTTTCAGCAGTCTGGCTCATCCAGCCGCAGAAAGCAGGGCAGACTATTATTCTCAAGAAGAAGCTAATAGTGTAGTTGGCACAACTAATCATAAAAGTGAGGAAAGTTGGCAAAACATTGCGCTGCTTCCGGCTGCCAGTCTTTAAAATCAGATCTGACCTTAAAAATGTTCTGCAGTACATAAACAATAAAGGTGCTGGCATAGATCTCATGTTAAAAATGAAAGTGAACTGGAAGCACATAAACACACTGGCACTTATTCCATGTTAAACTAGAGAGCTTTAACAAATAGTCCACATGTAACATTTAATAATAACAATACAAAATGTCCTAGCTGACATAAAAGCTCCTTTACTGTTGGATTGAGCTTCCCGCTGTTTGACTAATCCCTCACTGGATGTGATCAGAATGCTTAATGAATGGACTAATTAAGAACTTACACTAATTAAAAGAAAACTAACTTTAATTAATGCTTCAGATAAGGGGCAAGTAGGGACAAGCGTAAGAGGATCTATTTTACATAACTCGCACGCACAGAGTGTGTTTGATTGGATTCACATTCACACACATTTTACTTTTAAATGGGGACATACAATAGACGCCTAAATAGTTTTTATTACAGCTGTAAATTAAACCTACTAATTAAAAACTCAATAATTACTATAATTATTTTAATTTATTCAAGTTGAATGCTTGAATCTGATTGGCTGACGAAGGTCCTGAGGTGTGCCATTAGCTTCAAGGAAACGCACGGCGTATTTCAAAGGTCCTTACAGCCTAAAACAGCTAAATAACCAAAACTCAAGCAACACTGATAAAAGGAT
Organism: Gymnocypris eckloni scoliostomus; assembly: GCA_027564155.1. Classification (NCBI taxonomy): domain Eukaryota; kingdom Metazoa; phylum Chordata; class Actinopteri; order Cypriniformes; family Cyprinidae; genus Gymnocypris; species Gymnocypris eckloni. Next base: position 61,532,405 of record CM050412.1, on the reverse strand, counting down.
AAAAACAATCAATTATTTCCATGTTTTGCCACAAAATTTATAATTCAACAAGCCCATCATGAATTATTCCTTACATATTTTACATTATTTACGAAACGATTTTCAAACTGATGATATCTTTAAATGTTCTCAATAGGAGGTTTTGTCATATTTTTCTCACATGTGGTAGATATACTGCCACACCAACAAACACACACACACACACACACACACACACACACACACACACACACACACACACACACACACACACACACAGGTACTTACTGATGCACGGGCTTTAACAGAAGATGAGATGGTTTCTCATTGACATGGTAGAGTGGGAATGGGTCAAATCCACCAATAAAATCAACTGAAATCCAAACAAAAGATGAAATTAAAGAATGAAAAGAAATGAAACAGGAAAATGAGCCATGAAGAGAACAAATGAAACATGAAATGATAATCGCTATTTAAAAACCACTAACAGACATAATGCATGACAGAAATATGAATAATGTGAACATAACACATTACACAAATCAGACAGTTATTAACAATAAACAGTTACATATGAAATGTGATGATATAACTCTTACACACACGCATTCAACTAAATTTGACTAAAATTCAAGTACATTATGTTTTTTCTCTATATCTGTACAAAACTATTCGATTTCACTACCTCTCTCACACACACACACACACACACACACACACACACACACACACACACACACACACACACACACACACACACACACACACACACACACAGGAATGAATAACAGGTTTCTGAATGAGTGATTTTGATCATCAACTGGCTTCATTCAGTGTGATACACTCCACACTGAGAATATAGACACACACACTCTCATTCCTAACTTATATACAGCAAAAAAAAGAGGGAGAGATCATCCCCACATCCCAATTCCAATAGCACCTATTTTAAATATAAATATGTGAGATTAGAATGAGCCCTAAAGCACAGCATGTTGAAAATAGTGTGCAAATGTGCCCAAATAGAGTATGATTTCTGCTGGGAATATTGAAATATGCATTGCAATATGAAGTTTGAGAGTTAAAGAGATTGTTTACTCATGAATTACAACTGTCATCTTGTATTCACCTTTATTCACTCTGATCTCACATTACTGACTTTGTATTGTGAACACAAATATCCATTCATGTCCATACAAATAAATGCATGTTCAATAATGAAGGAATTATCTAGATGCTAATAAGATGGCACACATTGATTGATAAGCACACATTGTAGTGCATACTTGCATAGTAGGTGAATTGGGATATGCTGTATGTGAACGTGTTTTAGCTGTGAAAGCACAAACAAACCTTTCAGTCAATCCAAAAAACCGCAACAGACGGCAATCTCAAGAGCAATTTCCACCTCCATGTTTACACACATTAAACATACAACAGGCTGGGAAATAGCAGGGCTGGTTTGTTTATCACAAACGATAGGCTTTGAGCTCATAATGTGTCATTAGTGTTTGCAGGATCCGTGGAGCGGCGCTGCTATGTGAGGAATGCTGGGAGGCCAGAAGTTATTCCTACTAACAACTTCACACGTACTTCATATTTAAAGACTTGTTTAAAGGGTTGGTTCACCATAAATGAAATTCTGTCAGCGTTTTCATGTCTTTCCAATCTCATAAGATTTTGGTTAATCTTCGGAACCCAAATTAAGTTATTAACAAAATTAAGAAACACTTAAAGTATTAAAATATATATTTGTTTTATATAACCTGAGAGGTTTCTTTCCCTCCATTAACAATAACCAAAACTTAGAAGACCCAAAAGGATCATAAATGCATCATAATTCAAATCTATATGAATCAAATGGTTTGATCCAAGTCTTATGAAGATACACGATCTCTTTTTATGATGAACAGATTTAATTTAGTCTTATTTATATTCAAGCAATGATCGACATGCAGTGAATTACATAGTTACAGATGGAAGCTCAAACTGATCTTTAAAGTGTTATGGGTTTGGAACAATATGAATGTGAGAAACTGATGTCCGAATTGTCAATTTTGGGTGAACTGTTCCTTTAAGTAAGTTTTAAAGTGTGAAACACACATAATATGCTGATCCAGAGCAAACACCACTCATTCCCAAGAGTTTGCTCATCCACAAGCCACTTCCAGCACTAGCCCACTAAAAACATTCATTAAAAATGACCAAATAAATACAAATTATCAACTTCAAATAAGAGATCTACAACACTACTATAATGATAGAATTAAATCAAGCTATGAACAAAACGTCAGTAATGATTGATACACTTTTATTGTATTGTCTGTCCAAACATTCTAGCAGCTGGGGATAATTGTGTGATATTAACTATAATGATAAAAGACTTCTTTTCATATGCAGACTGTTTCTGTGGTGGAGAACGTGCCTTATAGACAAATGAATTTGACGCGAGTGGAGGCGGAGAACTGTAGTACAACTGTTCAGAATAAGTCACCCGCTAGGCCGCTATTCATTTTCAAAAAGAGAGGTGGGTGGAAGGAATAGCAGTCACAATACTGTGAAAATATGTCAGCTGAGAGAGAATTTGAGTGCATGTCTCAATGAGAACACTCTCTCCCTAAGCAACTGCCTATATTATCCAGGTATATTAAATATTTGGTAACACTTTAGAAGAGGGAACACATAATAAGAACACATATTTTCCCTGAGCAAACATTAATGTTCTACTTATTAATAGTTGGTAATATAGTGACCAATATGCTAGTAATAATAAGCATGCTAAAAAGCAATGACAATATTCTACATCGCTAATCCTACCCAATACTTAAACGTAACATTTACCTTACTAACTATTTAGTTGAGGCTAACGTCGTAGTTTATGTTTGTTAATTGCGATAATTGAACCTTAAAATAAAGTGTGGCCAGAATATGAAATACATTCAAACGTTTGGGGGCAGTAAGATTATCTTTAATGTTATAGAAAGAAGTCTCTTATGTTTAAAAAAAGTAATTTTGTAAAATATTACAAACTGTTTTCTATTGTAATATATTTACAAATATAATTTATTGCTGTGATATAAATCTGAATTTTCAGCATCATTACTCCAGTCTTCAGTGTCACATGATCCTTCAGAAATTATTCTAATATGCTGATTTGCTCTCAAGAACATTTATTATTATCAGTGTTGAAAACACTTATGCTGCTTAATTTTCTTTCTTTAACTGTAGTACATCAACTAATATTACATAAAAACTGAATTTTGGTTAATAACCTATATGGTACTGAAATATTCAGCAATGAATGGATCCACCACTGAACCTACTAAACAAACTATATAGCAGCAGTTTAAACCATGTCAGATTGGCCTTGCATTACAGCTAGAAATTACACAGAGGTCACGCAAATAAAACAACTCGAGTTCACATAAATCATTCTCTTTGACTCTATATGCTATGCATGTGTCCCTATCTCTCTCCTCTGCTTTTACCCGTCTCTCTCCCCTGCATAATGTAACGCACATACATCGGGGAAGCGCTCATGCTAACATTCAGCTCTACAATATTTTGACCCACTTTCACAAAAATCCTGCATAGGAATCTGCTCAGCACTGATAACCAACCAGACACTTGAGGTCCCACACACATTCTCTCTCTCCTGTTCCTGCTCTGATGTGTGAAGCCAGGTTTGCATTTTCTTTGGTAAAGGCAGGTCTGAGAGAGGATCCAGGCTTAGATCAGTACTCAAGAGCCCACACGTCCCTAGAGCTGGCAGAAGGGCCGGTCTGTCCGCTGTGATTAGATTAGATTCCCACCGCAGCAAAGTGACTGCTGCTGCTTTTAATGAGCCAGTGATAACAGTGGGACTGCGACTACAAACTAATTATGGATGCAAGTCATTTAAAACAGAAAGAAAGAGCGAGTGAGATGAGAAGGAAGGGCGGACAAGGCAGGAGAAGAATCCGCGGATAAAAATGAAGTCTGACACATTATTATTCAAATCACCTGTAGAGAGAGAGAGAGAGAGTGTAAGAGACAGACAGAGAGAGGGAAACTTCAGAGGCGAGGAAGAGCAGTGGAGAAATTAAATCCTACACTTCAAATGAGCGTGTAAATGAACCACACACAGCTTTGCATGATAGAAAATAGACCCACTGGGCTGCTTACACTTACATGCATACACACACACACACACACACACACACACACACACACACACACACACACACACACACACAAAGACAAACACACACACACATATCTCTGTACGTTGTCAGGCATGAGGAAAGGAAAAAGGATTTAGCCTACAAATTCAAACTTTCCCACAACCACCACAGGTAAACAATAATCTCCTTTAGATACCTAAAATACATATTTTAGGAGAAGTACAGTATCTGAGGTGACGTTGGTGCTTTAATGGTCTGCAGTTTAAGTCACAGACCTACAAACCACACTTCATTGCTTTCATTGATGAAAGCAATGAAGATTCTTTCTAACACTTTCCAGTCATTCATTGCCTTCACAAGTAAATAATACTGGGGAAGCTATAATGGCAACTTGGCAATGTAAAGTGCCTCATCTACAGCCTAAAATTATTATCATAACTTGTTGAAACTATAATTATAAAAATATAATGGCGAAGCGTAGTAATATTATAATATTACTATAGTATAATATTATATATAATATTTAACAAAATATTATGCTGTACACGTACTGTAATAAAAGATGTAAATTGCTTATTTTAAATCAAATTATTTATATAACCCAATAATGAACAGATTGATTCACTAAAATGAATCAGACCAAAACTTCATATGTCAGAGATTTTACATTTTAGTACAGCACAGTACAGTTTGCTGTATAGGCTGCAAAACAATTAATTGCAATTAATCGCATTTAAAATAAAAGTTTATGTTTACATATTTTTTGTGTGTGTACTGTGTATATTTATTACGTATATATATAAATACACACACATATTTCTATTTAAAAAATTATATTTGTATGTATATTTATACTTGTCTATGGGAGGGTCAGAGAGCTCTTGGATTCCATAAAAAATGTGTGTTCCGAAGATGAACGAAGGTCTTGCGGGTTTGGAACGACACGAGGGTGAGTAATTAATGACAGAATTTTCATTTTGGGGTGAACTATCCCTTTAAAAACAAGGTCGATAAAGTTACAGCTGGACAAACGTGGACAAATTCTGTTATGCGAAGCACTGTTACTTTTCCAAATTTTCAAACTTGCTATTCCTGATTAATTTAAGGGTGCTGTCATTCTAGAAAGCATTTAATTGGACAAAAATGTAAGACCGTGTCTTTTTATATCTTCAGTCTAGAAGAGAAACATTATAATTTTCAAATGCTTCAATGTGTTAAAAGTTTATTTTTCCAACTTTTAGCAGTGCACTAGCATACAGATGTCCTCAAAACTAACAGGCATGAAAGCTACCAAATGGACATTTTGATTTCATGCACTCTTTAAATCTCAGGGGCTATGAAGCAATAAAACTTTCCTCGGCGTACTTATAATCACTTTGATGTTGATACATTTATATAGAGTTCACCAGAGCACATAATAAAATGACGAATCTTGATGAATAATAATGATGCTCAAAGGTCATTGGAAAACAAAAGCAAACAAGAACTGAAAGTAAAGGATAAAAAGTTGACCAATTCTCTGCAATCTAATCCTTCTTATCCATATAAGGTACATTCCTCCAGGGAATGTTCAGCAGTGGTAAATTAACGAACGGTATTCCCTACTTTTTTGGAAGAGGGGAAAACATTAATAGTCAGCGGAGGGCCGGCATTTGACCCGTATAAACATGGCAGTGGCTTATCTCATCCCCTGGGCTTCACTCTGGTCCTCTCCCACTTAATGAGGCTGTTAAAGCCTATTCTGCCGAGAAGTGTATATGCACTGTGAAAAATTGTTTGAGACTGAAGTGAATTTGCGGACCTATTCAATTCAGGAACAAAATTCCAAAGTAGTAAGAATTCCACAAGAAAACAGCACACCTACCACTACTAACAGTATCTATACAACACTGGAATACACTTTCTTTGCCTGGCAAACCCTAATCGGATTGTTTATCAGATTTATCTGGCTAAGTCTGACTTTTGTGGCTATTTGATTCTTCCAAGAGTGTTATACACACACATTTAGATTTCCCACACAAACACACAACCCAGGCTCGTTGGAAAAATTTTACCTGGGTGATATTTCTGAAAAATAATAATAAGTTGCTTCTTGCATGTTTCATGACACTTTCAAAGTGAAATTTCTAGTGAGTGGCGCCAAAATAGCTTTCTCTCTGATGAATCTGGCAATTTTATTATGCCGGTTGTGGTATGCATCATGGCTGTTTTTAAATTAAATGTCCAGGTGAGTGCGACCAAAACGTTAACACCATCACGTTTGAATATAATGTACCACCTACAATAAACCTGACCCTAAACCTAACTGATAATGCTGAAAATCATGCTGAATAATGCTGAAAATGTTGATAATCATGCTGAATAATGCTGAAAATGTTGATAATGTTGCAAACATGCAATTTTAGCTTGGTTCTTCAAGTCTTTCAGCTGTTTAATTATAACTCGTGTTTCACAGGATTCGCAAAGCACTCAACATCTCAAGGGCAACGCTGTACCATGTGCACTACAAAGCAAGTATACTATGTCAGAAAAGCCATAAATATGGAGCTGGTTATATGATGCAAACATGAAAATATATTAGTTTACCAATCATGCACAATGGTAAAAGTGTTTTGAGGACACAGCATAGTACAAGTGTACCGCACAAGTCTTGAAAAGTGAAGCCAGAACATCGTCCCCAGGTGACTGGATCATACACCCCACCCTCTTCATGTAATCAAATAATTTTTTTCCAAAGACGTGTTCTGTCATTTTAGGTAGTTCTTAGCATGCTGATGTGTATTCAAGTGTTCATTTTTCTAATAAGTTTGCTTTTAAGTAGTAATTTAATGCTGTAAAATGGGGAGTGGTGTCATGATTGTGAGCTAGCAAGTGGGTCTGCAGGAGTTTGGGCGGGACTTTGATTTGACTCTGAAAAGCTCCACCTCATGACACATCTGTGCAGACTCTGGCTCCAAACAAATCTCTACTGCACAGAGTCGGGCTCCAAATTAATCTTTACTGCGCAGACTCTGGCTCCAAGCTAATCTCTACTGCGCAGAATCTGTCTCCAAACAAATCTCTACTGCGCAGACTCGGGCTCCAACGAATATCTACTACGCAAACTCGGACTCCAAAATATCTACTGCGCAGACTCGGGCTACAAACAAAGCTCTACTGCACAGACTCGGGCTCCAAACAAATCTCTACTGCACAGACTCGGGCTCCAAACAAATCTCTACTGCACAGACTCGGGCTCCAAACAAATCTCTACTGCGCAGACTCGGGCTCCAAACAAATCGTCTCAGGTTACGTATGTAACCATGGTTCCCTGAGTGGGGAACGAGACACTGCGTCCCCTAGGGGTCGCTATGGGGAACGCCTTCAGCGTGACTCGTGTCTGAAGATACATATGTAAAAACACCACCTGTTGGCCAGCGACAGCCCATGACGTCACTGCCGGCACGACCACAATATAAGGGCCGCCGGGAGAATACATCATCCGCTTCTTCGTCTGAAGCTTGCGTCCGAAGCATGGCCCAAAGCCTAGGCGACGCAGTGTCTTGTTCCCCACTCGGGGAACCATGGTTACATACGTAACCTGAGACGTTCCCCTTCGTGGGAACTTCGAACTGCGTCCCCTAGGGGTCGCTATGGGGAACGCTATACCCACGCCACCATGCAAGCCAATTTCGCGAAAAAGGCGAGCACTAAGCCAACTCTACCAGGCTAAGGGGAGTTGCCCCCGGGACGGTTGATGGCTGTCAGTGATATTATCCCCTACGGCCAGAAAGCCTGAGCTGCATACCCTAAGATCCTTACCTGCTGGGTGCTGGAAATATCCAGACCCAGGGTAGTGTTTAAAGGTCTGCAATCAGAAGGATTCCTTTAAGGGGATATGGCCAAGCACCTAGTGGTAGTAACTAGGTCCTGGCCGGTCACTCAGAAGCTACCACTTGCTCTGCACAAGCTTGCTGAGGGAACTGTCTCAACAGACCATTTGGTAGCGACACCCCTTTTTTTTTTTTTTTTGACCCAAAATATATGGGACAAAGAGAGCGGGGCCCAAGGCACAAGCTTTGACCAACTCAAAAAAGGGCACGAAGCTGTGCGCGTAACCCTACCATACAGGATTTTTAGAAAGAACGCAGAACCTTGATGTGCGAACATACCACTTGAGTGGATTTTAAAAAAGTGCCCAAAGACTAGAGTGCGCACTTACCATTACATGGATTTTAGAAAAGAACACAGAACACTTGATGTGCGATCTTACCACTGAGTGGATTTTTTTAAAGTGCCCAAAGATCTTAGTGTGTGCACTTATCTAGATGGGTAACGTTCTATGCTCATAGGTGACCCTCTAAGGCGAGGGGAGCAATGCTGGCTCGACCAACTAGTCGCATGAAGAGGTCCTGATAAGGACCTATCGGATTTCCCAGGGATTTGCAGACCAGAATAACCTGAAGACCAAGGAGGTTCCACAGAAACCTCAGAGGAGACCTCGGGTCCGGACCATCAGTAAGGCAGTTTTGATGAACATAAAACCTGACCAAAGTCATCATAGGTCCAGTCTGACTGCAGTCTAGGTTCCCACCTAACCTCGGTCAGGTGGCGGAGATGGTGGTTGCAGGGGAATTGGAGAGGGGTAGCCGATGATAAGGCCCCCCCCCCCAAAGGGGGGGGAGTAGGTGTTAATTTTTACTCCAGTCTGGACAAGAGCGTTGTTGAGAACGCTTCGTCTGGATCACCTCCCTCAGGTCTCGCCTACCTCTCCTCGACCTGTACCTCCCTCTAGCCCTACCCGCAGGTGGGGGAGGGGCATGAGTCGTGACACTAGCCTTCTGTGCCCGTCTCCGATCCTCAGACCAGGTCGGGCCAGGACCCCTGCTTTGTTCAGGCTCAGACCTGGACCTTCTTGGGATGAAGGTTTCAAAGGTTGCTGAGCGCGCCTTCGCCTCCTTGAACTTCTCGACCACCGTCTCGACGGAAGTACCAAAAAGCTCGGAAGGCGAGATTGGAGCATTGAGAAGAAAGCCCTTCTCTTTCTTCTCGAGGTCTGCCAAATTCACCCACAGATGCCTTTCCGTTACCACCATGGCTGCCATGGACCTCCCCATAGCAGTGGCAGCCTGCTTGGTGGCACGGAGGGCCAAATCCGTGGTGCGGCGCAGCTCAGCTACTTCGTCAGGTGACAAGCCCTGACCGTTATCCAGGTCTTTCAGCAGATCCGCCTGGTACGTCTGGAGCACCGCCAAAGTGTGCAACGAAGCGACGGTCTGACCTGCTGCTGCATAAGCAAGATTCAGGGGCTTAGATGGCAAGGAGGGAGCCTTGAGAGAGGATGTCTCACCCACAGAGAGATATCTTTAGCTGGCTATCATCTCTTGCACAGGGGGCATCCCCTCATTGCCATTTTCACGCATCCCCTCAATATCAGCATAACTAGTATGCTGAAACCTATGAATACGAGAAAAAATTGCTTTTTTCCACTCCTTCTCAACCTCCACATCGAGATTTATGAAGAAAGGAAGGCTCGCTCGAGCTGGGGATTTATGGCCAGAAAGATTTATTTTTATGATCCATAACCTCCAATAACTTGTTCATATGCAGTGCAGGAGGATTGAGAGGGTTCAGTCTCAACTTCCTCGCCCTCAAACATCTCCTGCTCTTCCTGGGCATCACCTAGCGGGGCATTCATTTCAGATTAAAACAATAGTAAATTAGATGCATAGGTATGTTTTTAGAGTTTTAACAAAATGGAAGTAAAGGCACATTTTCCAATGTGTATTTTGTAGCAAAAAAGAGCTTACAACTCCAAATCCACTTAAACTTCTAGGCACACTTTCAAAAACACAACTTTACAAACTGAGTTGCGTAACAGCGTTTCTCACAAAATGTATGAGAGTAGTGTGCTCCCCCTCACATGGATCAAAAATTGGATTTACATCCATATTTCATATTCTTCAACATTGATAATTCATACGGTTTAGATATATTCTGACAAAACAAAGCTAGAAAAACACCCATCATCTCCTGGATGTTTATGTAAGACTACAATCAGACAGACATATTTCTTTAATAAAATTGGTAGTGTCTGTTTTGGACATATAAACAGGGGAAAGAATGTGTTGTTTGGACAGACTTGCATTTTTTTCTTATCTCACACACAAATGCATTTTTTGACCTGAGCAGACATCAGCCCTCCACACCAGCAGAACTACTGCCAACCAGACAGACCGGCACGATTGGAGATAAGAAGATACTCACAGCTGTCCTCCTCCTCTGTGATGGCACTGATGACGTAGCAGGCGTAGATGAAACCCAGCAGCTGAGGAGACAAACAAATACATCAGTGAATTGACAGAGATTGACAGCACAAAGAGTTGTGTTGAGTTGTGGAGTTGCTAGGTGTTCTGAGTGTTTTTAAAATGTTGTTATATGGTTGTTAAGGCACACTTAGGTGGATGCTAGGGTGAGTGGTCACTGGGGTGTTGTTATGTGTTCTGGGTTTCTGCTTTATGGTTGCTAGGGTATTCTGGGTAATTACTAAAGTGTTTGCCAAGTCCAAAGACCCAAACCCTTTGAAGGAGATCATGTTTCTTTTCACAGGTTTACTGTATATTGTCTAACAAGTTAAGAATTGCTTGTGATGTTCTTTATTTGTTAATTGATTTTTTTTCAATAAAAGCATCTACTAAATGAATAAATGTATATGGCAAATTAAAATGTTTTGATGCATCATTCATGTGTGGGATTAGTTACTCACCAAAGTTTAATACTCAGCATTAGGGGTTTGTTGAAATCCCTAACCATATGTGTGTGCAGCAGGAATGGCAGGCACATCTAATAAACCATTTATTATGAGAAACACATCGCCGATAATACATTACTCAAAGAGACGTTAGAGAGTTTAACAAAGTCCTGTGCCAAGTGAAACAGGGGACGGGTGTGTGTGTGTGTGTGTGTGTGTGTGTGTGTCGGGCATCGGTATGGCAGTGCCACAGAGGCAGATGGCACAGCTCTGCATGAAAACACACACAGGGCAAACTCAAGTCCCAGAGAGTGGCACTATTCCAAACCAATTAATCTGTTATTGGGCAGACTGCCCGCATAATCCTACACCCCCACCCCTCCCCAAAAAAGAATGATGTGTGTTTGCATATGAACGAGAGAGAGGGAAAAATGGATACTGAAAAAAACTTGAGTGCCTAAATGAAATGCCTAAGAGGCTGTGGTATAGAGCAGGTGAGACACACAACTGCTGTGCCGTGCAAAGCGGTTCGGACCTCCAATCAGCTTCTACTACACTGAAGGAGTTGTGAAATACCAACTGCATCAGAGGAAATGTCAACAACCAGACTGCCAACTGCAGAGCTGACTTGATTAGTATGTTGTATTAACCTTGAATCTGTTACTCCAGGTTGCCATGTGTACACTAAAGGCTGTGGAAGTCATTTTAAGCCAGTAATATCCAGTCTTCACTTCTTCAATGTCCCATGATCCTTCAGAGATCATTCAAATAAGCTGATTTGATGCTGCGGAAACATTTCTGATTAATATTATTATTAAAACAGTTTTGCTTCTTATTATTTTTGTGGAGAAAGTAATACAATTTGTTCAGGATTCTTTGATCTAAAGTTTAAAAGAACAGCATTTATTTGAAATAAAATGATTTTGTAACATTAAAAATAATATAACTTTGATCAATTTAATGCATCCTTGCTCTATAAAAGTTATTTATTTATTTTTTAAATATTGTAATAATAACTGGCTTACTGTACATACATTATCACTTGCTCCATACAAGAGCAGTGCAGACTGAATCACACAGCAGAACGGGCTATTTATTATTCAGCTATAAATATTAAATCTTCTGTTGAAGAGCTCTCTTACTCTGAGATCATAAGACAAACGTAACCCAAATGTAATAAATTCAAAACTAATTATTGCTCAGGGCATCCCAGGCGAAGAGTGAAAAGACAGACGGAGCGGCTCTGCACCTGAGATCGGACCACTCTCAGCTCAGATCCAGTGCAACACTTGATATCACGTTAATTATGGTCATTAAAAACATAAGCTATTTAAAAGTCAAGGTCTTAAAGCCAGGACCCTCTGTTTCAGGCTTTCCTCGGCTGATTTTCATCGGTTCTTTCTACTCTCTGGTGAAGTGGTACAAAGTGATGCAGATGTAACCTGTTCTCTCTCCTCTGATAAATAAAGCGACAGAGCTGACAGGTGGGTTAACGGTATTTCGGGCTGTGTTTCATGGACTGATCATTCAGGTCAAAGGGTAAAGCTGCTGTAGAGAGACAAGGTTTCTGGGTCAGTGGCCTCCAACTCCCTCAGGGTGTTTCTCATGCCAGCTAATTCAGATTTCAATCTCTCAGTCTAGTCTTTATAATGCCTTTAATATGAATAGGATTATCTCAAAATTGTTTTTGTAATCAATGTGGAATCTGCCTTAAGAAATACTCCTTAAAACTCATTAAAAATTTAATATTAAAAGAAAATAAACTTGGTAAAATGTCTGTAGCTGCAGATTGTTTTTAGCTAGGGAATTCAGCCAGTATCAAAGGCAAAGCCTAACGGACATTCAAAATAGTGCCAAACTTCAGAAAAAGTGATATAATTTTGCCATTAAAGACTGTTTACACAAAACTGCTTCAATACGTAGTGATTTTATATAATGAAATTCTTATGTTCAAGAATCTTAGACTTTCACTCATCATTTTTTCTCAGGATGGTTATATCATCTTGAATTATTTCAAAGAATAACCACAATATACATTTGGAAACTGACTATTAATTGTCTCTAATTAAAAAAAGTTGCTTGTGATTAATCTTAGCTGTATATACTGCATTGGATGTGAATTATTTACAAGTTTATGACCAATTATATGATTCAGAAAGACTGAGAGAGTAGCGATGCTCTGTCTGTATGACTGACAGATCAAACGCAGGCTCTATGCACACGACCTGGTTCTGTCATCCCAACACTTCTGTCTGATTTGGGCTTTGGTACTACACACCTAAATAATAATGCTCAAATTTGAGTTCCCCTCGAAATAAAATCTATATTAGGAAGAAATCACATCACATGCCTGAACATGGCTTGCAAGAACTTCTATGCCATATAAAGACAAAAGTGAATCCTAACACAACTATCATAATGAAACACATTAAAGTGTCCTAATAACAGCACTTCTGTCATCAATTACGACTTAATATGGTATAATATTTATGTCTGTAGACCAAACAAAGCCTTGATGTACCTTGTGAATGTGTGTTCTTTAAAGAAGTATCTTATGCTAATCAAAGGCTGCATTTATTTGATGAAAAATACAGAAAATGTGCAATATTGTGAAATATTTTTACAATATATTTTTAATATACTTTAAAATATAATTTATTCCTGTGATGCAAAGCTACATTTTCAGCATCATTGCTCCAGTCTTCAGTGTCACATGATCCTTCAGAAATCATTCTGATATGTTGATTTATTATCAATTTTGGAAACAGTTGAGCCGTGTTATTTTAATCTTTTTGGAACATATGATATTTTTTCAGGACTCTTTGATGAATGAAATGTTAAAAACGACATTTATTAAAAATCTTTTGTAACAATATAAACTACTGTTCAAAGGTTTGGGGTCTGCATTTGTTTTTTGAATGATGATAAGTTCAATTGATAAAAAGTGATACGAAATAATTTAAAAATAGTAAAAAATAAAATAAAATAAAGTTCAGCTAATTGCATTTAATTTGAATTTACTCCATATATTTTTCATGTGTATATTTTAAAATGTCTACAAATATTACCTTCAGTTCACACTTTAGTATATAATGTATATTATTTCCACAATAAGTACTCACTTTAGAAGTAAAGTATACAACTACTTTAAAAGTGACACCACCAGCTGAGCATCAGTCCAAAAACTCCACTTCCATTTCTTATCTGCTCTCAAGTAGCGTTTTCTACCTTAGGTTCAGCTGGCTGAAGCTGAGGGAGAGATAAAAATAATAATAAGAGAGACTGCAGTAATACAGACCCAGAAACTGTGAATATACGTCTGAAACACATCACAAAAACCTAATGCTTTGACCCACCACATGAACATGATGTCTGACAGGATAATTATGAGCCGAAGTAACCCTGCTGTGACAGAAATGAGTCCACACACACACACACACACACACACACACACACACACACACACACACACACACACACACACACACACACACACACACTCTCTCTCTGTAAACAGCACTTCTGATGTCTCTCTCTCTCATTCAGTCGCTGGAGGAAGAATTCACAGCCCTTTCACATCTGAATCAGAACGCTCTCAACAACACTTCACAGAAGTGCTCTCGCTGCAACACACACTTACAGCACTTCACACCCACCAGATCTGAGATTAAAAACCAGACAAGAATACCCCACCTGGTATGGCTGCCGAGTGGCTAAACAAACAGCTCTGGCCACGTCTAATCAAAAATTCACTTACATTTGTGTGTACATGAAAAGTGATTAAACTGCCACAGGGAGCGAAGGAAGACACTCACTTTGAAGTGAAACTTTTCTTAATCATATTCTCAGACGTGAACTCAGCAACAGTCTGGATGGGCGGAAAACAAGCTGAATTTGTGATAATGCTGCAGAGTTTGAATGTGACCATTTTTTTAAAGTGTGTTTGGGTGTTGAAGTAAACTGAGCAGGAATTCACCAAGGAATCATACATTTTTAAACTGCTTATTTCTTTATATTTAAAATATTTAAAAATGTTGTATTTTGAAGCCCTATCTCATGCCAATACCTAGATAATAATGTATTATTTATTATTATTAGCAGTAGTAGTAGTAGCAGTAATTAGTAATAGTATTAGTGATTCAAATTCATAAATATCAATTCAAATAAATAGTTTGAGGGGCTTAATTTTGGACAGTTTTCTTTTGAAATGACCTGTTTTGCTTTGTGGCCTCGATGTAATACTAAACTTTTCAATAACAACAAAAACGATTTTGGATATCTAGTAGATTTTCAGCGTGGATTGAATTTCGGGTGAAAAATTCCTTGAATTTACAGCCATCTATTGTCGCTCCCTGGGGCAGAGAGCATGATGGGAAAGGAACTGATGAATTCCCATACCATCCTGACAAGATATTCTTCTCTGTCTGAAGCAACTGCCTTATCTTGACTTCAGTGTTTTACCGAAGAGAGATATGAGAGGAAGAGATGTCAGATGAGAAAAATGAGGGAAAACAGCATGAGAGAAAGATGGAAGAGGAAAGAACTCATCCACCCACTTATGCTGATAAAACATAAACGAAAAACGTTCAGAAAGGTGAAAACTGAGACACATAGTTATGACAGCATTATAAATAACTGCATTTGTGCACAGATATTTAAAGAGAAGTAATCATGGCAGACTAAAAAAAAGCAGCTACATCAGTCATTGAGAGCTAAAAGTGTAATCCCAGAAAGAAGGATGCTGAAGAATGAATAACAGAAGAACAGGTCTCATCTGAAGGGTGATGTTTAGGAGTTCTCCGGCTGCACAGGTAGCTCCCTCATGAGTTTCACTAATGAGGAAAGCAGATGGTGCTTTCACATACACACCTCTCAGTTGTCATATAGGGGGGGATTTACATGAAGCTCTGCTAACGACTCGTTCCGTTGTTCACTTGTCATCTCAGGTGTGACTCCTGTGATGAAATTCTCAGAAGAATGACAACGTGACTATTCACTACAGCAGAAGCATTTTGATAGTGACCTAGTTTAAAGTCTGAAGTAACACACACACACACACGTCTCAGAAAAGCATCTGGCCCGACTCGCTTGCTCTAACATTTGCCCTCTCAATCCTGAGCAACAAAACAATTTGCCATAGATGACAAAACCTCTCTCTCCCAATGTTGCCCACTAACACAAGCCATATTTCTCCCAAATATATTTATTTATTTAGTTTTTAATATTTTCGAATATTTATATATTTATTTATCTGTCAAATGATTAAATCGAGACTAATCGCATCCAAAATAAATGTTTTTGTTTACGTAATATTTGTGTGTGTACTGTGTATAATTATTATGTATATATAAATACACACACACAGAATATATGTTGAAAATATTTACATGTATTTACATGTCTATATTTATATTCATATAATTTATATTGTATATAAATATATGTAATATATGAAAATAATAACATATTTTAATGAAATGTATACATGCATGTGTGTGTATTTATATATACATAATAATTATACACACTACACACACATATATTATGCAAATAAAACATTTAATTGTGGATGCGATTAATTGTTAGACAGCACTAAAGTAAAAATACAACAATTATTTAGTCAAGAAGTCTGAATACATAATACTAATTATAATATACATTTTAAAAATGATATACTGAATAACTAAAAATTATTTAAAGCTCACATTTAAGATGCCACATTTTCCTTTACAGTATTTTTTCTTCTGCAATTATAATGCAAAAAAAGGATCTTTATTTAAAAAAATGAATTTCTTCAATCATTTCTTCTAACTTATTTATTAATTCATTCATTCAACCCTCTTTGAGAGATTCACGTGGCCCTTTAGCAATCTTCTCATTTGTCTGAGCATTTAATGCTTCATTTTCAAGCTGTGGAGAGAAGACCACAAGCTGAGTACTTTGGGTCCTGGAGATAAAGATCTGTATCCCTCTCACTAATCTCTACATTCACATTGAAGAAGCCTGTAAGAACTTGACTGGAGTGTGTGTTTAATCTCCCACTTCCTGCAGGCCACTTTGTTCAACTCTCACCATGAAGTTATCAGTTCATTGTTTGAACATAAGCAGATAATCATCACTCTCAATAAGCTTCCAGCACTCCTAAACTACACTAAACCAGTTTTTAGTTTGGCTCACATTTATTTGAAAGACAAACCTTTTGTAAAAATATAAAAGTCTTTACTGTCACTTTCGATCAATTTAATGCATCCTTGCTGAATAAACATATTCATTTCCTAAAACTTTTGACCCCAAACCTTTTAAATGGTATTATGTTTTTGTTATGTTATATGTTATGGGGCTGTCAAATTAATCAATTACGATTAATCGCATCCAAAATAAAAGTTTGTGTTTACATAATGTTTGTGTACGGTGTATACTAATATGTAATACACACACATGTATATATATACGAAATATATATATGTAATATATATTTATATTAATATAACTTACTTATATAAATATAAATATACAGACTTAAAATTTATGTCATAAATATGTATGTATGTGCATGTGTGTGTGTCTGTGTGTGTGTGTGTTTGTGTTAATATATACATACATACATATATACACAGTACACACACAAACTTTTATTTTGGATGCGATTAATCGGGATTATTCGATTTTGGCCCTAATATAATATATTATATTATATATTGCACTGGTGTTTGCAGATGCCACTTGATTTAATATTTTGGCTTTTGTATCTAATAACATTCAGACATTATAAATGTGGCTTAAGTCCAAATACTTTTGGAAGCCATTGTCCACAGCACATTTAAGTCAATAAAACAAATCCCTTTTCAGAAAATGAGCTCACAGTCTTTCTGCTTGCTGCCTGCTGATTATAATCCACTGAGTTTACCCAACTAGCCCCGGAGCCATGCCAGACCTCAAATCAAGGGGCCACTTCAGCACAACAGCAGGGCTTCAGGACTCAGGCAGGGGCGTTTTACACATGTACAGTGTGTGCAGGCTACACTTTAGTCTGCTGTGGCTTTAAAGGACTGGTTAAATGTAGAGAGGCAGCCAATGATTTCCTACAGTAGTGAAAAAGCACCATTAGGATGGAAGAGTGTCTGGAAAAAATGTGCATTATGGGACGCTTTTAGTTATGCTATGTAGCAGACATACACATATAGTAAGTCTAAATATAGTGTGTGGAGACCATAAACTATAGTAAAAATAGGGTTTTTGGACTATTGAAGGTTTTCTGCATGACATGGCATATATTTTGTTTGTGTGCATGTATGTATGTGTTTGAAGTGACTTACGGAGATAAGGATTTGGAAGCCACTGTGGAGGACTTCAATGTACTGGTACTCCAGCAGGCAGCCCATGATGGATATATAGGACTGTGCATCTGCACTGTGGTTTCCGCTGGCGGGGATCTCTCTTCGGACACAGCCTGGCCCGTGCTCGCTCCACCAGGAGTGATGTGACGAGATGTTAAAGGTCAAGAGGTCGCTGTTCTAAAACAACAAAGAGGAGGAGCCATCATCAGCCTCAGCCACATGTCAATATGAAGGATGAGGGAGTGAGTGACAGAGAGGCAGCGCTGTAAAGCATGCATGCATAAATTAAATTTGATCAAATAAATCATAAATAATAAAACAATATATTATTGAATAAAAAAACGTTTTTTGAGAGAAGTCTATTAAGCTCATAAAGCCTGTAGTTAACTAATGTATATAAAATACAGTAAAAATAACAGTAATATTGTGACATTACTGAATTGAAATATTGTACAATATTATGATTTTTTTTTTTTTACTTTTTTACAGCCTCTCAGAAATTATTGTTTTCTATTGTAATATATTGTAAAATGCTGTTTGTGTCAGACTTTTGGTCCTGTTTTGCCCCATTGTTCTTCCTGGTTTTCCTTATTTGGTCATTTTCCTGCCCTTGTTTAGTTTGATTATCATTCTGATCACCTGTTCCTTGTTTATATACTCATTAATCCCTCGTTTGGTTCAGTATTTATAGCCCTGCCTTTCCCCTGTTTCGTAGTCATGTCTCGCATCATTTTAAGAGGTTGTGTTTGTTTATTTTCCTATGTGGATTTATTAAAGTCTCTGTTCGTTTGACTATCTGCCTCCTTCGTGCTCCATTGAGCTTCATGCTCCAGTATATATATATATATATATATATGCAAGCACGCACATACACATCTATATAAATATTTACAGTATATAGTATCTAATAGGCTACAATGCATGTGTAGACAAAACAAAATACAATTTTGGAAAGAAAAATAAAGGAAAAAACACTTTAAAGGCATTACAGAGCAAGTAGATAAATATCAGAAAATGTATCAAACGTCATAAAAGTGTTGACATTATTTCTAGCTAAACGGGCCAGTCCTATTATCATTTTGTGCTACAGCTCATTCAAAGCAATACTATCTTACAACATCGCTTTCCATTTAAGATAAACATTTCTGACTACCAATTCACATATTACTGCAAATAAAGGGAATAACTGTGTTTTTGTCAGTCCTTAAGCTGAACACTGCATGCGCAGTGAAATAAAAGTGTCACCTCAGAGTTATGCGTCTGTGTAGCAAATGTTCCTCATACGCTCACGGATACGTGTACATCAGATGTAATGGATTCTGTCAATCCACACAGTTCTCAGGCTGTATGAGATGAATGACACTTGTCAAAATAAAAACGTATAGACTTTCCTATACTTATTAGAGAGGAACTCGTCCTTGACCTCTTTCTGGCTAATAGAGACACAGAGGAGTTTGTCCCCTTCATCATCAGCAGGCATTATCATTATATGCGTCACTATAAGTCACTGAGAAGAGTGTGTGTTAGCGTGTTCAGAGAGGGGGTCGATACAAATTTAATCAGAGCCACAGTGTGAGACTGACAGCCACAGCCATGCATGAGAGGACAACCCCACCAAAACACCTCAATCAAGCAGACAGAGAGAGAGAGAGAATGTGTTTCATAAAGTGTCCAAGCCCTTAATATGCCTTTCCTCTTCAGTGAAACTACATGTCTCATGTTCAGAGAGTTAATATGCTTCTTTATTATCTGAATGCGAGATTTATTCCGTGTTCATGTTGTGTCAGAATTATTGTAATTATGAAATGGCAACTCTGAGCAGTTTGAGTCTTCTGAATTATTAGTTTCCATGGCAGCATTCACAGCCAACAGATTCATGTGCGATTTTATTGTTGATGACAGCAAAATACTTTAAGACAAGAAGATTAAAGATCAAAGAATGAGAACAGTAGACTTCTAAAATTAATATTATTATTATTAAAATAATCAAATCGTTTTTTCCCCTGGATCATTAGAATTATAATCCGTAAACACTGGTGGATGGAGTTGTATTTTATAATTTATCTGCTAAAAACTGTTTAATTCATATGTTTCCAAAATAGATGTCTAAGTAGCTGAGTTGTTCATTTAATTTGTCCATTTGCACTGGTTTGTCCCACTCATACTGATTTACGCATGCGTTTGAATATCATAGGTTGACACTATCATATTGTCAGTGTGATCAGTTAAACAGCAACATGGATGCACTGCCTTATTTCACATATTTTGCCTGCATTTCATGGATACCAGCAAACTGCAGCATTCAGAATAGAATTGAGAATTATTAAATTGCACCTCAATTCCCCCCAAAAATTGAATTTATATAGCAAACTTGAAGTAAAATTGTAAGTTATTAAATACCCCTACCCATTGAGAGACAGACAGATAAACATATGACAAATATTTCGAGACAGACAGAGACAGGCAGACATATATAATAAACCTATTGTGAGACAGACAAATATGATAAATATAATTTGAGACAGACAAACATAATAAAAACTACAAGACAGACAGACAATGAGAGACAGACATGATAAATACTGCGAGACAGGCAGATAAACAAAGAGAGACAGACAGTCATGATAAACACTGAGAAACAGACAGACATAATAAACAATACAAGACAGACAGACATGATAAACACTGGGAGACAGACAGGCATGATAAACACTGGGAGACAGATAGTCATGATAAACACTGGGAGACAGACAGACATAATAAACAATACGAGACAGACAGGCATGATAAACAATGGGAAACAGACAGTCATGATAAACACTGAGAGATAGACAGACATAATAAACAACGCAAGACAGACAGACATGATAAACACTGGGAGACAGACAGACATAATAAACAATGCAAGACAGACCAGCATGATAAACAATGGGAAACAGACAGTCATGATAAACACTGGGAGATTGACAGACATAATAAACAATGCAAGACAAACAGGAATGATAAACACTGGACGACAGACAGACATGATAAACACTGGAAGACAGACAGACATGATAAACACCCCAAGAAAGACAGACATGATAAACAATGCAAGACAGACAGGAATGATAAACACAGTAAGACAGACAGACAGACATGATAATCACTGGGAGACAGAAAGACATAATAAACAATGCAAGACAGACAGACATGATAAACACTGTAAGACAGACAAACAGACAGACAGACATGATAAACACTGGAAAACAGAAAGGCATGATAAACAATGCAAGACAGACAGACATGATAAACAATGGGAGAGAGACAGACATAACAAAAACAATGCAAGACAGACAGACATGATAAACACTGTAAGACAGACAGACAGACATACAGACAGACAGACATGATAAACACTGGAAGACAGACAGGAATGATAAACACTGGAAAACAGACAGACATAATAAACAATGCAAGACAGACAGACATTATAAACACTGTAAGACAGACAAACAGACAGACAGACATGATAAACACTGGAAAACAGAAAGGCATGATAAACAATGCAAGACAGACAGACATGATAAACAATGGGAGAGAGACAGACATAACAAAAACAATGCAAGACAGACAGACATGATAAACAATGCAAGACAGACAGGAATGATAAACACTGTAAGACAGACATGATAAACACTGGGAGACAGATAGACATAATAAACACTGGGAGACAGACAGTCATGATAAACAATGCAAGACAGACAGACATGATAAACACTGTAAGACAGACAGACAGACAGGCTGACAGACAGACAGACAGACAGACAGACACAGACAGACAGACAGACAGACAGACATGATAAAAACTGGAAAACAGACAGACATAATAAACAATGCAAGACAGACAGACATGATAAACACTGGGAGACAGACAGACAGACATGAAAAACAATGGGAGACAGACAGGAATGATAAACAATGCAAGACAGACAGACATGATAAACAATGCAAGACAGACAGACATGATAAGCAATGGGAGACAGACATTCATGATAAACACTGGGAGACAGACAGACATAATAAACAATGCAAGACAGACAGGAATGATAAACAATGGGAGACAGACAGTCACGATAAACACTGGGAGACAGACAGACATAATAAACAATGCAAGACAGACAGACATGATAAACACTGGGAGACAGACAGACAGACATGAAAAACAATGGGAGACAGCCAGTCATGAAAAACACTGGGAGACAGACAGACATAATAAACAATGCAAGACAGACAGGAATGATAAACAATGCAAGACAGACAGACATGATAAACAATGGGAGACAGACATTCATGATAAACACTGGGAGACAGACAGTCATGATAAACACTGGGAGACAGACAGACATAATAAACAATGCAAGACAGACAGGAATGATAAACAATGCAAGACAGACAGACATGATAAACAATGGGAGACAGACATTCATGATAAACACTGGGAGACAGACAGACATAATAAACAATGCAAGACAGACAGGAATGATAAACAATGCAAGACAGACAGGATTGATAAACACTGGAAGACAGACAGCCATGATAAACAATGGGAGACAGACAGGAATGATAAACACTGGAAGACAGACAGGCATGATAAACAATGCAAGACACAGTCATGATAAACACTGGAAGACAGACAGACATAATAAACAATGCAAGACAGACAGGACTGATAAACAATGGGAGACAGACATTCATGATAAACACTGGGAGACAGACAGACATAATAAACAATGCAAGACAGACAGGAATGATAAACACTGGAAGACAGACAGTCATGATAAACACTGGAAGACAGACAGGCATGATAAACAATGCAAGACAGACATGATAAACACTGGGAGACAGACAGACATAATAAACAATGCAAGACAGACAGGAATGATAAACAATGGGAGACAGACATTCATGATAAACACTGGGAGACAGACAGACATAATAAACAATGCAAGACAGACAGGAATGATAAACACTGAAAGACAGACAGTCATGATAAACACTGGAAGACAGACAGGCATGATAAACAATGCAAGACAGACATGATAAACACTGGGAGACAGACAGACATAATAAACAATGCAAGACAGACAGGAATGATAAACAATGCAAGACAGACAGGAATGATAAACACTGGGAGACAGACAGACATAATAAACAATGCAAGACAGACAGGAATGATAAACACTGGAAGACAGACAGGCATGATAAACACACATCGACGGACTGACGGACAGACAAATATGATCAACATTACAAGACAAACAGATAGACAGATAAACACTACGAGACGGCAGACAGAGAGACAGACAGACAGACAAACAGACAGATACATAGAATCTAATGTCAGACTGTTTCATTCAGACTCATTCTTCTCATCACAGTCTAATCATAATCAGTCTTACAGTAGGGGGTCCTCAGTGCACCATGATATTATCATACGGTGTGTCATTTGCTGTATGACAGTAGAGACAGCAGTGAGCTAGTCATATTTTGAGGTGTTTCAGACCGTGTTAATGCAGGGGTTGCATGAAAAAGGCTGAATAATGGGAGCAGGTGGCAGAGGGTCGGACTCAGGCATTAACCCAACAGATGGACACGCATCGCTCCTTCACTGCTACATATGGACAGCAGGAGGACAAGCG
Source organism: Gymnocypris eckloni scoliostomus (assembly GCA_027564155.1). NCBI lineage: Eukaryota > Metazoa > Chordata > Actinopteri > Cypriniformes > Cyprinidae > Gymnocypris > Gymnocypris eckloni. The sequence continues at coordinate 61,508,515 of CM050412.1, read as the reverse complement.
GCTAATGGAGAAAACACACACACACATAAACACACAGAGATAGAAAAGAAAGGATCAATGCGCAAACTCGCTGCTTCTGGACAGCAGATCTGTCTGAGTGAGCTCATGAATATTCATGCATGGACTTTATAGAGGCGAGGATGGTTTTGGGGGAAGGGTGTCCCACCTGTGACAGCACAGTAAAGAAAAGGGAGGGAGTGACAGAGCGTGACTGTGTGAGACAGAGGAAGAAGAGGATGAGGATGAAAGACCCCCCCCAAAAAAAAATCTCAAGGAAGGATAAAATGTGTCTGAACACATAAACATACAATAAATTAATAAATAAGTGCAGCAAATGCTTCCCATATCTTTCGTTGTTAACGTCCAAGGCCATGAGCCCTATTACACAACTCTCTTATGAGCAAAGAACAAATCTAAAAAGATTAAAATAAATACATTAATCAAACAACATTAAATACAGCTGATAAAAATATGAGCGTGGATTGTGCTGAACACATTATGTGTTGTGGGATAAATTATTGGCTGCTAAGCCATTGAAGCTATTGAAATGCAAGAGACACTGAGAAACCAAGCACTTAAACTATAAGAACAAACCTGTTGAGATTTTTCTAAGTAAGGTAAGATTGACAAATATTTTTTTCAATTTGGTAAGATTTGTTTATGTTTTTAAAAAGTAGTATCTTCGGTTCATCAAGGTTGCAGTTATTTGATCATAAATAAAGTGAAAACAGCAATATTGTGAAATATTACGGCAATTAAAATCAACTCTTTTCTATATGAATACATTTTAATATGTAATTTATTTCTGTGATGAAAATCTGAATTTTCAGCATCATTACTCCCGTCTTTGGTGCCCAAGATCCTTCAGAAATCATTTTAACATTTCTTATACTCAATTAAGTTTAAAATAAATTTAAATAAGAGCATTTATTTGAAAAAGAAATCTTCTGTAACATTGCAAATGTCTTTATGATCACTTGTGATCAATTTAACGCTTCCTTGCTGGATTAAGAATTTTGTCTTGTAAACAATTTTGATATACGGTTGCTTCTCCACTGGATTCTGAAGCAAAACTGGTAAAGAAACATCCTCTAAGTATGGGTGGGGGATATGACCAAAATCTTATATCACGATATGACACATTTTAAATCACGATAACAATATATATCACGATATAGTGATTTTTTTTCTTTTCAAAATGTTTTTATTATATTAAAATCTTTAATACCATATAAATTTCATAATCATTGTCACCAATGTCAATATCAAACTAATACAAGCCTAAAGAGAGAGAAAAAAACTCACTGAAGATAAATAAACAATCAGTGATGAAATAAGGATAACTAATTGCAATAGGACAAATAGGACAAGAAAATACAATAAATAAGAAACACTACATACATTGTGTAAATGAATTAGTCTTCACTGTGTTAATTATATATATATATATCTATGCTAGATATAATTAACACGTGTATTATGTATAGATTATATACATATTATAAATATATCAATATTATTGTTATTTTTTATTTATTCTCATTAAAGTTACAAAAGTGATTTAGTCGAGAGAGATTTTCTAGCAGTGTGTTATGATTAACATGAATGACAGACAGAACGAATATTGGACAGCTTCCCCTTTAAGACCGAAGTCCGGATCTAATACACTGTTACACATGCGTTTTCTCTTTCTGCCGTTTACTCGCTCTTAAGACCTAAATCGCTGTGTTTATGAGGATACTTGCAAAGACGGGGATTCTGACGCATATAAGTGTGTTTTTGTAATCGTTTAAAATCGGCAAAAAAGAAAAGGTGCACTCCTCTCACACAGAAAGAGAAGGCGCACGCATATAGGAGGTATTTGACGGCGCACACATATAGGTCTGTTGTTTGATTTTCAACGGCTTAAAATCGATTGTTTTAAAACTGCAGTGCTTAAAAACGCATGACCATGCTACAGATGTAGTCCCTCGTTTAGGAACGAGCTCCTGGTTTTGTCCTGGCTATTCGTTCTCCACCTGCTTCTGTCTCTCCTTCACGCCCCGTGGTGGAAGACGTATAAAGATCGCAGTCACTCAAATGATGAACAGGTATTACCGTAAACAATGTATTTTGCCACACCATGATATAAACGATAGAACATAATATGAAACGATAGACTTTTTATTTCGTCCATCCGATATATATCATCATATCGCACAGCCCTACCTCTAAGTATGCGTAACATTCTTACACACTCCATCCGTGACTGTCATTTTACTGAGGAGGATGTAATTAACCTCTTTTGTTGGACCTGGAACAACATTCCTGTCAAACAAAACATCATCCTAACCTTATTCCCAACCACAACTATTAGTATTTCTTAAAATTAGAGGGAAATACATTATTGTTCAGACCCCAAACTTAGTCCTAACTTAACTCTGACCCCTGTCAAATCTGATTGATTATTTCCAGAAAAAAAGAGTACTGTATGTTGATCCAGGAACATGTTCTGCTTGATAAAAAATCATGGTCACCCAAACCCAATGTTTCCTAAGTATGAATTCTGAATGAGTTTGGATGTTTTTTGGACAAATATTTCCTTTGTCCAGGGATAAAATGAGTCATTTATCCCATGCAGCTGCGATAATTGTGTAAAAGGCTACAGCAGCTCATTACACATGTACCAGATTTACTCCTCATGCATTTGCATGCAGACTTTAACATGTTTTTGAGCAATTTTACTCCACCTTCTGAAAGCGGATAAGAGCTTTTCATTGTGGGAACAAGAAATCTGAGTCCAGGAAACTGGCCAAGCAGCAGTCATAAACAAGCACACACAGAGAGAGGAGAATGTGTAAATTATACAGCGAGCTTGTTTCTCACTGTGTTAACACACTAGGGGTGTTTGAGTCCATGACCTGTCAGCACATGTAGACAAAAGTGTATCGTGGGATGGGTTGGGGATAACACAACTACTGCTATAACTTCTGCTTTCCAAAATGCTTTCATCTGAAGTCATTTCCTCTACAAAGAAGCCCTGTTGGTTTATGTGCCAGTTTCTGGTGTGTTCGATGCAAACCTAAGTGTAAGGCACGAAGCTCTGGCACTTCTAAATAAGGTTTTAGATTTAGACAGTCTGTTAAAACATCATAAATGGCCCCATTTGGCTGTTAAACAGGGTCATTAAAATGCCTCGTGTTCTTAAACACTGACAGCTGACCCATGTGTAACTTTAGCTGGGAATCTCTCTTACCTTTGATAGACCTCCAACATCCAGGTAGAAGCAGATGATAAAGACATTCCAGGCCACCCACAGCGCTGTCCACGCAGTATACTGTCAAAAGATGAACAATTCATTACTCCAACAATTCATTCCAACATGCAAACATAGGCTACACTGGTATGGTCACATTTAGTTGCTCGACTTCACAGGCAAAATCCACCCGTTTCAAGAGGAATCTGCACATTTGGCAATTTTGTGTGAGGGTGAGAACGTCCCAAAGCAGATTTTGCTCATGTTCAAGTTGATCACATGAATTTGCAGCGCTGACCAACCCGAAAGCTGATTTGTTTGAAAGTGACCTCTGTGTGAGCTGAACTTTTTTTTTACATCTTTACACTATTGACAATTGAAAATGGATTTTGTTCAATGAAATATCTCTAATGTGGCAACAGTATAAGAAAAGTTAAAATATGACAAAAATGCACTTTGATAATGTGAAAAAAAATATCTGTATTGATTTTTGATCTGTATTGATGAAAACATTTTCATCTCTTTTTTTGTGCTGCACAGAGGAGTAAATGAAAAAATATTTAAATCACATCGCATTATTTCAGTAAAACCATTCAGTACAATAGTATATAATATACTTTATTAACACCTGGTACTATCACTGTATTCAAGCGATAGCTGGCAACTACCCATCTACAACAAGTTAAAACTCAACCCGTTCCAGTAGCAGTAACATTAGAGCTGTTGTATATGGGAAACAGAAGTCGAGTAGAGTAAACATCCACAGTGAGCATTTTTGGATTTAGGGCTCAGTCTTGAGAAAAGCACCTTTCTTTTACACAGGATCTTATGTTCCCCTTCATGGGAACTCGAACTGCGTCCCCTAGGGGTCGCTACGGGAACGCCTCAGCGTGACTCGGTCTGAAGATACATATGAAAAACACCACCTGTTGGCCGGCGACAGCCCATGACGTCACCCGGCGTGCCACAATATAAGTGCCGCGAAAACATCATCAGCTTTTTCGTCTTCACTGACTGGTTTGTTTGAAGCATGCAGAGTGAATCTGGTAAGAGTACAGTTTTCTAACTCTACTATGGCGAGCACTAGCAAGGCGTTTAGGATCCGTGTCCTCGTTATTTGACACCCGATGACACACACGACTGTTGCGTCTTTGTTTGGGCATGGAGCACGCGCGATGTCCTTGAGGGGCAGTTTGCGTGCATTGTGATCGGCTCTCTATGAGGAAGCTCAGCTCTCGCCTGTCCCTCTTTTCGAGGAAAGAGGGGCGGCTCTGCTTCCGCGATTCAAGACCCACCGTTGCCGAGGCACGGAGGCGAATGAAATCGTGGGGTTCGCGGTTGGATGTGGCCGATAAGTTGGAAAGGACCGCCCCTCGGCGTCGGCCGAGCAGTGAGCTGCTGGATTGTGATGATGCGATCTTTCTGACATCATCAGATGCAGCAGCTAGTGCTCCGCTGCATATGAACGAGTTTTGGAGGTTATGGATCATAAAAATAAATCTAAATAACCCCCAGCTCGAGTGAGCCTTCCTTTCTTCATAAATCTCGATGTGGAGGTTGAGAAGGAGTGGGAAAAGCTATTTTTTCTCGTATTCATGGGTTTCAGCGTGCTAGTTATGCTGACACTGAGGGGATGCGTGAGGATGGCTATGAGGGGATGCCCCCTGTGCAGGAGATGATGACCAGCTTATCTCTCTGTGGCGAGACATCCTCTCTCAAGGCTCCCTCCTGGCCATCTAAGCCCCTGAATCTCACTTAAATGGCAGGGCATATGCAGCAGCAGGTCAGACCGTCGCTTCGTTGCTGCAGGCGTGCCAGACTGACCTGCTAAAAGTCCTGGATAAGGTCAGGTCTGAGCCCGAACAACCAGGGGTCCTAACCCATCTCGGTCTGAGGATCAGAGATGGGCTTAGAAAACTAGTCTCGCGACTCATGCCCCTCCCCTCCTGCGGCTAGGGTGAGACAGAGGCGCGGGTCAGAGAGAGAGGCAAGCCCTCTCATTCCTCTCTAATTCCCCTGTAACCACCGTAAACTCCACCGACCGAGGTTAGGTGGAAGTTTCCTGCCAAGCGCCTAGAGGCGCTCCCTTGTGAGCGGCGGAGTTCCCTCTCATTCTGAGGAATGAGTTCTCCGCTCCTCAGAGCTCTGTGATAGGTCGCTCTCTGTGCTGGTCGAGCTAGCATTGCTCCCCTCACTATAGAGGGTTATCTATGAGCATGCCGCTCCCTGCTGAGCGTCTGAGTTCCTTCTCATTCTGAGGAATGAGTTCTCCGCTCTCCAGAGCTCGATATAGGTAGCATTATAGGCTCTCATTCTGAGGAATGAGTTCCCTACTAAGAACTGCAGTCAGGCTGGACCTGTGATGATTCCAGGCAGGTTCTGTATTCTCGAACTGCCTTACTGATGGTCTGGACGTGAGTCCCCTCGGAGGTTTCTGCGGATCCTCCTGGATCTTCAGTCATTCTGGTCACCACTGCAAGGGTAGAGCCAGCATTACTCCCCTCACGATAAGAGGGTTACCTATGAGTATGCCGCTCCTTCTGAGCGGGTTGAGTGTCTTTCATTCTGAGGAATGAGTTCTCCACTCTCCAGAGCTCGTTATAGGTAGAGCTAGCATTGCTCCCCTCGTTAGAGGGTCACCTTGAGCATGCCGCTCCCTGCGGAGCGTCTGAGTTCCCACTCATTCTGAGGAATGAGTTCTCCGCTCCTCAGAGCTCTGTGATAGGTCGCTCTCCTTGCTGGGGAATGAGTTCTCCGCTCCCCAGAGCTCTCCTGGTTGGTCGAGCTAGCATTGCTATGAGCATGCCGCTCCCTTCGGGCGTCTGAGTTCCTCTCACTCTGAGGAGTGAGTTCTCCGCTCTAGAGCTCCTTATTGGTAGCTGAGGTCCTCTCATTCTGAGGAATGAGTGCTCCGCTCTCCAGAGCTCGTTATAGGTAGAGCTAGCATTGCTCCCCTCACTATAGAGGGTTATCTATGAGCATGCCGCTCCCTGCTGAACGGAGAATCTTGGTTGGGAGGTCTCACTCTGAGGAGTGAGTTTCTCCGCCCCCCAGAGCTCTATGATAATTCGCTCTCCCTGCTGGTCGAGCTAGCATTGCTCCCCTCACTATAGAGGGTTATCTATGAGCATGCCGCTCCCTGCTGAGCGGGGAGTTCCCTCTCATTCTGAGGAATGAGTTCCCGCTCAGAGCTCATGATGGGGCTTGCCGCTCCCTTCTGAGCGGGCGGAGTGCCTTCTCATTCTGAGGAATGAGTTCTCCACTCTCCAGAGCTCGTTATAGGTCTCACTCTGAGGAGTGAGTTCTCCGCTCTAGAGCTCCTCTTTGGTAGCTGAGTTCCTCTCATTCCGAGGAATGAGTTCTCCGCTCTCCAGAGCTCGCCGTCGGTAGAGCTAGCACTGCTCCCCTCAACCAGAGGGTCACCTATGAGCATGCCGCTCCTGTCTGAGCGTCCGAAGCCCGCCCCCAGAGCTCTGTGATAGGTCGCCGCCTTGTTGGTCGAGCCAGCATTTGCTCCCTCAACCAGAGGGTCATCTGAGCGTGCCGCTCCCTTCTGAGCGTCTGAGTTCCCTCTCACTCCGAGGAATGAGTAGTTCTCCGCTCCAGGGCATAGAACGTTCTAATAAGTGCACACGCGAGACTTTGGGCACTTTCTAAAATCCACTTAGTGGTAAGTCCGCACATTAAAGATTCTGCGTTCTTTCTAAAATCCCGTAAGGGTAGGGTTACTGCACTGCTTGCCCTTTTTGAGCTGGTCAAAGCCCGGCCGTGCCCGCTCCCTGTCCCATATATGTTGGGTCCAAAAAAGGGAAAGGGGTGTACACTACCAAGAGGTCTGTTGAGACAGTTCCCTCAGTAAGCTTGGGAGAGCAAGTGGTAACCCCTGAGTGATCGGCCAGGACCTAGTGAGCCAGGTGCCTGGCCATATCCTTGAAGGAATCTTTTCTGATTCCAAGACCTTGAGCTCTACCCTAGGCCCGGTAATCCCGGCGCCTAACAGGTAAGTACTAGGTATGCAGCTCGGGCCTTTTGGCCGAAGGGGATAATATCACTGACAGCCATCAGCCGTCCGGAAACTCCCTTAAGCCGGGTAGAGTTGGCTTAGTGCTGCCTTTTTGAGAAATTGGCTTGCATTCCCTCAGCATGGTGAAGTGGGTATAACGTTCCCGTGGCGACCCCTAGGGGACGCAGTTCGAGTTCCCATGAAGGAACGTCTCAGGTTACGTATGTAACCATGGTTCCCCAGTGGGAACGAGACACCGTCCCTGGGCTTTGAGCCATGCTTGACGCAAGCTTCAGACGAAGAAGCTGATGATGTTTTTCGCCGGCGGCACTTATATTGTGGCACGCCGGTAGTGACGTCATGGGCTGTCGCCCGGCCAACAGGTGGTGTTTTTCATATGTATCTTCAGACCGAGTCACGCTGAGGCGTTCCCGTAGCGACCCTAGGGACGCGGTGTCTCGTTCCCCACTCGGGGAACCATGGTTACATACGTAACCTGAGACATTTCATCTCCAGATTTGTATCTTTGTTCTGATTTTATTTTGTTTTTATAGCAGAACATCTAATTTGAACATGAAGCCTTCTGTCTTCCTAGTCGTCTGTACTGTTGTTTACCACACAAACACAATCAATTAGGCCTATAATTCCCATTGAAATGCTAATCTGAATTAGCGCTCCAACCTGAGCCTGCTGGTATATGAACTCCCAGAAAGGGAAAAAGAAATGAGCATTCATTTTAGTCAACAGCACGAAGCAGATAGTGCTCATGGGGAGTTTAAAGAGAATATAGAAGTTTATGCTGCACAGTAGTAAAAATGGATCTCAGGTTTCCTGTCAGTCCCTAACGGAAGACCAGCTTGAGACGACTTTATAGAGCAATTTTCTCCAAACTGCCAAAGAGTGTTTTCAAAACGCCCTCCACTGGGATTTCCTCCACACATATACAAAGATCAGCAGACTGCTTTGTTTGAGGATTTTCTATTTTGGATAGGTTAACTGAGTTTCTCACAAAGTCAAAAATGAAGCAAAGTTGCAAAAGTTTACAAGATGCAAACTCCATCCACAGAAACTAAGATCCACTCACAAAGATGAACAGAAAACTGTATAGATCAAATAATTCACTTTTAAACTATATCATTTATTTAAGTGCTTTAACAACAATATTAGCTTCATATTTCTGTTCATAAACTCTGATTCCGTTCTCATCACAGTTTCCATTAATCTATTGACTTCCATTGTAAGTACATTACATATGTCTCAGATTTAAGGGACAAGTCAAGTTGTGTTTCACTCAGAATACTCCTTTAAAGTTCAAACTGGCTGTTTGCTTGAATGGAGACCATATCCATTTATGACTCATTAGCAACACTAATACATTTATCTCTCAGAAGATGAATGCCTTGAAGGGAAACGATGCACCTCAGACAGCATGATTCACATTCTATGGTGACTGGTGTCATTTTAAGCTGTTGTGAAGCAGAATGAGTCTTTATAACACATGAAAGGGACACAAGCCTGAGCAATACTCCTCAGCCTTCCCAGGAGTCTCAGCAGCGCAAGTCTTGTTTCCAGCCTCATCTATCGGTCTTCAGCACTTTCTCACGCCTTTGTCTATTCTTGGCTTCTCAACGTTTTGACACTTTGATTAACTTGATATTTCCTCTCACCGTGTGAGAATTTTGTGTTTGAATTGAATTATCATCACATTTTGGTGTAATCAAATGTGTGAATCTAAAGTGTAATGAGCGACTCAGTGTTGTTAAGAGTATATTGATAAAGTTTAGAGCAAAATAATTGATAATTAAGATGTTACTGTGTACTCCCGTTCAATGGCTTCAGAGTGTTATACACATTAATGGTAAAATTATGAAAAGTTTTGTGAAGACTAATGTCTTAAAGACTTCATTATATGGATTATAACCCATGTGTGAAATATTTTGAGGCCATGCTTGTAGATAAAATGTCTACATTGAATGCAAATGTAAGTGACTTTGGATAAAAAGTTTATTTATATCCTCATGTACTTGTAAAAGTTTACTAAATACATATTTAGCATATTCCCAATAAATAAATATTCCCAATTTAATATTTACAGCTTTTCTATATCAATAACTCATCTTCTCCGTTTTATATCTTATGATCTTTGTATAAGTTTCAATGCTATCAAGAATAAAAATGCCCTAATATCAGCAAAACACTATAGCAAAATGCATAGGAAATATTGCAAATAATAATTAGACTGGAATACTAACTTAGTTTTTAGAGTATAAAGAGCAATATACAATGTATATTCCAATAGTAAGTGGACAAATTGCAATGATGAAAGTTATAAACAACAGAATTCTGCATTGATATCGCAAGACTTTATGTTTCTCACAGCGTCTACTTACCATCTTTGAATAAATAAAAATAACCATATTTAATTCCCTTGTTTAAAAATGATTAAATAATGAATCAAAATATATGTTTAACTGTGGCTGGTGTTACTTCTCATTTACATTCTTCAACACAATATACACATTTTGGCAAATTTAGTAGGGCATCTCGTTTTTCGAAGCATGCAGAAAATGTGCAAAGTGCACACTATGCAACATTCAGATATGAATTATAAATCATAATGTAGCAATACTAAGAATAGTCTGTTATGCTATTTCAAGCGTAGCCATGATGTAAACTGAAGACTATTGGTTATACAAAAAAATGTGTATGGATATTAAAATTCCAAAACTAGCTTGCTTCCCATCTCATCAACTGAAGTAAAGGCTTGCTAATCCTGTTGAAGTTGAAGTGAAGCTGCATCATGGATTGACCCAGAGAGGAACTGAAGGGAGCTGGACTCTAATCATTTAATTCATGGTAATTAGTTGCAGATTTAGGGGATTCAAATGCCATACAATGTGTCAAAGTATAAGGCTGGTCCAGTGTCTGCAGGGCCGCATGCCAGAGTCCATTATCAGCAAAGGGCTGTGTTCAACTCTGCTTCAGAGGCCTGCTGCCTTTGATCAACAGTAAGCAGATTTGCATGTGCCGCACAAACACTATTTGCATATAAGCATTTCTTAAACAGTCTGACATAAAGAAACAGATCCAAAATGACGCTGTTATTAAACACATTTTTAGCTAGAATGGTTGGAGAAACCTATTAAAATCTGTCAAGAACATGTCCAGGTCATATTTCAGAATTCAAAAATAAAAAAATAACATTTTGATGAAAGTGTGACAGAATCTAATGAGAATGAACTGAGAATATTTTAAACTGAAGACAAATTCAATAGTAAAATATCCAAACTTCATTTCATCCATTTTAATTTTGGTGATTAAACTGTGACCCGAACAGTTTTTGAGAGATTTACAAGGTCATCATAGTAAAGATGAATTAAAAGCAGCACTTACCACCCCAATGTAGCGAGGTCTATATTGAATGGTGCCAAACAAGCCCAGGATGACAACCAGGATGTGGAAGAAGTTTGCAAGGATAGGAGCCCACTGGTAGCCCAAGAAATCAAACACCTGCCTCTCTAATGCCACCATCTGAGAGAGAGAAAGAGATGAGAGGACATATATTTAGATGAATGATTCAGATGAGGAACGATTTGGAATAAAAGTTCAAAGCAAGTTGTGACAACTAATTTGCATAATCATTTTTCTTTTTATTCTTTTATTATTTCAGTTGGAGGACTATCAAAGGATTTTTGACACAATACATTTTTATTTGTCAAACTCTTAAACTGCAAAATACTTTTTGTAAGAACCAGAACAACTTAACATATCAGTAATGATTCTTTCAAATTCAGAAGATTTGTGAAATAATGATGCTGTAGCAACATCTGGAGCTCTTCAAACGCAACATAAAACACCTTTCAAAATTTCAATTATCACCACACATTTATAGCCAGTGAAAAAGAAACCTGATTTATTAAAAATGACATGAGTACAATTATATCTGTATCTTACAGGATTTTACTGAAACTACACTTACATCTACAGTAGCTGTGGTGCCAGAATTTATTTTGTTTAAATAAGCATGTTAATGCAAAGATAACAAATACACAGTGAGTAATCACATCATAAAGTGGTTCAGAAAAGAGATTTTAAGAGAGAACTCTCTCCAAACGCACTTTACCTGGTTCTAAAGGATGCCCTCTGAATAATAAAAAACACTTGTTTTATCATCAAGCATCTTCAAGTGGCTCTTAAAACTCCTCACACATCAAACAGCTTGCTTTTATCATTCTAGCATGAATTTACTCAAGAGTGTATCAACATAGTTCACTAATGTGTGGAACAGAAGGGTGGCGATTCTCCGTGTCCCGCCGCCTCCTCCTGTGAGACTCGCTGTAAAGGGAGGATTAATGAGAATTCAGTGAGAGTATGGCGCGTGTTGTGAGCTGGCGGGCCGGTGACTGCATACTGTGAGATGATGAAAGACGAAAAGACATGGAAACCTGCAACGCTTCAAAAGGAAATAATGTTGTGTGATAGATGGTAATGAAATGGAAACGATAATGTCGGTCTAATTAAACAACCCTGTTTCAAAATGCTTCTTTCTGCACTCATGAATGCCAATTAAATTTCAAATAGAACGACGGAGACTAAAATATTGTCTAATTCATCATGTACACTGTTTTTTTTTGCCATCTGTGGTTTCATTTATGGAATCTTTCCATTCCACAAAAAGGTTTTTTATAGTCTAAAAAAAAAACGTTCTTTAGATTATTCAAATGTTCTTCACACTAAGAAACAAACTGATCTTTTAAGAACTGTTTACTGCAAATGTATTAGGGTTCTTCTATGGCTTTTGCTGTGAAACACACTTTTGTAATCTTGGCTTTTAAGAATGTTGGAGAAATAGAGATGACTACAGTGACATCAGTGAGTTTGCCAACTACTTAAAAGCTTTATTCTTGGGTTTAAGTGGAGAGTTCACACATAGATGAAAATGCTGTCATCATTTACTAACCCTCATGTCATTCTAAACTTGACTTTCTTTTGTGGAATACAAACAGAGATGTTTTGAAGAAGGACACAAAAATTTTCAGTAAGTCAGAGTTGACTGAAAAGTAGGCCTGTTTTTACTCCTGACTCTCATTTGTGTCTTTGCACACTGAAACATGGTGTGAAGATAACATAAAGCTATCTTATAACTTTCATGATGTGCCAAGTATGATGAATATGTGAAAATGTAAATGAGATTTAAAGGGGTAGTTCACCCAAAAATGAAAATTCTGTCACTTCTATGTCGTTTCAAACCCGCAAGACGTCTGTTCATCTTTAGAACACAAATTAAGATATTTTTTGATGAAATCCGAGAGCTTTCTGACCTGCATAGACAGCAACACAACTGACAGGTTCAAGGTCCAGAAAGGTATTAAGGACATCATTATGTGATGTCCATGTGACATCAGTGGTTCAATTTTAATTTTTTTGAAGCTACGAGAATACTTTTTATATGCAAAGAAAGATTACTTATTGGCATCAATAGTTTTAACTAAAGGTTCTTCATAGTGGGAAGAGGTTATTTAGGTTAATAAAACTCTTCTCACAAAGAAAGATGGACTCTTTTAAGAAATATTTCCTGGGAACCAAAAATGGTTCTTCTATGGCATCACTGCTAAAACCCCCCGTTGGAAACTTTATTTGTAGAGTGTACAGAAGAAAGTTACACAAATTTGGAATGACATGAGAGTGAGCAAATAATGACAGAATGCTCATTTTTAGGAATTGCCACTGCAGGAAACCACTGCATTGAAACCTCAGGTAAAGTGGCACAGAATTATCAAAATACTTGTGTCCTGAGACACCGTCCAAAGTCAATAATTTAATAAATAAACCTGAAAGCTTGGATTCTACACTTAGAAACAAGTCCCCTTCTATTTACATCCTTTCTGTCTTGCTGACATTTCAGAGCTAAATGCCAGGAAACACAGCATCCTGCCTGACAACTACCAGTGCACTATATGAGCACGAGTGCCAGGGGATTGTGGGACTGTGGGCACATCACAGACCTGGCAGACACAATTAAGCATCTGCCATGACGGCTTGATCAGAGCGAACATCTTGGACAATGTGTGGAGCAGACAGCAGGAGTGATCTCACACACACACACAGAGAGAGAGAGAGAAGTGTGGTGGGGCAGGTTGTGACAAAAAAGAAAGGGAGAGGGTGATGGATGAGGAGAGAATGAGTACAGATGAGAGTGGAAGAAAGGATACAATGAGGAAGATGAAGTGATGAGGAAACAAAACGGGTGGGAGGTCATTGAAAACAAGAGACAAATAACAGAGAAAGGGAGAGAGAGGGAATAAAGGAGAAGAGTATAGTAAAACTGACAGATAAAACTGAACTCTGTCCCATTTGAATCAGCAACTGAGATGCAGTATGTCTATGGGAAAATATAGAAATAACACTTGCATTAAAAAAGTTTATTGGAGTGTTTTACAAGAAAATAATATTTCAGTTTTTCTGCTTCCAAATGTTACTTGACATGTATTATTTCATTCATTATATTTATTTCTTGTTTTATTTTGGTAATTATTTGTGAAATTAACTAGCACTTCTTGAGTGAAAATTGTTTTAAAGTAAGCAATCACACCATTTTTTTGTGTATATGAAACATTAGGCCTGTTTTTAGGAACACTGAGATTTTCTCTTTTTGCATTTTAATAGTCAACTGCTGTTGCAAAATAATTTAAGTACAAATATGCCATTTATTTTCTCAATTAAATGGCCATAAAAGCATGCGGTCATGATATAATAATACAAATTATTATATTATATTACTATATCCAAAAAGCCATTTTTATTGGAGGATTATTTTCAGTATTTTAGTACAGCAACAAAAAATGTAAGTGGAAACAAGTAATTGCACAAAAAGCAACAAAACATCTCTAAGTCCAAAAACAGTCTTCATTTTCTTTATGCAAAACACAATTATTTTTATTCCATTTCTTTTTGGGGTGAAATATGGCATGTCTTTGTTTAATTTATCTGTTTGAGATAAGCCAATATAGCCAGCATAATACAAAAACATGTTTTCACGTATTTGCCTCACATGATTCATTACAAAGATTTGTCTTGTTCCATTAAAAGCAGAAGTTCAGTCACACAGTATCGATATTTCAGCAATCACCTCACACTTCCATCATTACAACATTACCAAGCTGTTTCTGGGCCAGCTCCATGTTTTAGCACATATTTAATGCATTTAGGAAAAACCCTGAGAAGTCTAACAGTGTAATTTTAAGCCCTTTAAGAACACAAAGGTACAAAAGACCAAGCACCACTGGACCGCTGAAAGCCTTAATGACTTCAGCCAAAAATTAAAATTAAGATATGGAGCAAGTTGTTAAAGCAATCAAAAACCCTATCTTCCCAATCCAATTTTAATTTAATTTCACTATTGAATGAATGAATCATTTATATAGTGCTTTTATTGCGTATTGCTATACACCCAAAGCGCTTTACAATCATGTGGGGGGGTCTCTCCTCAACCACCACCAGTGTGTAGCATACACTTGGATGATGCGACGGCTGCCACAGGACAATGGCGTCAGTGCGCTCACCACACACCAGCTACAGGTGGAGAGGAGCGAGAGAGTTATAGAGCCAATCAAGTAGATGGGGATTATTGGGAGGACAGTGGAGGGAATTTGGCCAGGACACCGGGGATGCACCCCTACTCTTTTACGATAAGTGTCATGGGATTTTTAATGACCACAGAGTGTCAGTGAGTCTATTGCACATTTAGCACAGATTTTTAGTGAGCAGACTCTCACTCGCCAGTGAGAAACACTGAATACTGACCACTTTCCAAATGTAACATTCACAACCTAATGGCGTCCAAGTTTCCCGCCAGAGAGAGAGAAATCAAATCAACTCTAACGACACACAGGAGGATAACACAACCGGACGACTGATAGCTTTAGTAACCGTTTGAGAAGCCAAAATTGGGAAAGACTGTTATTGGTGAGTGCTGGAATTAGGCTAATCAGGACTTTGGCAGGTGGTGTGATTGTGCGTGTGGTGTTTTGGAACGGTTTCAGTGCTGGAGTGTGATTTCTGTCCAGGCTGTTGAGAAGTGTGTTGGGTTGGGTTTTGGGGTCGTCGCGGAGTATGAACAGATTAATGGAAGAAAATGTGGTCAGGTCAGCTGGGGCTGAGGGTACAGATCTCAAACTAATTGAAATGTCAGACTGGAGAGCTTCAGGCAGGGGTTTAGACTTCACTGCACGACAAAATCATGAAATGAAGATCTCAATTCAGCTGATAGTGAGACCACAGTCTTAAAGGATAAGTCATTTTCGTCTAGCTTTGTATTGTTACAGTGTTGGTAGTGTATGTCAATAAACAATGTGTACTCTGTTTCCTGCACCCAGAAAATAACCATTTTTTAGCGTTATTATCAAGTTTGACTGTTTTTTTTCAACTTCTGCATTTTTTTATTCTGCTCAGACATTCAGATCAGTGGAGGCCAAAACCAGAAGTGCATAATTGGTGTTGAAGTTTTTGGCAAAAGGGAAGCCACAGTCCTTCTCTCTGTTTTCTCTAGTCATGTAGCACCAATTTCAGAAGAAACAAAAAAAACAATTTCTACTGCAAAGACACCAAGTTACAGTATTTTCCCAGTGGTGAATTACCAATTTAAAGGCTGTTCATACAAAATCTGATGCTACTAAATGAAACATGGAGGTGCAACATATTTTTAGCATACAAATACATACAGTCCATTGGGGACCTATATCGGTACTAAGACTCGAACCTGTGAACTTTGGGTTACAAGTTCGACTCTCTAACCATTAGGCTATAACTGCCCCAGAATAACACTTGATTTCATTTAAAAAACATGTATTCTCCTTATCCAGTCCTATGCAAAGCATGCTGGGAACTAGAAATCCACTACCTAAATTGCAAAGTTAACAAGACAAGGGTTACTACAACTTAAATTCTTAAATTCAATTAACACTAAAATTTGAGTTTAAATTACACACATTATTAGGTCAATGTAATGAAAAACATTATGTCAACTGAACTCAAAATGTCTAACTTGAAACCAATGCATTTATTATTAAGTTGTGGTAAAAGGTCTCCTGAATAAATTTTTAAAGCATCTATTTTTGCAGCTCATCTTATTGCGTATGCATTTGAAGGAGTTGCCCTTTCAGAAACTAAATTTATAAAATGATGAGTATTTAAATGAATCACGCAAGGTGAATTATAAGGTTTGCAGTAGTCCGTTTACTGCACCATTATTTAACACCCAGAAAAAGCATTTCCTAAACTATTTTTGACAAGATAAAAAGGGTGTTGTTTGACACAACTATTGAGGAATTTTAACAAAAGTATGTTACAGACAGTCATGAAGACCCTAAAGAATCAGAAACTCTTAAAAATAAAGGTGCTTGATAATGCCATAGAAGAACCTTTTTTGTTTAAATGGTTCCCTAAAGAACCTTTAAGATCTAAAGAACCTTTCTGTTTCACAAAAGGTTCTTTGTGGCGAAAGAAGGCTTTTCAGATTATAAAAAGATATGAAAGAGATGATTCTTTAAATAACCTTTGACTGAATGGTTCTTTGTGGAACCAAAAATGCTTTTCCTATGCATCGCTTGAAGAACCTTTTGAAGCACCTTTATTTTTAAAGAGTTTACCAACTTGTGGAAAATGGGCATCTGATGTCACATTTACATTTTTCATCTAGAACTTTTATTGTATTTGAGATTTATTAAACATTTTTAGTTAACAAATGGCCTTCCACAGATGTGTGCAAATGTTAACAAGTATAAAGTAGATTACATAATACAAAGGGCTGTAACAATAACACATGACAGTTGTAACTGACATACTTTGTTCTCACTAACCAACTTTAATGGCTGAACAGAAACCTCTAGAAAGTGTGAAAGCAATAGAAGCGGAGAGGTGGCATGTTTAGTGTTTCACACATGCAAACAGCTAATGATGAAGGAGAACACACTCTCTCTTCTTGACTTGTGGGACTCATTAACACGTGCAGGAATGACTGAATGCTTTTAGAGGCTGAAAGATGAAGCAGAGGTTCCTGGCAAAGTATTCCGTTTTCCATCATATCAGATTCACTCCCGCTCATTAAACCAGCCATTTCCCCTAGATTAGCTTCAGCTAGCCCACAAATCAACTCATGTAATGCACCTTTTTTGTCCCTGATCGATTACCATGAGGCCAGGATCCGCTGCGGTAATCATCTGTTTAAATTGGAGCTAATCCCATAAAGAGTGTGTATCCTTCAAATCATTTGGAGAAGATGTTCCGGTTATGTCAGCGGTGGTGAAGTTGGGAATAAAGTTCTATAAGAGGAGGAAAGAAGTTTTCCATTTATCTAAAGCCTAAGTAACAATCAAAAGAGCTTTTGTTCCCCGCTAATAAATTCACACAGCTACTTAGTAAACATAGGGGGAAATTTTTTATTGTGTAACCTTATTTTATACAGCAAGGATTAATTAAATTGATCGAAAGTGACAGTAAAGAAATTTAAGGCTATAAAAGATTTCTATTTCAAATAAATGCTAGTTTTTTTTTACTTTCTATTCAAAGAATCCTGAAAAATGTATCAGTTTCCACAAAATTATTAGCTGTTTTCAGCATTGATAATAATAAATGTTTCTTGAGCAGCAGATCAGCATATCAGAATGATTTCTGAAGGATCATGTGACACTGAAGACGAGTAATTACGCTGAAAATTCAGCTTTGCATCACAGAAATAAATTACATTATAAAATATATTCAAACAGAAAACAACATATTGCTTTCATTTCATTTGACCCAGCCTAAATGGATATTGAATGCATTTCATTGCAAAAATAGTGCAGTATATGAGAATTATAGTTGTATACTATTCCAAATCAAAGCTGTTCATGCACACACACCTCCCTGTGTTTTTGAATGATAATAGCAAGGGTGTGATTTCTGGCCCGTGACTCCATCCATCTATCCACTCATTCCCCTCTCCCTACTTCCTGACCCGCATCAGAGAGATCAGCCAAACCCTTGGGGAGGTCACCTATTTTTCTGCCCCATTCTTCCTACTGATAAAGAGGTGAACACAAAAGGTGATTTTGAAGAATGTTGGTAACCAAACAGTTGCTGGCTGAGTTGTTACTTTTTTATATAAAAAGTGTTTCTGTTGCTCATGAAAACATTTCTGAAATGTCTGTTTTTGACAAATATTGCATTTATTTAACTTCATCTATGCAAGTATGCAAACCCTGTGCGAGCGTCCATAGTCGATCCTCCCTATACGCAGAATGTGCATGCTGCGTATGGCCCCCAAAACACCAGAGGGCCCCCTTGTTCTCAAAGATGATTTCATTTTAGTTTAGTTCTGGAATTTGGCCAGCGGCTATGAAAACATAATGATTATGATAATTTATTGTAATGCAGCATTGTCGCCCTTTCTACGTAAAAAACAGTCAAATCATGTAATGTGAATGTTGTAAAGTCTCTTGTTCGAGACTAAAAAAATGGTTTGAAATTACAGTGGGGCAAAAAAGTATTTAGTCAGC
The DNA here is from genome assembly GCA_027564155.1 of Gymnocypris eckloni scoliostomus. Lineage (NCBI taxonomy): Eukaryota > Metazoa > Chordata > Actinopteri > Cypriniformes > Cyprinidae > Gymnocypris > Gymnocypris eckloni. The sequence continues at coordinate 61,489,743 of CM050412.1, read as the reverse complement.
CACCAATTGTGCAAGTTCTCCCACTTAAAAAGATGAGAGAGGCCTGTAATTTTCATCATAGGTATACCTCAACTATGAGAGACAAAATAAGAAAAAGAAATCCAGAAAATCACATTGTAGGATTTTTAAAGAATTTATTTGCAAATTATGGTGGAAAATAAGTATTTGGTCAATAACAAAATTTAATCTCAATACTTTGTTATATACCCTTTGTTGGCAATGACAGAGGTCAAACGTTTTCTGTAAGTCTTCACAAGTCTTCATACTATCAGTCTTTCACACACTGTTGCTGGTATTTTGGCCCATTCCTCCATGCAGATCTCCTCTAGAGCAGTGATGTTTTGGGGCTGTCGCTGGGCAACACGGACTTTCAACTCCCTCCAAAGATTTTCTATGGGGTTGAGATCTGAGACTAGCTAGGCCACTCCAGGACCTTGAAATGCTTCTACGAAGCCACACTTCGCTGACCGGCGGTGTGTTTGGGATCATTGTCATGCTGAAAGACCCAGCCACGTTTCATCTTCAATGCCCTTGCTGATGGAAGGAGGTTTTCACTCAAAATCTCACGATACATGGCCCCATTCATTCTTTCCTTTACACAGATCAGTCGTCCTGGTCCCTTTGCAGAAAAATAGCCCCAAAGCATGATGTTTCCACCCCCATGCTTCACAGTAGGTATGGTGTTCTTTGGATGCAACTCAGCATTCTTTCTCCTCCAAACACGACAAGTTGAGTTTTTACCAAAACGTTCTATTTTGGTTTCATCTGACCATATGACATTCTCCCAATCCTCTTCTGGATCATCCAAATGCTCTCTAGCAAACTTCAGACGGGCCTGGACATGTACTGGCTTAAGCACGGGGACACGTCTGGCACTGCAGGATTTGAGTCCCTGGCGGCGCAGTGTGTTACTGATGGTAGCCTTTGTTACTTTGGTCCCAGCTCTCTGCAGGTCATTCACTAGGTCCCCCCGTGTGGTTCTGGGATTTTTGCTCACAGTTCTTGTGATCAGTTTGACCCCACGGGGTGAGATCTTGCGTGGAGCCCCAGATCGAGGGAGATTATCAGTGGTCTTGTATGTCTTCCATTTTCTAATAATTGCTCCACAGTAGATTTCTTCACACCAAGCTGCTTACCTATTGCAGATTCAGTCTTCCCAGCCTGGTGCAGGTCTACAATTTTGTTTCTGGTGTCCTTTGACAGCTCTTTGGTCTTGGCCATAGTGGAGTTTGGAGTGTGACTGTCTGAGGTTGTGGACAGGTGTCTTTTATACTGATAACAAGTTCAAACAGATGCCATTAATACAGGTAACGAGTGGAGGACAGAGGAGCCTCTTAAAGAAGAAGTTACAGGTCTGTGAGAGCCAGCAATCTTGCTTGTTTGTAGGTGACCAAATACTTATTTTCCACCATAATTTGCAAATAAATTCTTTAAAAATCCTACAATGTGATTTTCTGGATTTTTTTTTCTTATTTTGTCTCTCATAGTTGAGGTATACCTATGATGAAATTACAGGCCTCTCTCATCTTTTTAAGTGGGAGAACTTGCACAATTGGTGGCTGACTAAATACTTTTTTGCCCCACTGTATATATATATGTTATTTCATTTCTATTTAATATGTTGAAGTAACGTTACTAAAATAAATACAATTTATTAAAACTAAAGAAAATACCTATAAAGACATAATAAATTCATACATAATTTATCTAAAATTTAAATAGATAACAAATCAAACGGCAGTAGTTTATCAGTAATCCTAAAAAAAGAACACTGCCAAACACACATGCTAACAAACAACAACTTACTTACACATAGTAAGAATTTGTTATACAAACTAAAACAGAAGTGAAACAAGCAGTAAGAAAGAAGATTAATAAAAAGCGATACTTATATCCTTTGTCAGTGTCCCTGCCCGGTCGCACGGTAGAGTCGATGGTCTTTACACTCTTCGGTCTTCTCACGAGGAGGGCTTCACACAACGGTTGCCACGGTAAACTAAGATTGTTATACCCATCTAACAAAATACTACTCCAATTCAGCTGAACACAATTTCCTGTTAATCACAATAAATGGCCAAGCAAGCGCCCGACACTGACAAGGGACGCGATACAGTACGAGACCAAATGCGATTTCAGCACGGTTTGAAAAATTACGGTTTGAAATTATAGCGAGCTGCGGAAGAGATGTGGTTTCTCGAGCGTCATTAGAGATGGAGTAAACACGGACAAATGCGTTTCATTCATTCGTTTGTAGCCACATTAATTTTATACACTAATGATGCTGTTCTGAACAAGATCTGTGGGAAATACTTCAAACGCAAAGAAAAATGACAATTATTATTTATTTCACAGATTATAATAAAACTGGAAAAAAATATTGTAATACATTCCCTTTGAAGCTAAATACTACTATTGCATCTTTTTCTCCAAGCCACAGCAAAACTGCAACATCTGCCTCGATGTTTTTCATCAAAGTGTGTTGTAATTAAGTCCCTGTGGCATTCATCATTGTAAAATGCATCATAATTCGTCTTTATTTGCAGTAATTAACTGCTCCAATCACAGTCAGCTGTCCGGTTGATAAAGCCGTTAATTAGAACATCACAATATGCAATTACAGCTTGTACAACACAGTCAGCAGCTTTCAGCCAGTGAATTGTGTTCAGACCTGTGAACTCTGAGCCAATGAACATTAAAGACATCTCTGCACTGATGAGTTTTGCATATAAAAGACTAACACATACGTCCAGTAACAGAAACATAGTGGGGGCTTGTTTATTGCTGTTAGTAAAGCCATCTATCCACGATGTGCATTGCATATACAAACACGCTCTCTCCCTTTCAAGCCCAGCACAAGGAGGATTTACACAGTTCAGTGATCTCAGGGTCAGCAGGAGATCAATGAAGAACTGAACAAGCTGATGTGATAATGGATGTGCATCTGGAGGCCTGGAGATGTCTAGCGGGCTGTTTAGTTTCACATAACCAGACCTTCGACTATCAGCATAAGGTCTGGTCCACAATGCAGACAAGACCCGTGCATTTACACAGAAACAGACAATCTGACACGCAAAGGTCTATTCACACCAAAAACGATCTATGGCGTCTACACCAAGTGACAACAATATTCTGTTTATTATAAGCGCACTGCAGTCTTTAATGCTTGAGCTCATTAAAGTGGATTCTGATTGGCTGGTATGGTTTTTATAGATTTGAATGTGAGCTTGAAGTCAATTGTAAAAAAAAACTGTAATAATAAAATAACAAAAACAATAAAAAAGGGCATTTTAGACAGACAATATGATTGGACAAGTCCTGCATAAAAAGCAGTTGGCCATTTTCACTGGGAAATTGAGTAAAAATGACATACTACATGCATGGATGAATTGTTCACAATAAGGGCCTCAATATCACACGTTTAGAAAATTGATGGGGTTAATTTTTATTTTCACTTTCCACACACAATTGTACATCTTGCTTTTTGAAAATGTTCATGTACAGAGTACAGATGACAAAATTATCAAAATTATCCCCGTTCACATAGATCCATGAAAACAACTAAAAACCCTTTATTATGCATGGCAGGCCAGTAGTTGGCGATGTCACTATGTAAAATAAACTATGCATCTGCGCACATAACTATAGATTGAACACATCATTCGTATGCCGACACCATTTTTACAAATATGATTTTTCGTGGTTCACACAGACATGATAACGTATAATTTTCAAAAACTTGCATGATGAAACCAGTTTTCAAAAGTTGGTGTCTTCAGGCTACCAAAATATTGTGTAAATGAATGGACAAAACACAAAGTTTTGCAGTTTCAACTAGGGATGCATCGATCCGATACTCAGGATCGGTATCGGCTCCGATCCGGTTATTTTCTGCGGATCGGGTATTAATCAGACGAGACGGATCCAAATCTGATGTTGTGCATATACTATTCTGTGTTGTTGTTAAGACCCACGAAAGCCACAAAAACATCATAAAGCATCATAAAGTGTTCGTGCACTATATTTCAAGTGTTCTGAAGCTGTTCCATAGTTTAATCTGAGGTACAGATGAATATTTAAGTCGTTAAATTCAAGTTCAGGTAAACTCTTCTCTCCGCTGCGGCTGTCTGTCATCCTCCATTCAGCATTCAAACTGTGCGTTGGGTTTGGTTACTACAGTCAAACTCTCTTCAAGAGCGCACAGTAACTGAGGTTTAAAACTGTTAAAAGAAAATGAGACAAAGTGAAAATATCATGGTATTTTTGGGTTATGAAAACAACCAAGGTGACCAATGAAACGTGGAAACTGCTCCTGAATAGAATGAATATCATCCCTTCTTACAAATCCTTCCCAGCTAACACACGCAGTACGTTACTGTACGTTTATTGTACTGTACTGTTGCATGCTTGTAGTTTCTGCGCTTTAGTGAAGTGATATACAGCGCGGCACCACATTCGCGCGTGCGATAGAAGTGTGCGTTACCAGCAACATCTGACCGGACAGGATAGTTAGTTTTTTCTGAGGTGAGAGACTTTTTATTTCATAACAAGTTACGAAAATAACGATAGAATAATGACACTGACATTAAACATGTCAACATCTCATCTGACCGCAGATACTGAATCGGGACAGCGCTTTTCTTAGGCACTCTTTCTTTAATTAATCTGACAGAAGTGTCAACAGCTTTCATGCACGTCTTTTAAAATAAAAGTCTTGCAACAGAAAAGCATTTAGAATTAAGTTTTTTGTTGATGATGTCGTTTCTTTGGCTGTAAACAATCCGCGACCCACTCAGAACGGTCTCGCGACCCACATTTGTTCTGCATACCCAGCACTTTTGACCCACCAGTTCAGAAACAATGTAATAGATTGTGTTTAACACACAGAAGAGTGACGATCAGGTCAACACAGAAGTATAGAAATTCTACATTGATTAAAATATTAAAAACTGCACTGGTATCAGATTGAATCGGTATAGGCCGATCCTCAGAATTTTCGGTATCGGATCGGTTCTGAAAAAATGGTGTCGTTGCATACCTAGTTTCAACAATGCTACGTTAACAAAAATATTGTAAAGCAGCAGCAAAAAAAAACTGTTTACCTAAAGTTATAAAGTCCTCTCTCTAATTGCACACAATGAAATTAAAATTCTAGAATTAGCTCATTGTAAATAAGTACGTTTAATAAGTACAAGCAGCAGAATTTTTTTTGTTTTTACATTTTTCAGCAGTTTAACAATACAGAGGGATAAATCTGCACTGATCTGAATGTTCTTATTTATCATCATCACTTCACTTAACTGCATGCCCCTCCTCCGCGTTTTGCATATTAAAACCATATCCTTCCCAATAGCATGATTTCTGCTACATAATTTTGGGGGGTTGCTATGGGAACCACTCCACTGGACAGCTCATAAAGGTGCTTATATGGAGAGAGAGTACTCTGATCTCTGCATTCATATTTATAATTGGTCCTTTAACAGTGAAGGTGAGACGAGGAGGAGTGGAAAGTCAGCACACTCCACCCCTATTCCTCTCTAAGCCCCCCGGCACATACGATAAATCACACTCTACAATCAATAATTCACACATGCTCAAGGAGGGGGAGGTCAAAGAGACAATTAGACACAGACTCAGATAAAGACAGGAGCATGTGGAGAGACAATGGTGACTAAGGGATATCACTTACATTTGAACGGTAAAAGTGTTTGTTTGTTTTTTTTTTTTTTTTGGGGGGGGGGGTATTTAGTATTCTAGCATAGCTGCAAAACCACTCAAAACTCTGTCTCTCGATATCTCTATTCTGAAGAACCTTCTACAATTTAAAAACCATCTGTGGCATTTGCACTTCAAACAGGAAGTTTGAGCAAGGCATATCCAAGGGCACACCTTATTTAAAGTAGCCGGTAGGATTTAGTTCATCACAGCAGTTAAACATAGGTGCACTGAAATCATAAACTGATTTTCAAGGTGTTTTCGGTGTCTGCTGTATCACTGTATGAGTACACGGACACATAAACTTCATCTCCAGAGCTGCTCTGAGAGTCACTTCACCACTTTTCACCATTTGATGAAAACACAAACTCAAATGTCTTCGCTATAATGCGCCAAAATACAAATTTGGGATTTACTTGAAGAAATTCTGAAATATTCATTTTATACAGTAGAAAGTAACTCTCAATATAATAATAAAGTGTATTACTATTATTTAAGGAATCTCACATTTCAACATCAACATTTTAAAATGGTAAACCTGAACTGTGGCAAGAATAAAATAAACATTTCCACTAGATCACATTTTTAAAGATGAAATAATTGTTCATGCATTTTTTTTTAATCACCATAAATCATAAGCAGTGTCTCAGAGCTTACCGATCACAATCCGTAAAATGTGACATCACACTTTACCAGCCCCACCCACTACTATTGACTGACATTGCTGTATTAGCCGAGACCCCGCCCTGAGTGAGTAAGAAATGTTTTCTTTTTACAGCTATAGAAGTCATTCAGTCCAGAGCAGTGAGTGATTTTCTGCTTATATTCTATCGTTTGGGTCATATTAACCGTGTAGCACTGGTAGGTACTGTATATTAAGCTGCTGTCTTTTAATACACAGATTTAATATAAACATTAGATTTCTTTCCTCACTGTTTACCTTCACAGACATAACCGACATAACCGTTTAAACTGATACTGCTTTAAAACGCATGATTTCAGCATGATAGACATGATAATCAAAACCAAACAGATGTTTTATTTAGCTGTAAAGACAACCTGATTCTGGAAAAGGGGGCGGGGAACAGCAGCTGTTCCTGCTTTCACTCAAAATAGGCCCTTTCAAAATGATATAATACATTATCTTTGGGGTATTTTGAGCTGAAACCTCAGACACATTCTAGGGACAGCTGAGACTTATATTATATCTAGTAGAAAGTTGCCCTTAACAGGTGTCCTTTAATCAAACCATTAAAATGTAATCAAAAATATATTTAATGGAAAACAGAGAATTAAAAAAGAAACAAAGGGAACTGAACTGAATTATAATTGAGAGTTGAACTTGGAAAAAAATTGACCTGAATTTGGGGGGAAAGACAATTGATTTCACAGGACCCTAGCAGTATGAACGAAATCAGTATATACTATATCCACCATGTTGGCTTTGTCATGTGACCTGTAATGTCAGTTATGGCACTTCATTGGTAAAGTGTCTATTAGATGCGCACTTCAGAATCTAAGTGAAGTAGTTGGTCAACAGGGTACTTATCCACTACTGTTATATTTGTGGAAATGGGTTCTTTAAGGTATCATCACTGAGTATGTTTACATGGACAAAGATATTCCAATTTTAACATGATTCAGACAATACTCTAAGAATCTACCATAACAAAGATTTTTGATTAGTTTAATCCGGCTAAAGTCATTCTCGAGGTAAACACAAATCGAATTAAGACATGTGGAGTATTCCTATTTTAATCACATTATTGAAGTACAGTACAGACATGTACACACCTTAAATCACATTATTACCATCCTGTGGGACTTTTTGCCGTATTTTGCGACAGGACACACGCGGCAGTGATCAACCGTTTGACGCAAACAAAAGAGCTTCAACAACGCCGTCGTCTGTATGCACGTATAGCATGGCAAATATTTAACTGCACTTGAAGCTTTCATAAAATTTGAAATTTAAAACCCAAAACTGTATATGGCATCATCACGAAGATTAACTATATGTTTATACATTAAATTCTGGAGGAGACGTCAGATAACGTTGTGTGGGGACGTAATGACGTGTGCCATTAATCGATCTATACATGTAAAACAGGAACATGAAAGGAATATTCTAAAAGCATCTCATGTAAACACCTTAATTATAATATTGCCTTATTTAGAATAAGAATAAGAAAAAAATTATTACTGATGTCCATGTAAATGTACTCACTGATAGTCATGATTGACAGATTACACCTGGGTTTGTGGCTAACGTTGCTAAGCTAACTGCTTGACTTTTGCTTGACACAAATACATCTAGCACAATGTATTGTGTGAAATTGCGAAATAGATGTAACTTTCCCTTGTGTTCTCGTTTTCTCCATCTCCTTCACTTTTGTAGAGTATCATATCAGTCACCTTTCCCCTCAGAGCTATTGATCAGCATCTGGGTGAATGACTGGCCTGCTGTTGCACTCAATACAGGGGCTTCAGTTTTTCAGAGCGCGGTCAATATTCATACTCAAGGCATCAATCGACGCTATTCAGGAACATCTTGTTGTGGACTTCGCACACAGGGGGTCTAAATCAGATGTCATGGCTGAGTAATGATCCAAAAAGACCAAATGCACCACTTAGCGAAGCCTGCTAGCATAGCCACATTGCATTAATCACAAAGCAGACAAAGTTAACCTGATTCAACTATTCTAAATAGATGCTTTATATCGCTGATATCAGCAGCTGTGCATTTGACTGGCCTTTCGTTTGTACTTCAGTGTTTTATTCTAGGTGCCATTAGATTAACTCAGACTTTTATTCAGCTGCTCTTGTCCTGAAGATGCTGTTTGTTGGCATTACAATCAATGTCAATGTTCTCCAAGAAGACACTCTTGTTTGTCAACTGGCCAATCTTCACAGTCAGAGGCCTGACACAATCAGTTTGCCACAGTCTGATGGGACGTCAAGATTGAGAGAGAGAAACAGAGCACTTCTTCTCCAGCTTAAGGTGCTGCACAAAACATTTAATCTGTAACTCAACACTGAAGCTCACAATGTGAGATAAGGATGTCAGTAAGGAGGTCAGAGGTCGAGGAGATCAGTTGCTTGTTTGCTTGCTGGTGGGATGTTGATAAAGCAGTGATTAATATGCACTGATACACAAAGAAACTTTCAGTCATGGCATGGGCATAAATGTCATCTAACCATTTGGGGGGAGGGGGCAATAAACAACATTTCTCAAAAGCAATGTTTACTGCCAAAATTGTACTTGCTTGGATATTAATCTTCAACAAAGCCAGTTTTAACACACTGGCCTACCACTTAACATCATATTGAGCAAAATCCAATACAACATTACATCGAAAATATTAGCTTAATATCAGTTCACATAGTGTCACGTTAGTTGTATTGGGTGACTTAACCAAGCTACCAAACAAGCCATGATACACTATAATCGCTAACGTAGCGGACTCTTAGGAAAATACATCGGTCATCATAATTTTTTATCAGGACTAATTTATTAATGACTCAGCATCATCTGTATTAAAGAGAAAATAATCACGATGTTTTAAGTAAATAAAATAGCCTTGACTTGACAGCCTGCTTACAACTACTGAAGAACTTTTTTCTTCCCCTCCACAATTTCTGCTTATGGTTACAGCACACTCAACTTCATATATTTAGTTATATATGAACTATTAAATGATTCAGCATTTCAACTCAGTCCCTTACAAGCTTACATGGCCTTAAGCCAAAACTATTCTTCAGTTTTGACAGGAATGCTTAACGTATGCGTAAAGCCGAATGCATAGCCTTTCAAAATACACTCTGTTTGCACAGGTGCTCGGTACATGCACACTAGAAACCTTCGCTTCATCTGTTGAGAATTGATCATCATAAAATGTTTTCGTATTTGTTTAAACTATAGCGTCTCCAGTAGTTTTCTTTTTGTTGTCGTTCCGTCGCTTCAGTTTATTTTCCGACGGTGAAACAATGATTCGGACCTGTGTTTCCATTTTGTGGACCAACTAATTAAGGTAAAATCATTTGTCTGTTCTTTATCAGGCTGCGTAAATCACACATGTGTCACACATGTGTGTACTATGCTAATGACGCAATTTATGTCATATGTACTGTAAACCAGCGGGGATTTCTTTAAGACTGCACGGGAAGCTCGGCTTCCCCTATAATGTCAAACAATTAATGGTCAAATATGTACTATTGTGTTAAAATTAAAATGCGTTCGAACACGTTCATCTCGAAGACGAGTTGGTTCAGAATCAGCTACATATAGCTGTTCGGCTGACTCGATTTGCTTCTCCTACATTCCCGTAGTGTCAGTGCACTTCCCTGTTGAAGCCTAGCGTCCATTGACTTCAATGGGGCTGATTTGAACAGTTTTTTCAGTTCTTCGATACTAGATGGTCATTGGATAAATGCTGCGATTATGTCCCGCCCACGGACGCTCAGCGTCTGGGGTGAATGGAGGAGTGGGCTGGCCTGGACTCTGGGCTTCTGCGTGATGATTGGAGGGTCTGTCGAAGACTGCATCTCCTTTTGATTGACATCGATTTTGTACTATAAAAGTCGCTGACGCTGAAGCTATTCGAGCTCAGTCCCATCCCATCGCGGATTTTGCAAGTGTAGTCGAAAGACAAACTACTGCAACCTATTTCTTGGTATTTGCTTGGTGAAATTGCTAGTCAATTTTCATCATACATTTCACACAATTATACACCACATTCCTTGTTTCAGTTCAACCTAATTCCCATATTTCGAGTTTAATATATTTTTTAGATCGTTTGTTCATTCATTCATTCATTCATTCATACATAAAGTAGGCTAGAGCATTATCTTGAAAAGGAATGTTGGGCAGAATTATAAATAAATAAATGGTACATTTTATGATGTTGCCCGAAAATGAGCTTCCCTCTTTGAAAGACCAGCAGCCGCCACTGCTGTAAACATATCCTAGAGCATTTGTAAAAACTGAAGTATTCTTCAGGTTGTAGAAGGCAGTTCTCATGTAGGCAATTCAATAGGTCCAATTCAACTGGATTTATGTATAAATATTGTTCACTTCAATTGTTGCACAGTTCTAATAACCAGTCTGGCCACATTTTATTTTAATGTCCAGTTCTTACTAATTAATTACGAATTGCTGCTTATGAATAGTTAATAAGGCAGTTGTTAAGTTTAGGAATTGGTAGGATTAGGAATGTATAATATGGTCATGCAGAATACATGCTTTATTAGCACTAATAAACACACAATATGTTAATAATATGCATGCTAATATAATATTGCAGGCTGTTATTACTGAGAATTGGTCTGTTGACTAAAGTGTTACCCAATCTACTAACTTAAGATACTATTACATAGTATTAGTTTCCTTTTAAAAATTAGAATTAGTTTTATTTTTTGTGTTTTCCTTTGTTTTTCAGTAATTTTGATATTGTAAATATGTTTTTATTTCAGCTAACGTTTATTGTATTTCAAGTTACTTTTTTAGTTAAGGGCTTCAGTTTAGTCAAGTATAATACCCCTGGTACTATGATGAAATTCTTTTGCTCTAGATCTCTGCTGGATCCCTCATCAGGCATGTTCTCCATCAACCCGCACGCACCAGGCCTTCCTGAGTGAAGCAGAAGCATTAGGTGGCAATGTGCTTGTGTGTGTGTGTGTGTGTGTGTGTGTGTGTGTGTGTTTCTGTCTTTTTCTGATTCATTTCACTAATTACCCTTAATAACAGCCTGAGTGCATTAATGAAAAGTTGTTAATTCACAGTACATAGACTGTGCAAGCAAGTGAGAGAGAAAAGGGGTGGTGGCATCCTTTGTTTTATAAATATTCATCTGCTTGTCTGGCTGGGGATGCACATTTGGGTGTTTTGGGCTGAATCATATGCAAATCAGTCGATAAACAGCACTGCTATCCCTGCCTTCATTTGTCTGGGAGATAGAGGCTGCCGCCAGGTCTCGTAAAACCGTTGGGTGTTTCTGTCTCCCCTAGCTGTCCTGAAACAGCCAACAGGGGCAAATTAACCTTTACAGGAGGGCAAAAGGTTCCATCAACATAACCAGTGAACCCCTGTAGCCCCGTAATATCACCTCTCGAGCAAATTAAACCACAAATTACCCAGTCCTAACATTTTTTCTGCCCTCCCGTGAGGGTCTTTGACTTTGTTGAGTCAGTTGGTGCATGTTTCTGGCTTGCTTCCATAGGGAGCGCTGTTTGTTTAGATAATCTGGCTCTCAGTTGGGAGTTAAGAGTAAAAACACATGACATGTCAACTTTACTTCTTCTTACAGATGGACCAAGAGGAAAGGCATGCTGACTGGACCTATAATATTAAGCATGTGTGTAGATTTCAGTGTGGGCTCAATATGAGTTAAGCTCTTGTGACAGAATCAGTGACATGCTGTCGATTACCTCAGAAAATCATGTAATTTCTATCAGTTTGTAAAACCAAGCAAAGTGCATTTACAGCAATGCACTTATATAGTACGGCTATAAGGCAAGGCTCCTGGCTAGATACACATTGTTTTAACAGTATAACCATAAGCAGGGTTTAGAACTAAGACATTTTTAGATTTTGTAAACAATAAAAGTTCTAGAATCAAATGACATTCCAATGGAACACCGTAGTGAAATATTTACATATAAATATGAAATACTACTAAATATTTCCTGCACTGTTTTCAAGGGAGACACAACACCGATGGTAAAACCCACATGACTATTAAGTCATGTGACACATCAAGCCAACAGGTGCTCAATGTTGGCTCATTTTTAGATGTGTCCCAATTCAGTGGCTGTATCCTTCAAAGCCTGATAAATATTTGTTATAAAAATACTTTTATTATATGCATAAATGGACAATGTTTGATCTGGAAGCATTCTGTTTTTAAATTATGTCCATGCCTAGCCACACGACTTAAACATTATCTGTGCTGATCTGTGCAAAGTTATACTCAGTCTTTCAACTCCTATCATGACCATGTAAGCAAGTCAAATCTACAACTTTTGCACAATGAATGCAAGCTAGCGTTGGGAAAAGTTACTTTGAAAAGTAATACATTACAATATTGAGTTACTCCATAAAAAAGTGACTAATTGCATTACTTAGTTACTTTTTATGGAAAGTAATGTGTTATGATAATTTTGTGTTACTTTACATAATGTGGGCTGGGCTTGCTTATTTGTTTTTGTTTTAATGACAACAAAATAAGTTATATTTTTGGCAGCTGTAAAAGCCCTTTCACACAAAAAGTGAAATTAATAAGCCTCAGGCTGAAGTAAATTGCACTACATATTTGAAAAATTACTATTTTTGTACATTTAAAAGTAATGCGTTACTTTACAAGAAAAAAGTAATCTGATTACATATCTTGCATTACTTGTAATGCATTACCCCTAACACTGATGCATGCTTTTCAGAAGAAACTCACACAGGAAAGATACATCTAAAAGAATTACAATGAAAATACAATACAGAAACCAGATGTTATCTACCAAGAACAGTAGTGCCACCACTAAAGATAATATAGAAGAACACAAAAGTCTTTATTTGTGGTTTAAACCTCTCCATAATGCCATACCCCATCGACTACAAATGCAAGTTTATCAATGTAAACAGTGTTTGGACAAATCATGCCACCAATATACGTTTTTGAATGGAGAACTTTCCTTTAATCTGTATGTAAAGAGGTCACAAAAGATCATATGCATGGTATCAATTCATCATTCAGGCCTAGATTTGACATGTGTGTGCGTTTACGAGTCAGCAGTCAGAGATCATCCTCCTCCTGACCTCATTACCGTAGCTCTCCACAAGCCTCTCTGCCATAAAGAGGTCAAAGACACTGACATTTACTACCCACAGTCCATCAGTCACTTTCTCTATTCAGGGGTTGTCAAACACACCATTAAGTGTGCTTTTTTGTCTCTAGTCAACAGTGTGTACAACACCGCAAGTACAGCTCTCTTTCTCCGACTGATTAGTCCTCCTTTTCTGGTTCACTTCAAAGCGTCTCTCGATTTCTGTCCTAGTTTGACTCATCTCTTAAGGAAAGAGATACTGTAGAGGAAATGTATTGCATGAGGCAGTGTTTTGTAATCTCCACCTCTAACATACTTAAAGGATTACTTCACACAAAAATGAAATGTACTCACACTCATACCATTGCAAATCCACAACTTACTTTCTTCAATGTAAAAAATTTTTTTCTCAAAAGAAATTAAGCACAGGGACCAAAAACAGCATAATAGTAGTCCATATGATAAATAAGATGGTAAAATGCTTGGCCGTTGTTTAAAATTCCTCCTTTTGTGTTCAACAGAAAAAGTGAGTCATACCGGTCTAGAACAAGAGTTTCATTCTTTGGTGAATTACTTCTTTAAGTCAAAGATAAAAAATCAAGCTGCTTGTTAACAAAAGAAAGAATTTTAATCAAGAAAACCTCATTATTAGGCTTTGCCTGGATACAAATTAAATTCCTCCCAGGTTAACCATGAATCCCTGCATGGCCCGATCATGCGAGAGAAGTGGTAATGAGAGATGGTTCATGGAGGAGAATGTCTCAGAATTACCAATTCATTCCAAGCATAGTGATTTCCAAGTCTATGTGGAGAATGTCTGTATGAAAAGGACAGATTAACTCACCACCAGGGAGTCTTTAAATTAGCTGCTGATAGTTTCATGTGCTTTTAAACAAACTCCTCGTCAATTACTGCTAGAGCAGAGATATGGAGGAGGAACCAAACCAGATGTTCCTCAACAGCTACAAGTCATGTCCTTCCTTCAGTGAAAATCTATGACATTTTTCATCTGTTTTATAATCTGCCAGGCAAAATTCATCTGATCACTTGAAAATAATGCCACAAATCTCCTCAGCAAACCTCTAATATTAAGTATGAGCAAAAGTAATACAGAAGTTTGTCTCAAGCAGCACTAATAAATAATAGCATCAATCCACCAGCCATCCAATAAATTATTAATATTCCCAGTTAGCCTTAGAGAGTTTTGTGACATGATCTTTCCACTGAGAACAGCATGCATGGGAACAGTAGTAACTGCAGACTCCTTAGGCAAACTCGGTGACATCAAGATAATAAGATCTCAGAGAGCAGAACTACATCAATGCACAGGAATGTTTCCCTGAGGTGCCTAAAATGAAAAGTAGATGGACTCTGTCAAGCTCAGGAAAGGCCGGAGGTCTGACAGTAGCCGACGTGCAAACATGCATGTGGGCCGAGGTGTATTACACTTCTGTCTTTAGGGGGCAGCAGGTGTCAGCCTTTTTGAATGCCCCTGTCAGAGAGGATCGTGGGAAGAATGGACGGCATTACACAAGCACTGCCACAGGTACCAGAAATAAAAGAGGCGGCTACAGTGTCAAATTTGGATAAGGTGCTATCAGTCTCCAGCAGCTGTTTGGCGGTGTAGGCGTACAACGCCTGTTTACGTTGGGATCAGTTTAGATGTTGAGACTGGGATTGCGGATGGGGGAGGCTGACTGAAACAATGCAAAAAGCAGCTGCAAGATTTTCCACATGGAAATGAGGAAGCCAGCAACTCACTGCAGAATGATGATTGCAGATTTCAAAGCCAATATAACATTTCACTGACAAACAACTTCTATGAACACTTAAGCTAGGATGGAGTATCCAATGAACCAAAGTGAGCTGCTTAAGCGACAATTACAGTATAATAGCTTCTTGGAGAGACGAACATCTCTCTCTTTGACAGGAACATGTGAAGATCTAAATAATGACTAACCACTGAAAGCTCCTGCCAACTCTATCCAGAGTGTAAACAGATCAATTTAATGCCGAGGGACATGCCGTGGGGTCTACAGAGTCCTCGCTATGCACTTTTACATACTAAACTATTGTTCAAAAAGCATGTAAACACGCTGTGTCAGCACCGTCAGATATTAATGGAAACTTCCTTATGATGTTTTTCACCTGTTATGAGTTCAAGGCCACAAAGAGCAGATCTGAATGCCAGCCCGCAGTCGATTGTAAGAAAGTTTCTCCATTAAATTAATGGAGAAATCCAACATATGTCACAGACATGTCTGTCATTTCACTGGAAGATTTAATTTTGTGATTTTGATGAAAATGTATGAGGTCAAAAACTATTTAAGCATTCGTTAGACCTATAATTTGCGTGTAGAAAATAAATTGGGTGAATTTTTATTTCATGCCGACTTAAGTAGTGGTGTATATATTTTGATGTCACAAGCATGACAAATTGTAAATAAAAGATTTGAGATAATTTAAATAGAAACACACCAGAAAAACGAAATGGCTTCTACATTTAATTCATATTTGATGTGGAAAATATGGTTTTATCATCAATACTGTCAGCTGATTTTCTTGTCTAATGGTGGTGACAAGTCAACAGATGGAGTTGAAAATAATTGTTTATTTTATATATATATATATATATATAAAAATAATAATAATAATAGCAACAATAATGTACAATTTAACAATATTTTAAATACATTTATATATTTAACAGTATGCTATAATATTTATTTACTACACTTTTGATATTGCATGTCAAAATCTGACTGTGTTGATTTGTGAGAAAAAGAGAACCTGTTTAACAGATTAAACAAAACGATTCCTTGGCATATGAAGTTGTTTTAGCCCTGATTTCTGTTCTGTCCCAGTGAAAAATCAGTTTAACAGTATGAGAAAAAGTTCATCTGGGTTGACTTAAGCAGAGCAAAAGAAAAAGCATTAAACTGCCCATAAAAGTCTTTTACAACTCTGGGTTATTTTATGGAGGGGTCAACTACTAAAACACATGTTCAACATTAACTCAGATCAAGACAAAAGAGTTCAAGCACACGCAATGTTAAACAAGGTACTCATTGTGTATCCAGCAACATAAACAAAAGGCAATATAAACAAAAGGCAACAAACCAAAAGGCAACATATTAGGTTATAAACCAACCAGCTGACATACACGTTGAGCAGTCATGATGAGTATCGGTGTGAAATGCACTTTTATCAGAAAACAAACTCACCAACTGAAACGTGCACAGAAATATAAGGGTGCACCGTCCGCTGCAGCAGCCCATTGTGTTAAACGCGATAATGA
Source organism: Gymnocypris eckloni scoliostomus (assembly GCA_027564155.1). Lineage (NCBI taxonomy): Eukaryota > Metazoa > Chordata > Actinopteri > Cypriniformes > Cyprinidae > Gymnocypris > Gymnocypris eckloni. The sequence goes on along the minus strand of CM050412.1, from coordinate 61,472,918 downwards.
GATCCTGAATATATGAGACTATCAGCAGAAAGTCCTAAACAAACACAGAGAAGCGAGTCAGTCTCTGTCCGACACAAAGCGGCTCCGTTGCCATTGTTTCCAGCGGCGCTCAGTGAAACACGCGTGGAAGTGTGGAGCTGCTCAGTGTAAATCACAATGGCTTGGTTTCTCATACACGGGCACAGGCTGTGTGAATAAAGCTCTCGCTCTGTGTGTGTGTGTGTGTGTGTGAGAGAGAGAGAGAGAGAGAGAGAGAGAGAGAGAGAGTTTGTGTGTGTGTGTGTGTGTGTGTGTGTGTGTGTGTGTGTGTGTGTGTGTGTGTGTGTGTGTGTGAGTGAGAGAGAGAGAGAGAGTTTGTGTGTGTGTGTGTGTGTGTGTGTGTGTGTGTGTGTGTGTGTGTGTGTGTGTGTGTGTGTGTGTGAGAGAGAGAGTTTGTTTGTGTGTGTGTGTGCTGATTCAAACCCTAGACAACAACCCAAAATACCCAAGGACCACAGCATTCATGAAAATAACAACTTAAACCAAGCAAGGGCTGGCTGTCTGGTTTATTCTGGTCTCACAGACTGGCCAGTCAGCTAGCTTTTTGACCAACTGATATCTTTGCCTGACCAACTGGAAAGTGCCCACACCCCTCTAAAACAGCACGCTGGGAGACCACCTAGACTAGCAAACAAGCACTACAAAGCCTACAATGGTGTGCTGGTTTTATCTGGTTTAAAATGGTCTTCAATGCTAAGAAGCTGAAAGTGCCCCAAAACCCCTTTAAACCAGCCTTCGATCAACCCTGGAGACCACATAAGACCAGGAAACAAGCATAGAAGCCATATCTAGAGAACACATCCTTGCAATAAAAACAAAAAAAACAAAAATGTAAAGCCACCTAAGATAGTGTGCTGGCCCTAAATGGTTTAAGATGGCATCACAGGTTAGGAAGCTGAAAGTGCCCAAAATCCTCTCAATTTAGCATACATAGCCAGACTGGGAGACCACTTAAGACCAGGAAACAAGCTTAGAAACCACATCTAGAGCCCACATCCCTGCAATACAAACAAACAAAAATGTAAACCATCCCTAAGACGTTATACTGGTCTTAGATGGTTTAAGATGGTTTCCCAGGCTATCCAGCTAAAAAAATGAAGAGTAAAACCAACTGGTCCCCCTTGAGACAGCACAGACTAGTAAACTAGTTTAGATTTTTTTAACCAAGTCAACACATAATGGTTGTCAGTTGTACAATCTAACAAAAAAACAGTATTAGGCTTAGGCAGGGGTTATATCATTTTTTTATATTCTTATTATGAGTGAAGATATATTTGATGAGATCTTTATCATTATTTATTTGTTTGTTCATTTATTTGACAGTGACGGTGCACGCCAGGTTCTCACAGTTACTACAGGATTCACACTGAAGTATTCCTTTGATTATTTTTTGGTATTGTGTGTGGAGTGATAAATGGCATTGGCTGAGATATTTTATTATCACGAATGTTGGACAGCAACTGTAGTCTGTATCTACAGTTACTATGCTTTAAGGTGTGGACTGGGATTTTTTTCGTTTGAAGGAACTAATGTTCGTCTCATTGAAGTCTTATTATCAAATCCACGGCGTCATCTGCTGGTCGAGTATCACAACTACATCCTACTGAGTTTTTAAGCTGAAAGCTTGGTTAACTTGGTGTTATTTGTCACTTTTGCCAATTTGTCACAAACACAGTTATCATCTTTCACCACAGTAACTTGTTAGCTGTTAGCTTTTGTTTTTGTTTTTGGCTGACATTTAAATCCACTGTATGCAAATGAGTTACTGAGGAATGCAGTCAGTGCACAGCACAATGCAGGATTTATTCTTTGCTGATTTGACTGGTCTAATTTTCTGTTGCAGTTATATAAGTGCATCATTCATTAATTCATTCATTCAACGTTTTTATATAACTATTGTAAATGTTCAGTCTGTTCAGAGAGACACTGCACTGACTGTACTGATACTTCAACACTTAACAGCCTAAAGGTATATTGCTCTTCTCCCTTTATATCCTTCATCGCCAAACCTCTGTAAATAACACACATTAATGATGGAGTTAATCTTAATGATATCACTTGTTTTTGCTAACCCTTGTCTTCTATCTATGACAGCTGCGGCTCTGTCTGTGCTGATCCATTCTAGAAAAGCCATTAAAAGCGGTTCCTCCCCCGTGCCTCATGGAGAAGAGTGATGAATCTTTTACAAGTTGAGCCTGTATTGCCATGGAACACTTCACTTCTCATTACATCACTGTAGCCTCTGCTTCCTCTCTTAAAAGCTTCCCTCCTCCCTGTCACACACACACACACACACACACACACACACACACACACACACACACACACACACACACACACACACACACACACACACACACACACACACACACACACACACACACACACACACACACACATGCTCAAACACATACTGCTATAAATAGTTTTTGGTGCTATTTTTAGATGAGAGAACTGCAGATACTGTTCTTTGAAGAACATTATTCTTTTTTAAATATTTAATTTGTATGAAGATTTTCTAGTAATGTACTAATAATTTAAGTAATTACCTAATAATTTTGGTTAGCAAAATGTTATGAGACATTTGTACACTTTGTTTGTTTGTTTGTTTGTTATCATCTTTTATTTATTTCAGTTTTATTGGTTTATTTTGTTTTTATTTTTACTGAAAACATTATTCTCTTGTAAATGTTACATTTTAATATTAAAGATTGTTTAAGAATATTAACTAACTTAATGTACACCATTTGTTCATGTGTTTGTTTGTTTGTTTGTTTTAGTATGTTTTCATTGAAGAATGTTATTTGGTAAATATATTATTTAATAGTTAATTGTTTGTTTATTAGTTAATAAAATTAACAATGTTTTGCATCATTTGATGATATATTTATACACTTTATTTGTTTGTTTTAACTGTTTTTTGTTTGTTATGATGTTGTATTTATTTCATTAATTCATTTTTGTTTTGTTTTAATTTGTTACAAATTCCTTTATAAATAATACATTTTAATGTACAAATTTTATTTTTAATATTACTGTAACAATGGCTTGCAAAATTTGAGGAGATATTTGTGCTTTATTCATTTATGTATTAGTTTGTTTGTTATATTTGTATTATTGTTTATTTCTATCTTTATTTGTTCATTGTTGTTTAGTTTTAGTTTGTTTTCTTTGAAAAACATTAATCTTTTTAATATTTAGTAACGCATAACTTAAAGCTTTTATGCATAATGCATTACAAATGTTTTCATAATGTACAATGTAAAGCATTAAATCTTTTCATAAATAATTCTAACCAAAATTAAAATGCATTAGAATATTAGTAGGATTGTTTTTATGTGTTTCAATGCATTATACTTTTTAAAGGTGTAACAACGAATATTAAAGTATTATAATGTATTATAACTGTAGTTACAATTATTCATGATATCATACAATGCATTATAAGGTGCATTACAAGGAATAAATAATGCATTAAAACATTAAAATGCATTATATTTAAAAGCTTAGGTAAAGTGTTACCATTAATTGTAACGTACAAAGATTTAAAAAGAAATATCAACAATGACTTGCAAATCTGATAAGGCATTCATTTCTATTTATTGACATCTTATTCATTCATTTTGGTTTGTTTTTGTATGTTTTTTCATTCTTTTATGAAGTGATTCGTTAGCTTTACTTTCAAACACCTCAGCGTTGTCTCTGCACAGTCTTTTGCTTGCTTGCTCTGCTGGTAAAACATGACCCACGCAAACACCAGCAATGGAGAGAAGGTCACACTGGGCTATATCAATAAGAGCATCTGATGGGATCCTAGGGGTCCACTGCTCATCACCTCCTTCCAGTTAAAGTGTGTTGATGTGTGCTCTTCTAAAAGGGGGCTCCTTTCAAACCACAAGACCTAATGCAGACTGACAGGCCAGTTAGCAGACGAGACCTGTGCTGTGAGCCAGACGTAAATAAGGACCACAATCAGACTCCAACAAAGACGGAGGAGCATAAAACCTGCTCACACACAAGCACAAGAGCACTCAGAGGAAGTGAGTTCCTCATTGATTGTTTTGGTGAAGACCCACAGTCATAAAAGAGCTGTAATACAGTAAGAATATTTAGCCCAACTTTAAACACAGCCATGTTTATTTTAGTGAATGTTGCCCAAATACTGTATGAATCACCACGGTATGTACTTGTTTAAAATGCATTTATTTTAATAAATTATTTTAAGTAAAGAAGAGAATCTAAATTAAATAAATTAGAACATAAAGAAATAAAATAAAATTAATTATACATATTTTGGAGCTATTTAGGTAAAACTTTACATTCGAATTAACCATGTTATTTATGCTAAATTCAATATATCATAATAGCAATAACAATTTGAAGTTACGAGCTGCTTCAGAAAATAAGCACATTGTTCATTAGTCTTACCCACTTACTTGTACTGATTAATGCTGTAATTACATTGGTGCATGAACACTTATGTAAAGTGTGGCAGCTATTATTTGATTAAATTATTGATTTATACAGTGCACATGACAAGAAAGGGTTATATCCAGTACACTACAATACAACTTTATTAATCCCAGAGGTGCAATTTAATTTCAGGCATAACACAAACAGACACTGAAACATGCAAGTGAAGAGTTAAAAGCCACATGGTGAGAGTAAGAGAAATAATTGATTATAAATAAAATAATGTTCTATGAAATATACAGTGTTAATGAGATATGGAGTGACTTAATCATTGAATCATTTATTCAACCGATTTGAAAAACACAGATTTTTTAGTATTCAAATCTTACTGAATGATTCATTAAATCATTTCTTTCAAAACACAGAATTCTTCAACAAAACACCTGCACTAAAACAAACTGAACAGCTACAAGAGGCTAAAGGCCCCGGGGTAAAAGGCACCGTTGATATTCATTTCCTCTAAACCACTAGATGGCACAAACACGTGGCATAGCACTTTCCAAAACATCTGCTTTTCAAGATAAACCTGTATATTTGTCTATATTTGTCTGATCCTTGACTCCATTGCGCTCAACACAGCAAAGTTGATTCTGTGCTTACTTGATCTAATATTTTACGTTTTTTTGAGAAAAAGGTCTTCTTAATGATTTTTAGTTGTGTTTAAGATAATTAAAGCAACAGTTTTTAAATAATGGAAGAACATGTCAAATTTGGTAATTGGGCTGTTGGGGCTAAAAGGCACAGTGATAAACATGATAATTAATAAATGGCTGACTTTTCCATTTGTTGACATGACATGGTTAGATTCAGATGGTAAATATCATATATTATATTGGTGTCCATATTAGAGATAATCACCATGTTTAGAATTAAACCATCATATTTAAAAACATGATATTAATCCATATAATAAAATATCATTTGTTTTACTACTGTAAATACATATTAAATGATTATGGGATCTCCTTCAATGCTTTCAGAATCTTTACTTTTTGAAAGGATTTTGTTTCTGTATTTTAAAATATATTTTATATTAACATAGGCCTATTTTGATGACAGTATATTTATTGAACAAAATCATATTATTTAACTAGTATTAACGTATAATTCATTAATAAGTATTAACGTAGACATTATTAAAAACTTATTTTCTTTAATATTTGCAAACAAAATAAAGAACTTGTATGATTTATTTTCACACAAAATATTTTGCTTCATTAATGTTCAATACAAACATATTTTTGTTCTACAATTATACATTTTAGGTCCAAGGAATGGTCATTTTTTCTTAAGGTGTGCCTTTAGCCCCATTGTACCCTAATATTTTAGTCTAAAATATAAGTTACTCAAAATGTAATTCTAGTTTATTGAACCGTTGTAAACCAGTACAATCATGCTGCCTCCTTATGACTCAAGTAATTTCTTAGAAAAGCCCATCGTTAATGCTAGACACAAACATCATTTTCAATATAAAATGTAAGTAAGGAGACCGGGCCATGATGTTGATGTAAAGTCTATATGGCCACAATGGGAACCATTTATGAATGAATTAATAAACGTGGTTTGGTACAAAATATCAAATAATTGATAGCCTATTTGTTTAGCCAACATATTGTATATAGCCTAATTCGTGTTATGAAAGCCTATAAACTATGAAACGTGTGACAACTTGACATTTATGAAACATTTCGTACACAAAGTGTGCAGATGTTTAGGTTAAGTTATAAGTCAGATTTTGCCTGAATATTTGTTTGTTTATTTATTGTTTAATAGGTAGGCTACTAGAAAAAAAATCATACTGCAATTTACGTTTGAAGGTTTAACCTTTAAAGGTTTGTTTGAACTACTTGAAATAAACATTACAGAACCAGAAACACATTTGTGTAATTAGAGTTTCAACACCAAACCATATTGAGCTACCGCTCCTGTGACAACTAGCCCCGCACCAACTAATATTTGAACGCAGTAAAAGTACATCTTAAATCTTTCAGAACTGGGTCGATGTTATTCTCCAATGGGCGGCCCAATCGCGTTAGTGATGAGTAGCATCATTTGTCCACTGGGTGGCGCAGATGGAGGGATGAGTCTCATCACATGGTCCATATGCCCGGAGAAAGTGAGCGATCATCGCAGCCTCTGCGCTCTCGAAACTCAATCAGAGTAGGCGGCATTGAGCGCGCTCCACAGCAGATGAACTGAGAGCACCAGACCTGCCATGATGCTCAGCCTGCAGCGGTGTGCACCGGAGGAGAGCTGAGGATCTGCGGTCATGCTGGAGAAGAGCGCGCAGTAGAAGTCTTCTCATGAGGACGGCAGGGATGCTGCGCGCCGCGTCACTCTCTCTGGCTCTGTGAAACACACGGTAAGCGCGCTTCACTGACCATGTCTTCAGATGTTGAACTTTGAGCTGTTTTGACCTGTTCGGCTCGGTGGGGTGTTGATCAGAACTTTATGAGACTCTTATTATCTTTGTCGCTGTATATAACTGTAAAGCCTAAATATGCGGTTCGGTTTCAGACTCTAGACGTTTCACAGACAATAGCAGCCCGAGTCAGTCTAAAACACGATTAGGGCTGTGCTGTATCTTCTTCAGCAGACTGAGATCATTGAATGGGTATTCTGAGCTCATATTGATGTTCTTATTGATTCTGTATTTTCTTGAGAGTGGTGGTGAAGAGGAAGATACAGTACTGAGAGTAAATTAATAAGGTAAAGATGCTTTAAAGTGTGTCCTGAATGAGTGTTTTGAGGTGAAATTTTGCTTGTCCTCTGCTATTGATAAAAAACTACCAAAAAACATGGTACAACCTATTTTTCGGGATACTATGGTTCTATCAAGCCATTTTTGATACAACATCATAATTTGTTGGATATGCTGCATGGTGCTTCCATGTTTTCGGGATGTTTTATGTATATTTACCATGGTATTTTGAATATGTTCACATACCATCTTACTAAAAGTACTGTGGCAGTACCATGGTACAGTGATTGTAATACTATGGTACTTCTAAATATTTATACTTATATATATCATTATATATAATGGTATCCACAGTACATCCAAGAATGCACAAAAAACATTCTTTGTAGTGCTGTCAAACGATTAATCGCATCAAAAATCAAAGTTTTTTTGTACATAATATATATATATGTGTACTGTGTTTATTATGTATATATAAATACACACACACATTCAGTATATATATTGAAAATATTTACATGTATACACATTTATATTATTATATTTTATATTATATATACATATATTTAATACATGTGTTTGTATTTATATATACATAATAAATATACATAGCACACTCATATATTATGTAAACAAAAACTTTTCTCTTGGATGCGATTAATCGTTTGACAGCGCTCATTTTTTGCAAGTTATGTATTTTTGGACATATTGGTGGTCATTTATTATCTTGGTATTAGTAGTACTAATGTGTAATAGTATTCATATCTGATGGCATTACTGCACCAAAGTACTGTTTTTGTAAGGGATATTATTTAATGGGGTTAATATTATTCCAGCGTGTGTCATTAATTTGTTTTGCACCTGTGATAAAGCGGCACCTTTCGTTGTGTCTGCAGTTTGGGAGCACAATTAATGGTGTGATCTCTGAGTGTTAAGTTATTCCTCCTGGCCCAGCGGGATAGACTTTATTCAAGCAAGAAAGTGACTTAACACCGAGAGCTTATGCCCCCCCAGTGCACGCTGACCGAGAAACTGCACAAGTCTGTCTGATACAGTGAATATGGATGAATGAAATCCTCTTACACTGCAGCTCAAACTCACTGTGTGTGTGTGTGTGTGTGTGTGTGTGTGTGTGTGTGTGTGTGTGTGTGTGTGTGTGTGTGTGTGTGTGTGTGTGTGTGTGTGTGTGTGTGTGTGTGTGTGTGTGTGTGTGTGTGTGTGTGTGTGAGAGAGATATGCGCTATACTGAGGGCTTAGTGACTGATCAACTGTCTTTTGCACCTTATTGTGTTAACTGTGTTAAGTCTAATGTTATCAGCAGAATTTTTTTTTACATTTGATCATTATGTTGCAGGATTATAGATTAAAACATGCTTGTCTAAAGCGCTAGGACAGAAATCACCCATTCACATCTACTTTTGGTCAGTTTATTCGAGTCACAGCTTGTTCAGATAATTTACTTTAAACTTTTCTTCATCCGTCCACCCTTATATGTCACTCAAAACTCAAAAACACAAAGAATTATCACAAAAAAAAGTATAATTTGTTTTACATATCAATTTTTTTTATATTAATATTATTATGTTAGGTCATGTTAGGTGGTTTCAAATCAAATACTAGATACTAGTATTAAAAAACTAGTAAGTTGTTAAAACATTTTTTCTTTAATCATATTTTTGCCACACATCACGTAGACTAGGACTGCCTCCAAAAATAAAAAGTATAATAAAAAAATTAAAATGATATATATATATATATATATATATATATATTATATATATATGCATTGGTAAATAAATAAATGACCATGACCAGAACTGTCTTTCTCTCTTTTGCACATATATGCAACCACATGTAAACTGCAAAAATGGCATGACTCTAATATATTTTGTTGCTTGCTTGACTCTAATATATTAAACATGCCATATCCTTACAAACAGGCTACAGTGGCTGCATTTTTAACCACATGACCAGAGTCTGTGTTGTGTGACGTGACAGACCGTCATGCTTTCACAGCAGGATGCAGAAACTGTGGGTTCAGTTAAGTGTTTGAAAGGTGAACAAACGGGTCAGTTTGTACGCAATATACGCATTTGGTGTAGACGCTCTCCCTCATGTGCTGTGCACAGACAGGGTTTAATATGCACGCCGTGCATTCCTGCCACCGTTGATGTCAAAGTAGATTCAGGATCAAGTAACACTCGCATACGCTTCTGTATCTTACGACAGACATGAGCTGAGAGAGGGGGTGAATAGTCCCTATGGATTAGAGTGGAATATGTGTGAAGGAGGGTAGAGGGAGGGTTTAGGGCACCAGACACACTGAGTGTATGAAAATCCCATAATAATTAACACTACACGGGGCACGAGGATAGAGGAAGGGTACAAACGGATGGAAAACCACAGAGTACGTGACAATTACTCAGAGTGGTCAACATGTTAACTAGAACGAATGAATTCTACTGAGAAGTGTTGGGGGATCTCCCAAAATGAATGAAACATGAAGCTCGTCAGTGTGTCACGTTAAAGAGATAGTACACCAAAAATGAAAACTTCATTAACTATGATTAACATTCTGTCAAACATAAAACATATATTTTGAGATATTTGACATTTTAGTTTTTTCACGTGGAAGTTAAACGGTCAGCAAAACAGTTTGGTTAACATTCCAAAAAAAAATATATATATATATATCATTTTTTGTGTTACACAGAAGAAAGCAAACCATACAGGTTTGGAATGACATGAGGTTTTAACTCTTTTATTCTTTTGGGTTCTTGAGTGGACTTACACTGTTGAGTTTGCGGTGCGTTGAACCATGAAGGACCTTCAGCATCCAAAGCACAAAAGGCTCCGTGTAGTGGAAACACGTTCTTGATTTCAGTCTCTTCAGATGCACACTCAATGTATGTACACTTATTTCACTTATATGCAGAAAATGTTAAGACGTTCTGAAGCTCTCAAGATTATGCCAGCTGTTTTGGGATACACTATTTTCAAAATATCTTCTTTTGTTTCATAGAATAAAGTCATAAAGGTTTAAAATGACAGGATGACAATCACTGAGATAGTATGTATATTTGTGTAATAGTTTAAATTACGTTAATTTTTTCATCTTTTTTTAATGCAAGTTTTTATTTTGATTTAGTATTTTTTGGTTCATTTTTTTATTTCATATTTTCATTCTGCCATTATATTTCATAATTCTATCATATTTATTAGTTATTGGTATTTGTTTTTAGAAATATATCTGTAGTTTTTATTAACAGTTTTAGTGTTAGTTTTATAAGTCAACTTTAACTTTTTTTGGTTAAAAATGATCTGAAATCAATATTTGAGCAAGTACATAACCAGCCAGTGTTCAAAACTATCTCCTTACTTTAGCCCGATTCACAACAGTAAGCTTATAATAATGTTTTGTAATTTGAGTGGTACAGGTAGGTTTTCACGGGAGATTCGAGCATGGCACTGCGTCGTTACATCACGGCTCGTAGGCTATATCACACGTGAGGATCGTTTATAGCAGCTGGAATAATTAAATGCATCATTTTCACATTTTCGACTGTAATCCAGAATGAATTTGAAACGTGCTCCTGATTACAGATAGCCTGAGTTTACACAAGATTTGGATTTGAAAGAAAACCAGTTCGAAGGAAGCATAATTTGCTTTTTGGGGTAAAATAATTTCTTAATATGAAATTCGAATGGTATGAAAATTAGATTAGACTGTACAGAAATTGAAATCTACACGCTAATACACACTATACTCATAGTCACATTAATAATTTGAGAATAACGTATAACAATAATACTAATGTGCACGGTTTGATGTGATATGAGCTAACCGATCGTTAGATTTAATCACCAAAGGTAGCACAATTTATTGTATTAATTTTTCCCTCAGTTGGTCAGAATAAGCGTGACAGACAGCAATTCCAGGTTTTCAAACAGAGATGTGACAAAGAGGCAAAACTTACGGACTGCAACTTTAAACTAAATTAAAATGAGAAATGCTGAGGATGAAAATGTATATATAACATATATAATTTTCAGTAATTTTCATATATATACTGTATATACATTTTGTATGGTTTTAGTTTTAGTTGACTATAATAGCCCTGGGGTAAATTATCACAAAATGTAAATTTTGGGGGCAAACTATCCCTTTAAATGATTTCTAATAATGTTTATTAAAAAGGCAGCAATCATGTATTTATGATTTTAGATGTCCTAATGTAGTAGTTTATCAATAAAGCATTGAAAAGAGCCGTTAGTGGCGTGTCCCCTCTATTGTCTAAGGCGGCTATGGCCTGGCTATTAATAATTCAGAACCATGATAAAAACATTTGATGCTAAAATCTTACTTGTTTTACGGTTTATAGTCAACATTAAATCAAAAATGACCATATTTACTTTCTTTATGCACATCTCTGTTCTTATTATAATAATTGAAGACAGTATTTTAAAAAGAAAATGTCTTCATAAAACACAGACCTGAAGTTGTTTGGGAGTAAAATGTGTTTAATGCTTCTTTACTCTTGTTTTAAAAACAGGGTTAAAATCGAAAAATCATCCCACAAGCAAAGCAAAGCCTTATATGGTGTCATTTAGAATCCATTTTCATAAGAGTCTATTGGTTTCTGGGTTTTTAGAGCACCAGTACACAGATGGATACACTTTCTGAAACTTTAAAAAAAGTTATTCTGTGGTATCAGGCCGAAAAACTCTTCTGGATCTAAAGGAGCGTTTGTAAAGTGTTGTTATTCACAGCTGAACAAGAGCGACCTGCATGCGTTTGGCTCACTGACATTATCTTCTGTCTACTGGGTGGAGAGGCGGTGACCCGAGGAACAGCCTCTCGTTACATCGAGGATGACAGAAAGTGAGATTCATGTTGCTATTCCTCTCATCCAGGCAGACAGGAACCCCCTCGCTCTCGATTTCTCATCACTGGCTATCATATGGTCAGGAAATAGGAGTGGGCTGCACCAAACTCAATAGGCATTTAAGCACTTAGGAGTATTTCGGGGCCTGTTGTGATACGCATTAGACTAACAGGCTTCATCCATAACACTACACAATATTGATTCATTTCCTCAGGGCGAAGGGCATAATAGCCTTTATCTATTTTCACTCCTTATCACCCTTGTTGCCTAATCACTTTGACTGTTTGCTGCCATTAAAGTGCTTAAAATGCCAACACCATAATCTCAGAAGGGTAGAAAAACTCTCAGTATATGGATAAAGCATTTGTGGTGTGTATACGACGTTGTTGATGTAACAGCGACATGGATTTAGTGACCTGAAAGAGGTCATTGAAGTCACCTATTTGCAATTATAATTGTGATCCTCTTTGTGAAAACCCAGCTTAAGTCATTTTTCTACAAAACAATCATCCTTCATATGGTAAAGAACATTCTGTGAAAATATAACCTTTATATCTTCAATATTGACTGAGTAAGGTCATGCCAAAGTTTCAAATTATAGTGAATTTAATGGAAGAAATCAAATTTTGATGCTCGTTATCTCATAATTAGATTCTGAGACTTTAGCCTGGATTTCACAGAGAGGGTCACAATTGATAGTTCCTACTTCTGAATCAGACGTCTGTTGTCGTGATGCTTCATATGATGACTATTAACCAGAAGAGGAAACGGTGGACTTGTGTAGAGACAGAGAGGACAGTGGGTTTTCCCCGTCTGACTGAAGGAACTTTTGTAAGTGGTCGCAGCTAATGCGTATTGGCCTATTTTTTCTGAAGATGCTCTGAGATCAGCTTTCCTTGTCCTCTTTTGGCCCACGCTGAGTCCTGGTTTCTGTAGCTCACTATGGTAGTGCGCAACAGGAAAAGTGCAGCATGCCTGTGAGCTGCAGAGCATCCGCCTAGAAACGCAGCAAACACAGCCGCAGATCTGAGAGAGAGGTTAAAGTGAAAGAGAGGAAGAGATTTTGGTGGTTGTGGAACATGATTAGCCCTAAAGCTTGTTCTCAACTTGTTTTGCTTTTGGGCCAAGATTCTTCAAGTGGCGAACCAACACAATACCAAAATTGTTCAGCACACAAAATATAAACCAAAATGTCAGATTGCATTGCAATGGGTTGATAATAATAATGCAGTATTAGTATATAAAATAAATAAAAACAATAGCTAAATATTACAATAAATATTAAGTAAAATTAAGAATTAAATATTAATAAAAATGATAACACACTTGCTTTAAACATTTATGCTAATGTTTTTGCCAATGTATCGCAAAAGCACGTTTTTGTTTTTCTGAGGCAGCAACAAAGCTCAGTACTCTAGGGGGCGAACTAAGTTAAGTAACTTAGTGTATGGTTTATAACAACAATGCACTAAAAAAAGAAAAGTTTCCTTCTTTTGAAAAGTTTGACAGTGCTGGGCAATAGACCGGTTCAAAAGGTAATCTGGTTTGGATTACACACATGGTATGAACTTTAAAAAAACTGTCTCAAATGGCTGACTGCCACAGACAGCGTCGTGAATTAAGAGGAGATCCCTGTTAACTGCGTACACTTCTGACGAATGGTTACAGAACTAGTAATAACACACAGCTAACTCTTTAACTGCACAATTAAACCAACTGTAAACGGCCGTTAAGAGACGCAAGAGACGCTGAAGATGAATGTAACCAAGGAAACGTTCTATCGCTGCTGTTCCAGAAGCGCCACCTGCTGGCAGAGAGTGAATTTGTGTCTTATTCAGCCCTGTTTTTGCTTTGCATTTTGAAATGATGATAATCTAATTTCCATCAAAACTGCTCATACTATAATGTAGCAATTTGTTTGGATTGTTGATGAAAACGCAGGGGTTTAATGCATTTTGCATTTCACAGATGGCAATGTCGTCAAAACAATCTCGTTCACACAGATCCGCAAAAATGACTGATAATGCTATATCATTCACGCCGGTCCAGTAGATGGCGATATCACTTTGTAAAGAAACACTACGCACCTGAAACCGTAGCCCTTTTTGTATTTTTTTTTTAAGAACATGAAAACAACATTACAGATGTTTAAAAAAAAAAAAAAAAAAAACATTCACAAGACGCCAAATACAGATTCGTAATATCTTACAATATTCGTTGCTTTTACATTTTTCACAACTTTAAGAGACTTAACATTAACGTTAACAACGTTAGTTCGTTAAAGAAAATCTCGTATAAAGGAGGAGATTTTGACAATCTACATTTATGAATGAAACATTTTCAATTCAGGATTATAAAATTAACAAAGTAACAAATAATTTTTTTCACATTCAGAGTTATCATTAGATTAATTTTAACTGAAAAATCTGAAAAACAATCTTTCCAAAATGATTGTACACTCTGGCAATCACCAAACATACGACATAAAGACTCCTCACAGCTGTTACAAAAAGAACATTCTTTCCCAATATCCATAAATTTAGAGAGTAACATGTTAGTTGGATATATTTTGTGTAAAATCTTCAGGTGAATTTCTCTTACAACTTGTTTGAAATACAACATTTGTAACAAAGCAGCCATGCTTTTCTCCAATTAACATCCCTTAGGATGCAAACGTAGCCCTAGAGTCTGAACACGTAATGCGTATGGCGTTTTCACAAATTAGCATTTTTGTAGTTTACATGGATAACGGTATCGTTTTCAAAAACTTGCACTTTTCATGCCCCCAAAACACTGTTGTCGTATAAATGAATGGCAAAATGCATAAACCGTTTTCTTTTTTCTAGTTGAATAGAGTGTCGTGTATATGAGTGCGTATATAAAAGTTGGGAAGCATTCAAGTCAGTTTGGTCGAAGCAAGATATACTTTTCTACATTGACAGATTTAATAGATCAGCGTGATCATTTTTGCAGATTCTGTCGATTATGTCGACCACTTACATTTAAGCACTGTATTACTAATATAAGATGTTCCGCTCACTGTTGCATGCAAAACAACAGGATGTATGACTTAGAAAAAGGCTATGAATAAATTGAGTGTCTGGTTTCTATTTGTAATGAAAATGCGGTTGAATGGAACCGTGGAGACCGAGATCAAGACGTTGCAATGTCTATTTATAGTTTACTTACAATCACAATCTCTGTACTATCGCCTTGGCAAACGGCAACAGCATCCTTATCAAAACAACACCTACATGTTGTTGCGAGTCAGTCTGCAGTTTGCCAGGAGGTGAAAGAGTGAGATGGAGAGCGGTAGGAAATCAGTTGTGGTAGTTCAAAGAATCTGTGGTCTTACATATGAAGAAACACATGCGCGCGCACCCTTGGTGTGCTGTCCCCTTTACCAGTGTGTCATGTGAAGCAACGGCAGACACCAGTGCAAGTCTATTTTTAGCAAGTGCCTGCAAGACCCAAGCACATATGATATGTTAAATGCCGCTCAGTGGAATAGCAATGTTAGCTATCTTTGCATCGTGTTGCATTATCATAAACGAGACACGAATGTAACATATAGGGCAATGTTTTGAATCGTAGTAGGAACGTTTTGTATGAAATGTGCATGTTTTTATGCACATGCAGAATGTGCAGACTGTAGGGCTTGACTTAGGTATGCTGCTAGTGTGTGATGCTTTTCATGAATACTGTAAAACTGGTGTCCTGTTATTTTTCTAATAAGCATTACAAGCACTTTTCTTTTTTTGTAATAGCTATTAGATATGGTAGAAAAAATGCTGTCTAACAGAAAAGTAAGCTAGCGTGAACTATAGATGTTAAATACATTCAATTTCAGTATTACCGTAAAATGGTTATTTTGGCTCCCAGAAATCTTGAAGTGTATCCATCAAATAAAATAAATGCCAAAGTTGTATTGATATGCAGTGTCGCGTTATTTTAATATTGCTTATATACTGCACTGAAAAAAATGGAGTAAGAAACATATTTCACTCAGAAATTGCTAGTAATTTTTTTTTTTTTTTTTTACAAATTATAACAATAAAAAAGGCAATTAACACTGAATTTAAACTTGACATTTTTAGAAAGACTGAATAAAATAAAATATCCCAATAATCTTTGTTTTATTTACAGGTGTTACAAATTATTACAATTATAAACAAATATTTTATACTGTTTATTATAGTATTTATAATATTAGCTTTTATTTTTATATTTTCCGTTAATTGTAATTAAATCAGTTAATGTGCTTTTGCCATGTTTATTAGTTTAAAATCATATTAGTGTATAATCTATTAAAGGGGTCATCGGTTGCTCATTTTCCACAAATTGATATGATACTTTATGGTCTTATTGTAAAGTAAATAACATACTTTGGAAAAAAAAATTCAATGGTAGTGTAAAAAACATCTTATTTACCCTGTTAAAATCAGCTCTGTTTTCAGCACGCTGTTCTAGTCCATGTTGCTTTAAATGCTAATGAGCTCTGCTCTCTATTAATAAATAATATATATTTTTGTAATATATATATATATATATATACATACACACTGTATATTGTTTTATATTATTTCAGTTTTCATTGTATATTTTACTTCAGTTTAAATGCATTTATTTCAGTTAGTTGCCAAGGCAATATTTAATATTTATTTTTCGTTTATGTTTTAAGTATTTTTTTATTTATATTTCATTCCAGCTTTATTTTATTGGAAAATGGAAACTACTGGTTTAGTTTTAGTTAACAATAACAACACTGATATGCAATGCAATGCAATGTAAAAACGAACTAAATAAAAAAAATTAAAAAAACGAAATAAATGAATATAAAATAAATATTAGATAATTGTAGGTACCAGTAGCCTAATATTTAGCTGTGACCCACATTTTCTATTCAACTCTTACCTCATGATTTCCCACCATAAAAAAAAAAAAAAGTAACATTTAAAATTGTGGAACCCAAGAAGTGGCATAAGCTAATGTATCTTGGTGGGAAGATTATTTTATGTTATCTTTTCTATTTTTTATTTATTTATTTTTTTTTACAAATATTGCATTGTTGACTGCAACACTGCTCAACCATTCAACCCCGCTATTATATTAATAGTAAAACATTTATCAAGCAAATATCGTCTTTATTCCAAAACTAGCTTTTTATGAGTGATATCTTAATCGGCTAAATTGGTGACCGTTACTCATTCTTCCATATTGTTTTTTTAAATAGTGTCCATTTTAATTGTAATGTATATTTAATGTTTACTGCTAGAAAATGACAGAATCACAACAAATCATATCATAAACCAGGGATTCAAATTGTATCCCAAGTAAAATAATGCATTTTAATAAAAATAAAATAAAAACTTAAAGTTATTTAGCATGACCACCTGCGGTTGATAATCTCAGCACCTTTTTTAAGTATTTAGTTGTTTGTTTTGTCATATTTTACACCCTACTCATGGAAAGAGCCTAATATAGGTATTGACTCTCAAAGAATGCTCTTGTATTCCCAGTACAGCAGGTGAGGTTTGTGCTGAAGTGATTGGAGGATGAGAGAGCTCTATTTCGGGAGTTTTCTTTGTTGAATTAATTGTGCTTATTTATGCATGCGCCTCCACATGAAAGCATCCCGCGGTCTCTAGTGGAACAGATGAGTTGTGGAATGAGAGGAGTTTCAGCTCTTTCTTTCTCGCTCACTGATTCACTTCCCTCACATCTTCTGTTCTTTCTACCCATTTTTCCTTCTTTCTTTCTTTGCAGATGAATGGAAAGGTCACTAAAGTGTTTATTCCCAGCGCGATTGCGCTTTATTGAACGTGACGAATAGATTCGTGTCGTATCGATTGCTCTGATCAATAGGTAGAGTGTTCGGAGAACTACAGAGGACTCTAACGAGATTGTTAGTAACCCAATTAGCTGCAAAAAACAGCTTATGAATTATGCAAGCCGATGTGCTTGGCTGCCATATCAAAGTAAAATAAACACATTATTATCAACCTGATTAGTGGTGAGCAAGGTCTTCATTATTAGATTATGACTTGAATGCGGCTCGACCTTCATCGTATTTTGACGTAAACAATCAATTAAGTCTGTCCAATCAATGACTTTACATCACTTGTAAGGAGAGAAATGATTTATCAAATTGATAGACACTTTTATTTGAAATAGACCTGACTTTTCATATATAAAAGTATTTGGTTAGTGAATAAAATGAGGTCGTGCAACTGTTTAGTGCATTCAGCTGAGAGTGAGAAAAGATGGATGGACAGATGAGCGGTTGGTCAAATTCGACTGGGACTGCATTTTTCATAACTCTGTCAGGCGTAAACTTGCTCCGGCTTTCAAGCTGCATAAAATCAATGAGTACACCATTAACCTACGATTGCACCGGTTCACTCCACCGCTGCCCCCCATAGTTCATGACCGCATGCGAAAAACACAAACAGATCCAACAAATGGAGAAGAAAATCAGAGAAACACACATATAGCTTTAGAAATGTCTTAGAACTATAAATATTCTGCATGCTTACTGATTGCTGCTGTGAAACGGAATCATTTCTGCTTTCAAATCCCACATTACACTGAAAATAGATCTTAGAGGAATATTCTGGGCTATTTACAGCTTCAGGGTCTTAAATATAAACTTCAATGTACAGCGTTTTCATGTTGCTCGCTTTCGTAAAGGACGGGTTGAGTTCAAGTTGAGCTCAGTCGACAGCACTTGTAGCATGATGTTGATTGAAGTTTTGACTTGCCTCGTTTTCTTTAAAAATCTATATATATATATTTATATTAATTAAAAATGTATAAAAACTGTGAGGTATTTACAGTGGAAGTAAATGGTGGCAATCTGTAAAAATTTAAACTTTTAGCACTAGTGTGGCCAAAAGATATTTAGGCCCGGTTTCACAGACAGGGTTTAGATTAAGCCAGGATTAGGCCATAATTCAATTAGGACATTTAAGTAAATTTGTATAAACATGCTTAGAAAAAAGCATTACTGATGTGCATCTTGAGACAAAACAAAGGCACTGATATATTTTAAGATCAGTCAGTGCAAGTTTCTTTCAGTTAAAACAGCTCAGACTTATACTTTAGTCTGGGACTAGGCTCAAGCCTTGTCTGTGAAACCGGGGGGAAGAGTGTGTATGTTAACACAATTTTAATGTTGAAGAAAATGCTTACTACTAATTTTGTTGACACAACAAAATAAAGCCCTAAAACAATGGTAAAAATAAAACAGATCAACTTTACAGCTTAAATAATACAGAAACGTGCTTCCATTTTAAGAGCCTCTCGTATAATCTTGAGATTTTAATTTTAATCCAGAATGATACAGTTTGAAACACTACAGCAAACTGATTTATTCCATTATTAAAAGTTCTTAAAAAAAGTTTCCTTAAAATACTTAGGTTTACTTCTAAATATACTTATAGGATTTCTTAAAATAAATTTTTTTAGGTGATAAATACAGTATAAAAAATGTAAAAATGTACACAGAAACATAAAATGTATATATGTTTATTAAATTTATAAATATATGTATACAATTATATATTGTTATGTAATGTCTAAAATATATTATGCAGTTTTATATTACAAAATATATCAGAAATTTATATTTATAAATGTATTTTTTACAAAATAAAAAATAAATATGTATATAACATTATATAATTATTAGGGGTGGGCATAGATTAATTTTTTTTAATCTAGATTAATCTAGATTAAAATGGCTCATTTGGGGTTCCGGTTTAGCGTCTACCATGTGAGGCCGCATAATCGGGAGCTCCGCAAACTTGGCTTTTAAATTCTGTTTCAAAATTTGATACAGCGGTATTTTTACACCCTGTGTATCTGTAAGTGACTCCTGATAATTATTTTAAGCTTATCCGAGTTTCAACGATGACTACAAAAGCCCAACGACAAAAGAAAACCGATTCAGCTGCTACCGGCGGCTCGTCTCTGGAAACGGCTAAGTGTGATGAAGTTTCTACGCCTGAGGGTGTGGCGATTATGGCTGCTATTAGCAGGCTTGAAAGTGGAATCCACGCAAAATTTGATGCACACGCCGCTGCAATTCGAGGCGAAATTTCTTTGGTACGAGAAGAAATGCACAACACATTTTCGTCTTTGAAAGAAGACCTCAAATCCCAGAGTGAGCGCTTGACGAGTCTGGAGACCGCTACCTCAGAATGGACGACCAGTCTTCACTCGCTCGAGCCAACGGTTACTTCTCTTCAAAAAGAGATCACTTCACTGCAAGCCAAGTGCCTCGACTTAGAGTGTCGTTCTCGCAGATCCAATCTTCGCCTAGTGGGAATACCGGAAGGTCTGGAAGGCCCACAGCCAGCGAAGTTTGTGGCAAAAGCTCTGGCAGAAATATTTGATCTACCAGAACCTCCACTCCTGGCTCGCGCTCATCGCACACTTGCGCCGAAACCTGCAGAAGGTAGTCGTCCTCGAGCCTTCGTAATCTGTTTCCATCGCTATGACGTCAAGGAGGATATTTGGCGGAAAGCGAGCCAGGGCGGGCAGCTTAAGTTCAGAGATAAAAATGTGTTCGTCTTCCCGGACTTTCCACCTGAGATCGCCAAGAAGCGTGCCGCTTACTATGAGGCGAAACGTCTTCTGAGGTCCATGCCAGATGTTAAGTATGGTCTAAAGGGTCTAACTGGATTCAGAATCACAAAAGACGGCACAGAACATACGTTTGATACCCCAACCGCTACAATGGCTTTTGTGAAACAACACCTGTTGCCTGCTTGAATAGGTACAAAGTACTGGAACTTAATTTGTCATTTTCTCTGGTCCATAGACTATTGACAGCACTTAATTATGTGGTTTAATATGTGTAGATTTATCTTTGTAGGGTTTGTTTATCTGTACTAAGTTTTATTTGCTGTATTTGGTATTTGTTTGCGGAGATGCGTCCGAGGTAAGAACCACAATATCTCGCACGCACATTAGGATGTTTCCTCAGGGTAGCGTACACTCTAGTTTGGGGAGTGTTGGCTTAGTTCGAAGGCGCAGGGTGGGGGGTGGCAGTGAGGGTGGGGGGCGGATTTTCGCGCTAGGGTTCCTGAAGTTGTTGAATATGTTCTTATATTTTTGTTCATCTCAAGAGCACACGTTTGGGCCATTGATTGCTGGCTGTTTCTTTATATGCTTTTTTGTATTCACTGTTTTGTATAGCTGTTTGGGTTTCACAAATGCTTTTTTTGTTCCCTTTTTCCCCTTTTTGTTACATGACGGCTAGTAGGGCTGATAAAGACGGGTTGGTGAGATGGGTTAGCTGGAACTGTAAAGGTTTGAATAATCCAGTCAAACGTAATAAGGTTCTGATTCATCTTAGAAAACTAAAAGCTAATTTTGTGTTTCTTCAAGAAACGCATCTCTGCTCATCCGATCATTTTAGATTGAAAAAAGACTGGGTAGGACAAGTTTATCATTCACATTTTCAATTCAAGTCTAGGGGCTGTGGCATTCTGATACATAAATCTACTCCATTTGTCATATCACAGGTTATTGCAGATCATAAGGGTAGATATGTCATTGTAACAGGAACTTTGTTTTCAATCCCCCTAATTCTTGCCAATGTGTATGCTCCTAATTATGATGATGCTACTTTTATCACCTCTTTTCTGTCATGTATACCAGACCTTCACTCTCATTCATTAATCCTGGGAGGAGATTTTAATTTTGTGATGTGTCCACGACTTGACAGGTCCTCAAAAAAAGTTATATCTCCTTCAAAAAGTGCAACGATCATTCAATCTTTCTTGCGTAATTATGGTATTTGTGATGCATTTCGTTTTTTAAACCCTTCGACAAGGAAATTTTCTTTTTTTTCTCAAGTACACCAGTCCTACTCACGAATAGATTATATTTTTTTAGATAACAAACTTCTTCCTTACCTTCAGGACTGTTCATATGAAAGCATAGTGGTTTCTGATCATGCACCAGTTGTTTTGGGACTTAACTTTCCAAAAGCACCCCCTAAGAATTATCAGTGGTCCTTTAACACTGGTTTATTAAAGGATAAAGACTTCATAAAATTTATCTCCTCAAATATATCTTCCTTTCTTGAAATTAATAGTACTCCGGGTATGGCCTATCCTTCCATTTGGG
This sequence comes from Gymnocypris eckloni scoliostomus, assembly GCA_027564155.1. Taxonomy (NCBI): domain Eukaryota; kingdom Metazoa; phylum Chordata; class Actinopteri; order Cypriniformes; family Cyprinidae; genus Gymnocypris; species Gymnocypris eckloni. Next base: position 61,450,682 of record CM050412.1, on the reverse strand, counting down.
AGACTTTAAAATGTTATTTGCGTGGCTTAATAATTTCATATTCATCTTATAAAAATAGAGAGCGAAAGAAGCAGTTAGAAGAATTATCTAGCTCTATAACAGCGATTGATACAGAGTACTCATTGAATCCTTCTCCTAATCTTTATAAAGAACGTCAGATCTTGCAGACAAAATATGATCTGCTATCGACTGAAGAGGCTGAGAATTTGTTTTTACGTACTCAACATAAGATCTATGAATTCGGTGATAAAACAGGCAAATTGTTAGCTCATCATATTCGTAAAACGCAGACTTCACGCTTGATACCCCAGCTTAGTTTATCTTCAGGAATTACTACCACTGATTATAAAGAAATAAACTCTCAATTTAAACAATATTATATAAATCTGTACACCTCTGAATCTCCTCAAGATGCTTCATTAATGAATATTTTTTTAGATAACTTGGATTTGCCCACTATAGAGAAGAATTTGTGTGATTTTTTGGATGAAGATATTAAAATTGAGGAAATAGCCGATGCAATTGCCTCCTTAAAAACGGGCAAGGCCCCTGGCCCTGACGGTTTCCCGTCTGACTTTTACAAAGCATTCTCTAAATTGCTATGTCCAGTGTTGCTTTCAGTTTTTTTAGAGAGTCTTCAAAATTCTGAGTTACCCACAACCTTTTATCAAGCTATTATCTCACTAATTCTTAAGAAAGATAAACCTCCCCTTGACTGTAGTTCCTACCGTCCCATATCGCTTTTAAATTGTGACTACAAGATATTAGCTAAAATATTATCTATTCGGCTGGAAAAAACATTGCATAGAGTAATCTCACCGGATCAAACTGGTTTTGTTCGAGACAGGCATTCTTTTTTTAATATTAGACGCCTCTTTAATGTTTTGTATTTACCTTACTCCAACAATCCTGAAGTTGTGGTCTCTCTAGATGCTGAAAAAGCATTTGACCGTATTGAATGGGATTATCTCATAAACATTTTGGAGAGGTTTGGATTTGGTCTAAAATTCATCTCTTGGATAAAGCTCCTTTATGCCACCCCCAGGGCATCTGTACGCTCAAATAATATTATTTCAGATCCTTTTTTATTGTGTCGGGGCACAAGGCAGGGTGTCCCTTTCCCACTTTTATTTGCTATTGCGATTGAACCCCTGGCAATTGCACTACGTACTGATTCAGAGATACGGGGGATTTTTCGAGGTGGCCTTGAACAGAAGGTTTCGCTATATGCTGATGATCTTATTTTATTTTTATCAAACCCCCTAGTCTCAATTCCTCGAGTACTTTTAATACTGGACTCATTTAGTATTTTTTCGGGTTATAAATTGAATTTTTCTAAAAGTGAATTATTTCCAGTAAATTCAGCTGCATTAAGTATCTCATATTCAAATTTCCAGTTCAGAGTTGTCAATAACCAATTTCGGTACTTAGGTGTCCAAGTAACACGTAGATATGCTGACTTGTTTAAAGTTAACTTTAACCCTTTATTAGAACTTACTAAGTCTTTGTTTTTATCATGGAAACCCCTTCCTCTCTCACTAATAGGAAAGGTAAATGCAGTTAAAATGAACATTCTTCCCAAATGTTTATATTTATTTCAATGTTTACCCATATTTATTCCCAAGTCTTTTTTCTCTAATCTGGAAAAAATAATTTCTTCTTTTATCTGGAATAACAAACCCAGGCGAATAGGTCTAAAGCATTTGGTTAAGCCAAAGGAGGTGGGAGGTTTGGCTTTGCCTCGCTTTCAAACTTACTACTGGGCAGCCAACTTTAGAAACTTATTATACTGGGTGCAACATGATTTGCAATTGTGTAAACCTCTCTGGGTCCAAATAGAGGCTATATGTTGCTCTCCAGTCACTTTAACATCTTTGCTTTGTTCTCCTATTCCTTCCACTCATAGTATCTTGATTAAGAATCCAATTGTTAAACATTCTCTGAGGATTTGGACTCAGTTCCGCAAAGCTCTACAGCTTAAGGGTCTTTCTTCAGCTGCACCCATTGCCAGTAATGTGTCTTTTCCACCTTCTCTTTTTGATGGGGCCTTCAATATTTGGAACTCAAAAGGCTTAGTCACAATTAACCAGCTATTCATAGATAACAATTTCGCTTCCTTTGACCAACTTAAAAAACAATTTAGTTTGCCTAATTCACATTTATTCCGATATCTCCAAGCTCGAAGCTTTGCCCGTAAACATTTTTCGGAGTTCCCCGCTGCTCCACCAAATGGTATTTTGGAGAGCATTTTACATCATTATAGATCTATTGGGGGTGCCATATCAAATATTTATAATATAATAAATAACAAACAAACACCATCTAGTAGATCATTAAAATCTCTCTGGGAGGAAGATTTAAGTATTACGTTAGAAAATGAAACTTGGAATGCTGTCTTAAAAAGGATACACTCTTCTTCAGTTAGCTCTAGACATAAGCTTATTCAATTTAAGGTAGTGCATCGTATTCATTGGTCTAGGGTACAACTTAGCAGGATATTTCCTGATTTGGACCCTACCTGTCCACGTTGCGGTGTGGAACCAGCATCCCTGCTTCATTCTTTTTGGGCCTGTTCTAAGTTATTAAGGTTTTGGGAAAGAATTTTTAAGAGTTTCTCAGAAATTTTCACTACAACAATAGACCCCAACCCTTTGACAGCTTTATTTGGGGTTCTTCCGGAAAATGTGAAATTGACAGTTTTAGAGATGGATAATATCGCACTTTGCACACTTTTGGCTAGACGGCTTATACTAATTAACTGGAAGCTGCCATGTCCTCCAACTTATCGTCAGTGGGTTTTTGACCTTCTTTTTGCCCTCAAACTTGAAAAGATTAAATTTGGAGTTCGATTGAAACCCTATCTTTTTATAAAATCTTGGGGCCCATTTTTGGAACATTTTAAGGAGGCAGGGTTTGAATAAAAGGTTTTGTGTGTGCTTCTTTTCTTATTTTAATTTTTGTTTCCCCTTGGTTGATATTTATATATTTATCTGTATGCTTACAGTACTGTAAGTAACGTTTATAGGTATATGGCCATTTACTATCCTTATTTGTTTTATTGTTTTTAATTTAGTTTTTTAACAGATTGATACTTGTATTGTGTCTTGAGATGTTTGCATTTTTCTTTAATAAAAAAAAAAAAAAAAAAAATGGCTCATTTGAATTCTGCCGAAGGCATTCAGAATATGTGTGCTACCCAAATAATGACTAAAAGTAAGTCTTTGAGAACGGGTTTCTCAAGCCAGGTGGCGCATTAGACCAGGGGCTCATCTCCTGTTTCCAAAATGCATCACAAACTGCTTGAGAAAGCTGTTCTACTATGATAATTGGTGATGAAAATAAACTATGTTCAATAAGATGTACTTGTGTTTACTAACTGTTTATTCAGTTAAACATGAATTTTGAACTGTAGGCCTACATAAGAGGTCGTGATGAACTGTTTACAGTTTCCATTGGGAAGCTTCTTAAAATAAATTTTCCTGAAGCAAACCCGGCGGCTTCATAGCTGCATCCATGTTAGCACGTCACGTCCTGATGTGGTAATTTCACAGTAACGTTAGGCATACACACAGGTTCGAATCAGAGGGTGACACGGGAGTGAATTCTCAAGTTCACACGAGACCTAAAGCGCATCCTGTTTGCTTAAAAGCGCAACGCTTCGTTGTTATTCTGAGTGCACACAAATAAACGTAGAGTCTTTACAGATTCGAAAGATGTATTAGGCTACTTTTATCTGTATGACCAAAATGACGGAGATTTTAAGAGCAAGTGAGCGACCGGAGCCTGTCCTGCAAACGCTGCTTCCACACAAACACTTCAATAGCGCACATTTCTCTAGGTTAACATCATATTGAGCGCCATGTAAAGTTGTTACTACATTCATCTTTCAGATGAAAAGCCATATTTGAGGTTGATGAATGATAGGTGAGCGTTTGGATGTCCTGCCCGATTGTATTACCACAGACCAGCCGTTAACAATCTGTCCATCACGGACTGCGAGCCTCTAGTTCAAGACTCGTTCTCGCCCCCTACAGTGCAATTCGGCTAGGTATACATCCGGCTAAAATATCAGGGTGAAAGTCATCATAGCTTGCGTAGTATAGACCCAGCTCCCAACCCAACTTTGAGAATAGATTAACGGCGATATTTTTTTTATCGCCCGATAAGAGTCTCACGTTAACGCAGCACGTTAACGCCGATAACGGCCCACCACTAATAATTATATATATATATACATTTTTACTTTTACTTTTAATTTAATGTAAATTTAATTAATTAAATACATGTATACAATTATAGATTTTGTATTTGCTTTATTTAATTTGATTTCATATTTTTAAACAAAATGTCAAAAATAAATATGCATATAATATATGATAATTTTATCTCTACCTTATCTGCAACAATCTACTACTATTATTTTCATTGCAAGAACTTCACCATTTATTGTTCTTGAAAACAATGGATGAGTCAAAATGAATATATTATATATTATTCATATATTATATTTTTGATAACCATTGTGTCAAATGCTGTCAACTGAACTGAACTTGTAATTGAGCCCTAAATATTCCTTTAAGACAAATGATCTCTGAAATAACGCACTTACAATGTTAGTCTATGGGTTTAGAGGTTTAGATGCAGACATGAGAATCCTCTCGCTCTTATATGAATCAGTTATTAATGAAGTGTTATTTGAGCTGTAAAGTTGTCTAAATCATCTTTTCCTACTCTGAGAAACTTTTGGTTGGACATATGCATAAACATGAGGTTGAATATGCTTTTAAGAACAAGGCTTTATTCTAAAAATCACAATCTTTTTGAGGCTCGATGGATGTTTAGTGGGGGATTATTAAAGAAGCTCCCTTTGTCTTTAGCTGGGTACTGTACACTTCAAACGTCTCACACGGCTGTTATATATTATTCACGTGAGAATTATGTAACGGTGCCTACGTTGTGAAATGTCACAGAAGATTCAGAGGAGTTTGGTTCACAGATCTGATGGTGGATGGAAAAGACCGTTACACTTTATACTGCCATAGACAATCAAGCATCATTCTGCTTTGTTCTCCCGCTGGAGAAAGCTGTGTTTGATCACGATGTGTCCCGGTTGCAGTGGTGTGTGGGCGTGGGTTCGTGTGCTGATGTGGAGGTTGCCTGCACCTTTGCAGAAGAAGGTGGAAAGTGGGTGAGTCATCCAAAACTAAACCACAAACGCAAGAGCAGAAGTGTGCGCTCTGGGGCTGCACACACACTCACACAGCTGAGAATGCAGGTTAATTAATGATTAACCTGCCATTTTATGCAATAATGAAATACCGTTTACCTAAATTAAGAAATTCATAATCATAAAACTGGTCAGATGAGTGTCCAACTTAACCCTGTTCATTCAAACCAATAGTTAAAATCGATTGATTCACTATTTATTCCTATTTTGATTTGATTCAAAAGCAATGTTTTATTCAGAACAATTCAGTTTAGATTAAAGTACAGCAGACTGATTCAGTAACTTTTCACTAATAATGTTCTCAAGTGAGAAAGTTTTCAAACAGGCAAGAAATAGATACAGAAAACAAAAATATTTAAATGTATAATTAGGCTATTATTGTATATATATATACATACATACACATAAATATTCAAAATTCTAAAAACATCAGATAACATTAATGTCAATTTTTTATAATATTTTTTATAATATTTTTTTATTAAACATATATATATATATATATATATATATATATATATATATATATACAAATTTTAAAATAATGTATAAATATATACACAAATAAAAGTTTAATGTATATATTAATATGCATATGTGAATATATATATATACATATACAATTATTTTAATATTTTTATTTTACATTTTATACTTATATATATTATATAAAAATATATAATATCAATATATTTTAAAAATGTATAAACATTTATGTTTTATGATTTTAAAATGATAAAAATCATAAAAATAATGTTATTTAATATTGTTATTTAAAAATATTAGTTCATTATTCTTTAATTGAATTTAATATTTTATTTTATTTGATATAAAACACTAACGATTCATTATGTGAAATGTTCCTGTGTAGGATCGGTGTCGGTCAGTTAGCAGGGTTTTTAATCAACGCTTTGAGAAACGTTGAATCGGTTTACCATCGCCAGAGTCTTGTTCCTCACTGGACGTCTTATCATCTGTCATATGGCGGAGCTGAGAGTAGAGGAAAGACGGTCAGCTTCTGAGGTGACCCCGTCAAAGTCACGGAACAGAAGACGCGTCTGTCAGCGACTGCTGTTGGCTTGCGCTCTGATCAACAGAAGTGTCGCCCAGTGGAAAGAGCAGGGTGTGTTTCTCCGTCTGAAATCAGGGCATGAGACAGAAAGAGAGATGAAATGAGTAAAAGAGCATTTGTAGCATGGGATTGGTTCTTTCTGCGTGGATGGCTGTTTTAGCACTCAAACTGCTTTCTGCCGTCTGAGCTCTCCTCAGGGAAATATAGGGACGCAGAATCAGCGTATGAAGGAGAGCGGACACTGAGCGGTCTGATGGATTGGCTTGTGAGATGTCTCACTGTCTCTTTTTTTCTCTGAAGGGGGATGTGCGTGAAGCCGGGGCGGGCCACTGACGTTTATAAAGCAATATGAGTTTGTGAAACCCCAGAGGTGCTGTCAGGCTGTGAAAAATGCCATTAGTGGCAACCAGCAGATTCTTGCCTCTCAGCTTAAAGGATTGGTTTACTCATAACTTACGTTTTGTTGTTACGTTGTCCCAAACCTATATGACTTCTATTCATGTTTGAAACACAAATTAAGATATTTGAATTAAACATGAGAGGTTTCTGTCTCTTCATTGAAAGGCTGTTCCACCAAATCTTTGATGCTTCTAAAACTTTATAAAGACATCTTAACAGTAATCTACATGAATCGAGAGGTTTGATCACAAGTTATCTGATTACTTTTTATGATTTATGATTCAGCCTTTTATTCATGGATTAATATTGATCGGTGCAGGCACATAGAGCTCATCAGATATAGTAAACATACTCAGAAAAAAGGTACACTTGTGTACCTTATTTACCCCTAAAAGATGCTTCATTGGTACCTTAAAGGTACATATTAATACATAAAGAGTAAATACTAGTATCTAAATGGTACATATTAGTACTTTTCGAAAGGGTAACACTATAAGAAAAAAAGGTACAAAAGCTGTCTCTTTTAAAGATACACTTCTGTACCTTATTTACCTCTAAAGTTGTTTATAAGTAACTTGCAGGTACATATTAGCACTTTAAAAGTAGGCCTACATATTAGTACCTAATTGGTATATAGAAGTACCTTTTGAAAAGGTACTGCCCCAGTGACAGCTTTTGTACCTTTTCTATGAGATTTCACAGAAATCCAAACATGTGAGCTTTAAAGGTTTATGGGTTCGGATCAACATAAGGGTGAGTAAATTATGATTTTTTGTTGATGAACTATCCGTTTGAGTCATCATTTCCTGAAAATGAGCGATCTGTTAATTGCTATCACATTGAGTCCATGAGTTCATTCACTTGAATAATGCAGACTGATTTTGTGAACTGAAGTAAACGAATCAAATAATTATTTGACAAACCCTGACTCAACAGAGTGATTCTTTCATAACATGAATGATTTTCTAATATCAGTGCAATTTTGGTTGGTTCCTCACAGAAACTTTCATGTGATTTCAGATGACCTGGAATATAGCGCTCAGTGGTTTTTTGACATTTTATGGTGATTTTGAATCCTCTTTGAAGCCTGAAAGCTTCAGTACCTGTTTATTAGCTGCGTCCCAAATGACGCACTAAACACTTCTAATGTACTTATATACTCAGTCTGTACTTATGCACTATGTACTCACCCATGTAGTGTATAAATTATATAAGGTTATCTTGTCATTCATAAACAGAGTCTGATAGCCCCTCCTCCTTTGCTAACTAAATAAAGCTGTGACAGTTCACTGCATGAAGTTTTCTGCATTACACACTTCGTTTTCCGCTTATTTAAGTCCATCATTTGGGTATTTAAAGTGCACTTGTTCTTTTTGGAAAGTTCAGTGTGAATGCACTACTCGCACTATTTATACTACAAAACATCCGAGAATAGCGCATAAGTGCACAATTTTGGACGCACCTATTGTAATTGCATAAAAAAGAAAGACTGATAGAAAGACTACTTGTTTGGAGCTTGTGAAATAGGATGGAGGGTTAGAGAGGAGATCAGATGAGGTGGGGAAGTGTGGTGGTTTGGGATCTGGGTTGCGTGTCTAACCTCGAGAAGGACCAATCCAGTAGCAGGAAAACGATCGCAACAGTTTTATCACCTCTATTCTCTTGAGTAACGCAACCAATCATAGGTTTTCTAGGACATCTGTCTCATAAGTGTCTCTGGATAAAAGAGCCTTTCTCTTGGAAAAAGAATTTTGTTGCTTTTTGACAAACTGCAACAGTTTACATTTTTAATGTCAAGTTTACGGACAGGTATTGGTATAATTCTAAAATCAAAGTTTTAGATAAGTACGTTTTTTATTTATCTAAAGAAATGTATAGTGTTATTCAGTAGAGACAGTCAAGACATTTAAAATGTGACAAAATATTTATATTTAAAATAAATGCTGTTCTGTTCAACTTCATCAAAGAATCACTGTTTCCACAAAAATATGAAGCAGCACAACTTTTTTAACATTGATGATAATAATAAATGTTTCCTGAGCAGCTAATCAGCATATTAAATTGATTTCTGAAGGATCATGTGACACTGAAGACTGAAGTAAAGATTCAGCTTTGACATCACAGGAATAAATCACGTTAAAATGTATTCAAATAGAAAACACTTATTTCAAATTAAAATATTATTTCACAATATTACTGTATTTTTGATCAAATTAATAATTGAGTATAAGATACTTCTTTCAAAAAGTGTAATGATGTGTTTATTTATACTGATGATGAACCTTGCAAACATTGCCAAATTCAGCGACTAGTTCTTCTTTTGAAGCGCTAAATGTAGTAGCCTCTGCCACCTTGTAAACAGAAGTTTATTTCCCGGTGGACTGATAAAAACCTGTGCTCCCTGACTCCTGGAAATTGCATAAAGCAGTCAGTCAGATCAGAACCTGCTCTTGCCTCTGATGTGTGCAATCTGCAGCCTGTCAGCGAATGGTTTGTGAGCGGCCTGGACGTGCCATCTGAGGCCAAAACTAAGTCAGATTTGGCATAATGTGACCAAATGCACATTTAGTGTTTACATATTCCTTATTTCTCGCATCTTATTTGGTTTATACAGCTTTTATGTTATCAAACATAAAAATCATTTTGTGCCGTTTGGTACAGGTGCTTAAAACACTGTATTCTGGAGTAATGTGCTTCTGATAATCCCAATCCTGTAACTTCCCGACCCGGAAGCTAGCAGCGAGTCAGATCTGAGCATGATGGATGATGTAGTCCAAAATCTGTTTAGCTTCCTGCTTGTTTTACCCATTGTCTGAGAGCGGAGTAGTTCTTGTTTCACAGCAGTTGTGAGTACAGAGGAGAAGCATGAATTATTAAATGTGCTGTGATTGAGCAGAAATAGAAACCTGCCTTCAGAAGTGTGATAATATTTGGTCATCAACAAGAAATGGATGCATTGTTTTGAATGAAAGAAACTTTGCTGATAATCTACAATAGGGGCTTGTGAAAAGGTTCTTGACAATAATCCATCCATCCATAATATTGTGATTACATCTGAAGTTTAACATATTATGCATATCATCAATATTTTATTTATTTATTGATAAAAATGCAATTCTTTAGTTTAGTTTTTTTCACAAAAAATCTTAAAACTTAAATTTAAATAAATTATTACTCATATATATTTTACTTTATTTATCTTATGATTTTTTAATTAGTTTTTTACGTTAAAAAACATTTAATTCTTTCATAAAACATTTATTATTTCATTTTTAAACGTAATCTTTGCACTTTTAATGTTACAATTTTATTTACATTTATTTTATTTAAAACAATATACATTTTGTACATTTTATTTTTACAAAATACATTTTTGCTTGAATTTAAAGGAATTTCAATTCATTATAAAATTAATAATGTAAATTAATTTATTATTTCTTGTTTTACAATGTTAAGCTTAAAATTATATTTTTGTTTTTATTTCTGAAATCTAAAAAATAATTTACTGCTTTTGAGAGAGAGACAGAATTTTTCTCTTTTGATTTCTCATTTTTATTACATTTCCAAATTCTCTCATTTATTTGTAATTTATATTTTTTACATATTAATGTATATATATTAAAACATTTTAATATTTTATTATTATTTTATTTTAATTATTATATGTTATTTTATTATTTTAGATTATTATTATATTATTGTATTATTATATTTATTATATATTTAAATAGTTTTTATTATTTAAAATTATTTTAAAATGTATTCATTTAAATGTGATGTTTAAAATGTCATTTATTCTCTGTGTTTTAATTTGGAAACTTTGAATTGTAACATTGAGTTCAGTTTCCATTTGCTTTTTCTACTTATTTACTTTCTTATTCTTATAAAGATATACTTTTAAAGAGTGAACAGAAAAGTATTGCTTGTGAGAGTGGCACATAGGTTTGGGATTTGAACCTTTGTCAGTCTCATGGTTCATCTACCGCAGCACATCTCCTAATGATTCTTTTCTATACAGTTTTTGACTCTAAAACTATTTCTTTTCCACTCTAAAACACATACATAGCATGTGTTGATGGATGGAATTTAAACTACTGATGGCCATTTTTATGACTTATTTATGATTGATCTACTCTTATAAAGTGCAAACACACACTCCTGTGGCTGTTACTCCGAGTGCTGCTGTAATGATTCCAAACAGGACTGCTGGGACGGACAATCAGGGATTACTCATGGATCAAAGTGAGCCCTCACACGCTTCTGCATCACTCACGCTGAAGCATAGGGAAGGATTTGTCACTCTCACGCTCAACATGCTTCAGACGATGGCTGTGATAGAGAGAAAGAACATTTCCATGCTCAAATAGTGTTATGGAGAAGTGTGCTGAACCCTCAGCAGAAGCAGGCCTGACTAGTTTAGAGTTAAGACGCTTTATGAGAAGTTAAGCGCTGAAATCATTTTAATCTGCTTTGAGCAGCTGTTTGATACTTTAGGACATTTGGAGACAAATTCTGTCTGGGACGTAAAAATCCCATTTGGGTGTTTTTACAGTGTACTTGAGGCGTTTAGACCGTCTTCAAACGGTTATGAGAAGACCTAAGTGTTTATTGATGAAGTCTACATTGACTGTACACTTCAAATAGCTGGAGAGCTGAAAACTTCCAACAGAGGTATAGTAGTAAACTTTTTAATGACTAGATAACAGTCATGGGTGTTTAGTCAGTGTTTGGGACGTTCCTTTAACGTTTCAGTTTGCCAAGATACATCCACCCATAGGGTCACAGCTTTAATGAAGAAAATAACCACAGTCCCATGAAGCACTGTGAATGACATAATCAAATTAAAAATAAAACAATGTAATTGACAATGTAAGTTTATTGCAAGAGATGTACACTCACCGGCCACTTTATTAGGTAAACCTGTTCAATTGATTGGTAACACAAACTGCTAATCAGCCAATCACATGGCAGCAACTCAATGCATTTAGGGATCTAGATGTGGTGAAGACGACTTGCTGAAGTTCAAACCGAGCATCAGAACGGGAAAGAAAGGGGATTTAAGTGACTGAACGTGGAATGGTTGTTGGTGCAAGACGGACTGATCTGAGTATTTCAAAAACTGTTGATCTACTGGGATTTTCACACACAACCATCTCTAGTGTTTACAGAGAATGATCTGAAAAAGAGAAAATATCCAGTGAGCGGCAGTTGTGTGGACGAAAATGCCTTGTTGATGTCAGAGGTCAGAGGAGAATGTGCAGACTGGTTAGAGATGATAGAAAGGCCACAGTAACTCAAATAACCACTCGTTACAACCAAGGTATGCAGAATACCATCTCTGAACGCACAGCACGTCGAACCCTGAAGCAGATGGGTTACAGCAGCAGAAGACCACACCGGGTGCCGCTCCTGTCAGCTAAGAACAGGAAACGGAGGATACAATTCACACAGGCTCACTAAAATTGGACAATAAAAGATTGGATAAACGTTGCCTGGTCTGATGAGTCTCGATTTCTGCTGCGATATTCAGATGGTAGGGTCAGAATTTGGTATAAAGAACATGAAAGCATGGATCCATCCTGCCTTGTCTCAACGGTTCAGGCTGGTGGTGGAGGTGTAATGGTGTGGGGGATATTTTCTTGACACACTTTGGGCCCCTTAGTACCAATTGAGCATTGTTTAAACACCACAGTCTACCTGAGTATTGTTGCTGACCATGTCCATCCCTTTGACTACAGTGTACCCATCTTCTGATGCTACTTCCAGCAGGATAATGCATCATGTCACGCAGCTCAAATCATCTCAGACTGGTTTCTTGAAGATGACAATGAGTTCACTTTACTCAAATGGCCTCCACAGTCACCAGATCTCAATCCAATAGAGCACCTTTGGGATGTGGTGGAACGAGAGATTCACATCATGGATGTGCAGCCGACAAATCTGCAGCAACTGTGTGATGCTATCATGTCAATATGAACCAAAATCTCTGAGGAATGTTTCCAACACCTTGTTGAATCTATGAAACAAAGAATTAAGGCAGTTCTGAAGGCAAAAGTGTGTCCAACCCGGTACTAGCAAGATGTACCTAATAAAGTGGCCAGTGACTGTATATATGAAGAGCTCTTTTCCAAAACGCGATAAATGCCAAATTTTGTTGTGTACTGAACCTATTCACTGCTCCATCAGTGTTTCATGCCAAATCGCTATATTTCCTTGTTTAAAATGTACTGCAAGATGCAGTTCTTTTCCAAACCGCTATAAGCGCCGAACCTGTTTTTAGCCTAAATGCGATATATCAAGTCAAGTCAAGTCAAGTTGAGCTTTATTGTCATTCCACTACATGTGTGGACATATAGTGGGATGAGATGTCGTGCCTCACAGGACCACGGTGCTACATAAATACAGATATACAACACGAAGTAAAACAGTATAAACCTATACACAAACTAACCTACTGTCAGCTTTGACTATACATATGCTATATATAAAAGTGGTTACCTATACATAAACTAATAAACAAAAAATACAAACTGTACAACTGTGCAGATGACTTAAAATACTGTACATGTGCAAAAGAGAGACATTCAAGCAGCTGGCTGGGGAACAGTGTAAGGATGTTTTGTGGTGCATGAGCCAGTAAACATACATACATTACAGTCATATATTGCAATCAGATATCCTCTCGATCAATCAGAATTCATTCGATGCAATCCAACATGACGACGCTTTGAAGCGTTTGTTTGTGTTCAGTCTTCAAACACTTTTGATGGCCTGGATGAGCCAGTGAGACCTACACCTGGGGGTAGAAAACGCAGACTGGACAAAGAAAATCACAAAAAATAAAAGGTGGTGTTTAACCGATTGACGCTAGAGGCTGTAGCCTTTGGCATTCCTTGTTAGAGCGCCCGCATCCCGCACCGGAGACCCAGGTTCGAGACCCGTTCGGTGTGATGGTGCGGACCCGGGGGGGGTTACATCAACAGAAGGCTGGTGCGACCGGTTTATAGTATGAGTCCCTGATGTTGCATGTTCTCTTTTTTTTTTTAAGACATAAACCAACATAAAAAAAAAAAAAAAGATGGATTTGTAGCGTTTTGAAAAAAACAAAAACAACTTTGCATTTATAATCGACAATATTGTTGTTTCATTTAACAATCATTGTTTAACATGTTCAGACTGAGCCAACAGACCATTTTAACAGGATAAATTGAATATTAACAAAATGTATGGGTCTAGGTAAAAAAATGTAATTTTCATGAAAACTATTAAAATGGATTTATAGCGTTTTGGAAAAGAGCTCTTCATATGTATATATAGCGTGATTATCTTGTCTCAGTTATATGTTGGGTGAATTTTTTGCAGAATCATAGTTTCTCATGAATTCCACTGTTAAGCACAATTCTTTAATAATAAGCTGAAATAATTTGATTTTCAAGGTTTCTTTATTTGTCACATAATAAATTATACAGGGTATAACCAGAAGTGAAATGTAATGATTTTAAGGATTCAACAAAGCATTGATTAGCAGCCCAGTAAGTGTGTCTTTAATTGTTTTTAAGTTATTGTTAAAAACAGATTCCTGCATGTATGGATAAAATTAATGGGATTTTAATTACAGATTGAGACTATACTAGTAACCTGCTTTAAAAAAGTAGCTATAAGCTACAAACAAAAACTACCATTGAAGCTGATAATTGGAGTAATATAATTGTATATCATATTATAGGCCTATTACTAAACCAGAGTTTATCTGACTCAAAAACTATGGTGATTTTGAATGAATTAATTTTGTGATGGACTGAATTTACACAGATATAACTGAGTCAGAAACATAGTGTAAACAGCAGTGTTTAACTTAAACACTCGGTTCAAACTACAATGTAGCATTTTATCACACAAGTAGATATGCTGCATATGAAAACAGCAGAGTTGCTGGCATGCTAGTGAAAAAAAGTTAGAAGTGTCTAGGTTTTAGGCATAGATATGTATATGAAGATAGCGCTTTTGACTACTTCAGATGCATAAACACGTCCACTGTCTTGGAATGATCACTCATACTATGTAACTAGATATGCAATATTTTCTCATATTAATAATAAACATAATTCTGCGAGAATCAGCTTCTGAAGTCTATTGCAGATAGTTCATGGACCAGCTTTGAGCGTTTCAATATGGCCGACAGCTTGCATATAGTGGCCAATAGCAACAGTCTTTATTGAGGAATCTGTGTATAATATATATCTATGGTTCTAGATGGTTGCTTGCTATTTCAGTCAGGAAGTTCTGGAAGTAAATACCTATTCATTTTCTTCATAGTGGAAATGTTTTTTAACTTATAAACCGTAGTCAGACCTATTGTGCTTTTTGAGGTTGTTAATAGATGCTGTGCTGTTGTTAAAGTTGTCAATCTGTATTTATCGACTTATTTTTTAAATAATAGTGTTCAACAGTGGAATTCATGGTGATAAACTACATTACCCATGATTCTGCAAAGAACAAACAAATCGCACCAACACACACTTTAGCACCCATCCGCTACCATGAAAACACTAGTTATATGCATATTTTGCAATAATCATAAAATATGTAGTTTATATATATACCTATCTTTAACTCTTTATATCTTTAACTCAATAGTTTTATATTCATCTGTGTTTTTATTTTGATTATGTCATTCGAAATGCTTCAAGGGATTGTAGTTATTTCCCTCTTTAAAGCCGTTAAGTATCTTTGTAAAGTTTTGATTCATCTCGTTGCTTGTTGATTTGGTTCAAGACTTATTAATGAACTCTTTAATGAAGACTTTTTTTTAATCCTAATGAGAAAATGAATGAGCAACCACTACAGCATTCGACGGAGCAACCAAACCTAGACTAATATTCTGACCTTTAATAAGGCTCAATTCACTCCTTCAGTGTAAGTCTGGGATTTTTCACCTGTTTTATCATCTGCATTGCGAAAGTTGTAAATTCATAATAATTATTAATAATTTAAATCTAGGAAACATTAGTTAATGTATAATATGGGTTTGTTTGCATCACTAACACTAAGCGATAGTTATATGAAGCTTGCTGGCAAGAGAAACCATGACTTATAACTGCTGCCAGCATGATGAAATCTGTTGATACAGTAAGTGTAAACACACACACACACATGGTCTTGGTCTAACCATAAAAATTGTCATACTGCACTGGTCAAAAGTCATCCTGTCCACCCATCAACCACTGTGTTATGAAGTGTCCAGATGGTCCTCTTTGTAAAACAGTCCACAGTGTAAACCCACAGGTCACGGTGGGGAGGTGTTAAATGCTCTACTGTCTGCGAATAGCCAACAGCAACGGCTCACCCAGTTCTGAAATCTCGGGGTCAGTCGGGGACTTGTTCTGCAGTCTCTCTGAGGATATGGATTGAGGGTTTTCCGCTCTCATAATGGGATTTATCCGCATGGTGAGCTGAAAGATGCAGAGAGGGTTGAGGGAAGTATGAGGAGCAGCGGGAGGCTGAACTCCCTCATTCTCACGAGAGGCTGTTATGATGGCCGCAGATGGAGTTTAGCTGTCATATTAGCAGGGTGTCGAGTGCATGTGATTCCACACAAAACAACAGCGGCTTTGAAGTAGAAAGAGTGATGGAAAGAGCTTTGTGACACTGTGGAATGTTTCATGTCACAGCTAAAAGATTGCAAACACTACAGCTCTGTTACAGAGTCTAATTTGATGCTTCACTGTTTATAGAGGCCAAACACAATCCCAGGTAACATGTTTAGGATAAAACATTGTTTTGAAATGTTTTAAAACCTTGAAATGTCCAGTTTAATTGTTGTGATTATAATGTTATTTAAAGGAGACAAAACGGTTCCACTAATGTTATTTTTACCCAAATATATAATGTTATTTCAACGTTTATTTTAATATTCTGAGAATGTTAAAACATATTTTTATCATGATTAGAATGTTATTTAAAGGTTTTCTTACAACATTCTACTAACTTTACTTTTACCTAACATATATCATTATTTGGTTGTTTATTTTTTAATATTTGTACATATTTTACGAGGTGGCTAATTTGTACCTCATTCGTACACATTCTTATGATTTTTGCTAACTACAAATAATAAATATACACAGTGCACACATATATTATGTAAACAAAAACTTTTATTTTGGATTAATAGTTTGACAGCACTAATATATATATATATATAAGAATAAGAACAAATTATATACAATTTTAATGTATTCATAGTTTTGCTTTTTACAATAATTTCTAATCACTTATTTTTAATTAACAAATAATTTTAAGATAATTATTTGAAAATTTTACATACCTCATTCATCTGCTTGTCTACTTCATGCAACTGTACTGAATCACATGCTGTTGTCAAAATAGCAAGATTTTATTTTAGCATCAAACACATAGCAACAGGTTCAAACATAGTATCGGACAGATCCAAATGTGTGAAATCACAACACTGATATTTTTTCTAATACTGGCTTTAACACAGGTTATACGAATAAACACGAACAGACCCCTGCATCAGTCCTGATTATTTCTCTGACATAAATATTGTGCATAAAACCTGTTGTTCTCCCCAAGTAATGTGTAAAATCGAATGTTTACAGTATTGTATGATTACACTTGGATTGGGACAAACTCATCACTTTCAATTAGAGAAATTGTAGCAGGTCTGTAATCCTGCGGCGAGAGCTGAAAGAAGCTTTGGGTTGTTCCACGGGCCATTAGAGGATGATGGGAGGTCAGGTTTGGGAAAGGTAGGGAACAACTTGTCTACTTCCAAATGTGATTACAATGATGCAGCGTGAGCGTGCATATATTCTTATGATGGGATTTAGATCGGCTTGGCACAATGGCAGTGCGTACTTTATTTAGTAGTGAAGTGTGCCTCAGAAACAATGTACATTTACAGTAATGGAGACTTGTCATCAATAAACATTGTAGTTGATTTCCCATCTAAATAGGGTCGTTGTTCATAGTTCAGACCTTTTTTTGTGGTTGTATTTCTTTAGATGACTTATTTAATGCACTGAAAGTGCAGATTGAAGCATAAAGAAAGCATTTTCTTCTGTGGTAATTCAGAGAAAATGCACATAGCCCTGCTACAGACTGCAAACTTGCCATTTCCTCTGTGCAAAGATATGCAAGCTTAATCACACACACTCAGATTAAAGTGTGTGTGTGTGCACATGTATATATATATATATATATATATGTTGCATTTGTGCATTCATCAGCGCTGCTATGGTGAGAGGTGGAAACAACATAGACGTACGAATTGTTGCTAGAGAAACCTTCCCATGAGGAAGCACTGAGCAACACACTCCAACAAATACTTGCCCTGTTTAAAGCTTGATACTGTCTGTCTGGTTTCTATACCTCCATTTATATCAGTACTCTCCTCGTTTCTTTTCTTTCGTCGTTTAGCTGCAGATTCTCCTCGGTCCATTCCAACTGAATGTTTAGGAAATGTGCTGACAACAGCATCAGACGGAGGAGAGAGGGAGGGAGGATGGTTTTGAATTTTTCTGGGGTTGGTAGAAGGATGCAATAATATCTTTGAGAATGCAAAAACAGTGTTATCTCACACAGATTCTTGTTTTATCAACCATCCACACACACACACACACACACACATGCGCGCGCGCGCGTGCGTGCAATTCACACCCACAATCATTAAATGGTGAACGCTTTTGGGTTTCCATGACCTCCTTTCCCGAGTCGGTCTTTTGTCATATCTCTCTCTCTCTCTCTCTCTCTCTCTCTCTCTCTCTCTCTCTCTCTCTCTCTCTCTCTCTCTCTCTCTGTTTCTCAGTCTAATCCTGAGCTTTGGCCACATTTCTCCTCTGGCTGCACGTGTGTCATTTTGGGCTGTGTGTGTGTGAGTGTGTTTAGAGGGGAAAGCTCAAGCCATCTTGAAAAATTGATATTTGATCCCATGTGTAAAGGAGAGGAATGAGTCCAGTTAGCTTCACACCAAACATCAACACTGCTCTCTTTAGTCTGTGATGTATGATGGATTTCTTCATGTGCTAGGCTGGCATTTTTAATGGCATGATGAAAAATGTCAGGACCATACAGTAAAAACATTTTAGTAGTTTATCATCTTGATGTTTATTTGAGAGAAATGATAGCTGTACTCTGTACTACATTGTCATGCTGGACAGCCCCGCCCACTGTGAAGTTTCACTGAAATCTGATTGGACATTTTGTACCTTATGTTTATGTACGTATTAAATGCTCTCCTAGGCTGCTTTCTTTGTTTAAAAGCAACATTTCCAATAACTGTTTTTTATTTGAATGTATTTTAAAAATGAATTCCTTCCTGTGATCATAACTGAATTTTCAGCAACATTACTCCAGTCTTCAGTGTCACACGATCCTTCAGAAATCATTCTGCTGATCAAGAAACATTTATGATTATTATATTATGTTGAAAACACTGTGATTCAGGATTCTTTGTAGAATAGAAAGTTCAAAAGAATAGCATTTATTTTAAAATCTCAGTGACAATATAATTTTTGTAACATTATACATATCTTTTCTGTCACTTTTGATCAATTTAATGTATTCTTCCTTTAGAAAAGTATTAATTTCTGTCAAAACATCTAACGCAGACAAAAGACAAAAAGGGGGGTTTAAAGCAAAACAAAAGTGTAATACATTTTTGTGCAATAAAATCTGTGGTTATACGAATGGTAATCAATACGCCAAAAAACATGGTTACTATAGTTTTACTATAATAAAACCATGGTTATTTTTGTAAGGGAATATGCTATTTGTATATAAAATAATAAATTATTTTAATGTGGACACCAAAATGGTTAGTCTCGTCTTTGACCCTCATATATTATGATTCTCTGTGATTTGTCAAATCATCCAGCAGTTATGAACAGACAAGTTGCTTGTTGCTGAAAACTTGTAATTTCTGGTTAGGACACAGTATAATATCACAGTACTTATATTCCATATTACTGAATGTTCATGTACCATGGTATTTTCATGGTACTTCAAAGAATAGGGTGAAGTCAGCTGAAATTGGCCACGTTTTGGTAAAAGACTTATAATACCATCAAATACATACTGACAAAAAATGTATAGCCTGAATGCACTGTAAGTCGCTTTGGATAAAAGCGTCTACTAAATGCATAAATGTAAATGTAAATATAAATAAGCTATGCATGTGTCAGACCTGCGTCCCCGTGTCCTGTGTGCCCCTCCTCTCGTGTCCATCTTTGGTCTGTTTCCTGTTTATTATGAGTTCATTTAGTCCCAGCCGTGTTTGTCTAACCGCCGTGTTCAACGCTCCATGTGTTAAGTTCAATAAAGATAGGATTATTGGATATTCTCCTCGTCCTGATGTGAGTGTGACAGCAGGAGATCTAATTATGTTCTTATACATTAGCATGGGTCTCTTAAATATATTATATTTTTTAAAAATGTCAAAAATCATAAATATTCTAAAATGATGAGAGTTAGAGTATCAACAGGTACCCTCTTGAGCCACGGCACAGCATTCAGGTAAAATGGGACACTATAAAAAGAGAACAACTCTGGTAATTTCAGCTTAAATCATTTTATTTTTATCAGTAAATTGACACTATTGTCTTTAGTGTGCCAAAGCAACACCATAGATGTATTTCATTAAATAAAAAGTTGAATGAATATTTAATTAAACAATGCAATTCAAATGAACTGATCATGATGTATAGGAGTTTGTTTCTGTGCATTGGTTTCTTTTGTGTGCATGTATGTGTATGCTTGTATTTTAAGATTTTGTATGGATGCATATCTACAGTAGGCCTATAAACCTATTTTCTATTTTTCTGTGTGTGTGTGTGTGTGTGTGTGTGTGTGTGTGTGTGTGTGTGTGTGTGTGTGTGTGTGTGCAGCCAATTTACTGACATCTTCCTTTCTCTTTTCATTTCTTTGCTTGTCCTCCTGCCATACTATCTGCAATGCAATTTTGTTTTAAAGACTGTTAAGATTTTGTATGGATGCATATCTAGGCCTACAAACCTATTTTCACCCTCAATTTCTGTCTACGTGTGTGTGTGTGTGTGTGTGTGTGTGTGTGTGTGTGGCCCATTATATCTTAACCAGCCATTTATACCTAAAAGGACCTTTTTCACAAAAATCATAGTTTCTTTTATAAATTAAACTTTTTTTATTTGAAGGAGCATGTCATTGTTCATAAACCTTTGCTTTGTTGTTAAGCTTATAATTGGTTTAGTACCCTTATTAGTGATGAATGACATGTTCTATGTCATGCTCAATTACCTTAACATTTCTCTGACAAGCTTCATGTGACACTCTGCCCTGCCCCCTTTTAAAAAATGGTTACATGTCAACTAGTCTTGAAGCAACAATGCAACATTAGTTATTGTGATTTTCTATAAAATGTTTTAAGAGATATTATGCTACAACCTCATTTGGCCCATTTTACCTGATAACACAGTGACTTGTATTTGTTCATGTGTTTATCTTAATGACTGAATGTTGACTGAGACTTTAGCTTAGCCGCTTAGCTTAGCTTTGCTTGTAGCCAGTTTTCATATTTTCCCCACAGACATGCCTCAGCAGAAATATTAAACTTCAGATTTAATCCCAGGCATTACTGTACACAGAGAGAGATTAAACGCCAACCACGACTGTCACTCATGTGTGCAAGCAATATAACAGGTGATTTGAGACACTTTAGCTGGCAGAGGTAGGCTACTTTTTTTTTACTTTTTAATTTGAGTCGGAATACTGGTTTTAAAATATAATTCTTTCTTAAACTCACTTTTCTTCTTGCTGTAGGTATAATGGTCAAATCACTTGAGTCGGATGGGGTAAAACAAATGAAAGGATGCACGGCAAAATTAAATAAAACATGAATAATTAATGCTTGCTCCAAACCATAAACTTCTAAAGCAACAAAAACAACCTTGTTTATATGTTAAATATTTATTTGTAGATGTGAATTTTCATTTAACAGTTTCGTATTATGTGAGACACCTTTATATATTCATTCATTTGGTTGCCAGTCCAATATGTCAAAACATAAGTTTCTTGCTCACAAAGTTTCCTCTCAATATTGATATGAAACATCTTGACATGCTGTAACCCTCTTTAATTAATCATTTCAATCACTCCGCATCATCCTTCCGGCAGGCATCTAATAGTTATTATATTATAAGTCAATAATTATTAGCATAATTCAGTACTTCAGTGTAACTTGTTCATTCATTTATATCCATTTTCCTGTGTTGTCATTCATTTATTGTTAAATCAGTTCTGTGTGTTGTGGGCCTAGTCATAGCTTCTGATCTGATCTTGTCTGTGTTATCTGTGTGTGTAGGTGCCCCGGACGAGCCGTACGGCAGGACCTGTGTGTGTGTGTGTGTGTGTGTCTACAGCTCAGTGGAATGATTTCAGATATCCCCAAGGTGCTGATACTGGGGGCCATCGCCGCCGCCTCTGCCTTTGTGGTCACCATCCTTATTGTCTTGGTGTGTGTGGGGTGTCAGAGGTAAGCGAACACACACACACATGTGGTTTACAGAAACTAGGCATAATGGTTTTTATACTGTACAAACAGTATACTGTATTTTCTATGCCCTAACCCTACACCCTACAGCTAAACCTACAACCTACTCCTCAAAGCAATTAATGAATTTCCAAAACACTGTTTAGTATGTTTAAAGCCATTTGGTTTACGGGATACAGGACATGTCCTCATAAACCATGTTTATGTTGTAATATTCATGTCATTATACACGTTTGCATCTCCATAAACTGTATAATACACACACACACACACACACACACACACACACACACACACACACACACACACACACACACACACACACACACACACACACACACACACTGAATCGTTAAGGAACCAGAATCGTTGAGAGCAATCAGAATCAAAAGCAGGATGGTTAATTCCTTACGGTTCCCATCCATATCTAATGCTTTATTCCTATTTAATCCATAATAATAAAAGAAGAAGTGCATGGTTAATTCCTTACGGCATATCTAATGCTTTACTGAGTACATATTAATTAAAAGTCATGTAGACGCAATATATGTCGAAAGAAGGGTTATATATATATATAAACTCTTTCTCCCCCACTCTTGTGTCAGTGCACCTCCTCTTTTTCTTTAGTTCTTTCTCTCTTTCCGTCTCTATCTCTCCTTCCCTGCTGCGGAGCGACTTGATGAATGCTAATATCATTCCTTCAGCAGATTGCGTGCCCTCTGTTGGAGCTGGGAAATGCCTTAAGTTAAGCTCTGCGTCGGATGCTCATTTGTGACAAAGACTTTTGAGATATTACAAGGACCGAAACCCTCCAACAAATCAATTTCACATACTCTCAGGCATTGTTCTATTTCTGTTTTACCTAACGTTTCACAGAAAAGATGAATAGGGACTATACTCGTTTGTTGCATACTCACCACAAAGTCATGTTTTTGCTGTACTGCAAAACAACTTGCTCTGAGATATTACAAGGACCGAAACCCTCCAACAGATCAGTTTCCAGGCATTGTGTTTGTGTTTTAATGTCACTCTAATGGTAAAAACACTGTAAATAAGACTGATATTTAGTGCTCAGAGAGCAGGTTGGCGTTGCTGCAAAGTCACCAGATGCCTAAAGGAAAACACACACTGAGCTCATTGTTCTGAGATACACAAATTATGATTGAGTAAAACCCCTGTTTCAGAATTATAATGTTCTGTCTCATTTCCATCGCAGAAAATGAAAATGTACTCATCCTCATGTATTCCAAACAAGTATGACTTCCTTCTGTGGGACATAAAATAAACTATTCAATCATTTGTTAATTTAAATAAAGCTTGCATAAATTAAATAATGAATAAATAATACAAATTAAAACTGCTAATTCAAATACTATAAATAATACCAAAATAAAACTTATTCAGAAGATTTGACTGGATGAGACTTGTGATGAGACTTTCTGGATTCAGTACAAGTTCAGTTGCCAGAATTTGTGGCATAATATTAATTACTACAAACATTAATTGACTTTCCTTTTCTTTAAAAAGAGTTAATGGGGCACGTACAATGTAAGTGAATGGGGCAAATCTGTAAACATTAAAATACTTACTGTTTTAGCAGTGTAGACATATTGGGCCTTGTTTTCATTTAGAAGTGTGTGTATGAGTGTGCGTACGCTTAAATCCACACCAACGCTCGTATTTGTAAAAATGCCTTTGACGTGGAAAAGTGCTTAGCATCACGTCAGGTTTTTAATTCTAAATTAAAGAATTTGGATGATGACCGGTCATATTTATATGTTAATGACATTAATCAGGAGTCATTTACAGGACAGAGAGCTTGAAACCATTCATTTGCACGAAAGTTCAAGATTTTTTGCGATTCATATTCACATCTCGTGTATGTGCGTTTTCTGTACGTACCTTCATTCTATGAATCACACGTACACATATTTTGATCGTAAGATAAAATTTAGGATCTTTTCAGTGCAGCATTTTATAAATGAGGCCCAATAAACTCTTAAAAATAAAGGTGCTTAAAAGGTTCTTCAAAGCGATGCCATTGGAAAATAATTTTGGTTCCACAAAGAACCATTCAGTCAAAGGTTATTTAAAGAATCATCTCTTTCTTATCTTTTTATAATCTGAAGAACCTTCTTTTGCCACAAAGAACCTTTTGTGAAACAGAAAGGTTCTTCAGATCTTAAAGGTTCTTTATGGAACCATTTAGACAAAAAAATATCATATGGCATCGTGAAGATCCTTTTTTTTAAGAGTGTATGTGTTAAATATGATTTTATTGTGAAAAAATCTAATACAATTATTAACTTTAGGAATAGTTCAGCCAAAAATGAAAATTAGTTGATAATTCACTCACCCTCAGGCCAGTCAAGATGCAGATGATTTTGTTTCTTCATCAGAAATGTAGCATTATATCACTTGCTCACCAATGGATCCTCTGCATTGAATGGGTGCCGTCAGAATGAGAGTCCAAACAGCTGATAAAACATCACAATAATCCACAAGTAATCCACAACACTTCATTCCATCAATTAACATCTTGTAAATTAAAAGCTGCTTGCTTGTAAGAAACAAATCCATCATTAAGGCATTTTAAACATATTTGTTTAGATCTAATTTTAGACTGTTATAAACTGTGTGCATGTTTCTCCTGATTCAGACGAGAGTTAAAAACATCTTAATGATTGACAAACACACAGCTTTTCACTTCACCAGACGTTAACTGATGGACTGGAGTCGTGTCGTATTGTAACTTGTACTGAACCTAGAATATTCCTTTAAAACATGGCTATGCTAATGCTGCATTCATGATTGTGCATCAGTACCAGAGTGCAGCTGTTATTTTGCTGTGTGAGGTTTTGCAGTGTGTACAGTGCATTCTGCATGTCATGCGTGTAGACACAGGGTCACTAATACCCAGGTGCAAACGTGTCCCTCCGTCCTCCTGAGTTTCTGACCTTCACAGAGGAACAGAGCGATACAGCCTTCACAACTACAAACAAACCAGACATCATGATGTTATGTATTATATTATTCTACTTTATAAATATCTTGTTATCAATTCAATCATAAAAGCCATCTTTATCTAGTTTAGGGAGTAAAGGAGAGAGAGAGAAGAGAAAATCCTCTGTTTCACAGATTCGCGTGAGTGTGAGAGATGCTGCGGATGTTAAAAATGGGATGAGAGGAGAGGAACAAAAAGAGGTGTGTGTGAAAAAATGTGTGTATTTCACAGGCTGTTGGATTGGTGGAGAAAGAGAGAAGTTATAATTGAGTCACACCAGGTGTGTGTAGGGAATGAGAGGAGAAGAAAAGCAAGGGAGGAGGGATCGTCAGGGTTACCTCTCCATCCTCTCGCTCTCTCTTCCTCCAGTACACCTGCAACACATCTCGTCCCTCATGATTACGCCATCCCTAGATAAAACCAGACCCTGGCAATCCCACAGAGAGCCATTACAAACACTCGCTGTTGTGGAATTTTACTTCTTGTCCTATTCAACATTACACAATAGCTCTGGTGCAAAACCCAGAGAGCTGCATGTCTAGTGTCTACAAAGGCTGCAGCTTTCAAAGCGGCATTTTAAACCGAATGTAATCTCATAGGGGACTGGTTTGGAACACTGCATACTTGAGTTTCTTACTCAGGATTCCAGTAGTCAGTGTCCACTGTTTCCCTTCATTTGTCTCCATAATAAATGGCAAATCTCTTTTGATAAACCATTAAAGTGGTGATATATGCTTCTGTATAAGCCACAATCAAGTGTAATTTCACTTCTTTTTTTAAGTGTTTAAATGCCGAATTCAAGGTGAAGAACTGCACTTCCCATAATCCTTAAAGAAGAGGCACCAATTAAATGGTCACTCTTAATGTAAATGAAAATTCACATCAACATCCAGTTCCACAAACTGAAATGAATAGGCAAATTACATAATTCAATTATTCTCACTACACTCAAACAACTCGTATTAGAATAACATTAAGATTTTGGAATAACATTAATGTTTTGAAATATTCACCAAGACTGCATTTATTTAATACAGTAAAAAGAGTAATACTGTAAAATATTATTACAGTTTAAAATAGCTATGTGAATATATCTTAAAATGTCATTTATTCATGTGATCAAAGCTGAATTTTCAGCATCATTACTCCAGTGTTCATTACTCCAAGTCATTCTAATATGCTAATTTGATGCTTCAGAAATATTATCAATATTGAAAGAAGTGCCGCTTAATATTTTTATGGAAACCACAATTGCTTAATGATAATTTGATCAAAATTAATTTCAAAATAACATTTATTTGTCACTTTACTGTCACTTTTGATCATTTTAATGCATCCTTGCTGAATAAAGTAATTTATAAAAAATAAATACAAATCTTACCGTACCCAAAATTTGTAGCAAAAGTGTATACATAAAAATAAAAATAAAATATATAGACCAATTTCGTGTAGACATCACTGTTACGTCACTCGCAGCTGCGTGCACATTGTAGTGGCAGAAACACATGGTAACAAGTGGAGGAAAATGGGAAAAATCCATGGAATAAGATGTATTGTTGTGCCTTTGGATGTCAGAATCGGAATGCAAATCATTTTTATTGAATACTGTCATCAAAAACGCCATTTGAAGCTAAACGCAGACTTCTAAACGGACAGACCAATGCATGAAACCTGCTATGATTACTCTACCTTTAAAGCATACATTTGATTTACACAATTGGTCTACAAAATATTCACATGTGCAGTTCATAGGGAACATATTATATTTGCCCTACAGTTACAGCATGAAATACTATTTAAACCTATAATATTTTACATTTAACGTTACCTATTTTGTCTCACAATTCTTTTTTAGAATTTTTTATCGCAAATTCAACATTCTAGCTCGTATTTTGGACATTATAACTTGATTTATCTCCAGTTTGTTCGTTCTGAGGGGAAAAAGCCAGAAATGTAGGATATAAACTCAAAAGAGAGAATGACGAGTTGATTTTTCTTATCAGAATTGTGAGATATAATCTCGGAATTGCAAGAATAAAGTTAGAATTTTGAAATATAAACTCAAATTTACCTTTTTCATTCTTTTATTCCACGGTTTCCATTAAACGCCACTTGAAAACTGTCATTTTCTTCCACCAGATAGGCTCCGCCCACAAAAAAAACTTTTTTCTGTTCACTGTTTGCAAACACCAAATTGGTCTAAAGCACAGCACACACAAATATCGGGTTACATAACATACTTTCCAATTGTTAAATGAAATATATTTATAATCTATATTTGTAATCATTTTACTCTAGATTTGTCCTTTATCATTAACATTAAGTCTAAATGTTGCCTATGTTGTCTTAAACTACTATCTAGGTAGGTAGCTCACTAGATTTTAAAGAGTGTTTCTCAATTTGTATGCAGAAAAAGCAAGAGCAAACATGGCCACGCCAACGGAGGAGCTCAGAAAAAGGAAACAGTGAGTGCAAAAAAGTACCGTATATATGAACCCATACACACAGTGTAAATATGGACATGGATGTACATACTGTACATATACATGAAAATGTTTCGTATTTCAGGCTTCTCTGCGCCAGTCCAAGCTGAACTCAATGAGTAAATCTGACACCCGCCTGCATGACATGCACAGGCTGTCCTGCAACGCCAATGGTGAGAGAGACAGACAGATGTAACTGGTCTTAATGACATACGTACACATGACTCATTTACCACACATACGTACATATGCACTGGCCGACGCACATGCGTGCCAAGGCTGACGTCTCCAGAGACTTGTCATAATAAGATATTTACTAGCTCATGTTGTCACAGACGTGTGATCTGTGAGGCTGAGAATCACACACATCCCAAAGCCTTATATGCATTGGCTTCTAATCTTTTAAATCCAGACTAATGGAGACTACACAAAATACACAATAGGAAGGATAACAATTCCCAATTCTTATCAACGTGAAATCAAGATTGACCCTATTTACTTTTTAAATATGCTCCTGGTCATAACATCCATGAATCATCAGTCTATAAAACAGCTTTTTCTGCTGATGTTACCAGGATCCCACGTTTCAACACGGTTATAAAGAATATTGTGGTAACATTGTCTGAAATGTTTCTAAAACATTCATATGCCTAGTTTTCTTGTCATAATAATAACGCTATTTAAAGGTTACAAAAACTTTTCTTACAATGTTCCACTAACTTTATTTTCACTCAACATTTTATTTGAACGTTTATTTTTAAATGTTTGATAAACTTCAAAATGTCCAGTGTTCTTTTTGGGATTAGAATATTACTTAAAGTTTTCTAAAATTATTCGTACGATGTTCTACTAACTTGATTTTTACTCAAGATATTGTCACCTGTTTGAGT
Organism: Gymnocypris eckloni scoliostomus; assembly: GCA_027564155.1. Lineage (NCBI taxonomy): Eukaryota > Metazoa > Chordata > Actinopteri > Cypriniformes > Cyprinidae > Gymnocypris > Gymnocypris eckloni. The sequence continues at coordinate 61,422,060 of CM050412.1, read as the reverse complement.
TCCTGTTTGTCCTTTTTTTGGTTTGTTTCCTGTCATTAGTTAATCTTCGTTTATTCTTTTCACCGGTCTTGTGTTAGTTATCTCGTTTGCTCCTTAGTTTGTATGTATTTATAAGCCTTGGTTTCCGTGTCTAATGTCTGGTATTGATTCTCTTATCCCCATGCTCCATGTTATTTAGAATGTTATTTAATTGATTACAAAGACATTTCTTACAACGTTCTACTAACTTTTTCATCCGAAATATTATTTGAATGTTTATTTTAATATTCTTAGAATGTTTTTGTGATTAGAACGTTACTTAAATGTTCTTAAAATGTTCTACTAACTTTATTTTCACCCAAGATATACATTTCAACATTCATTTTTATGTTCTAAAAATGTTTAAAAGTTTTCTTGCCACGATTAGAATGTTATTTAAAGATTACAAAAACGTTTTACTAATTTAGTTTCTACCATCTATCTATGTAACGTTATTTGAATGGTTATTCTAAGAGAACATTTTCTCTCAAGGTTGAGAATGAGTTCAAATATCATTATAAGGATGTTCTGAGAATGTTGGTATCAGTATATTTTCTCTCATTGTTTTAAGAACAATCATAAAGTAAAAACATCACGAAGACATTCTGAGAATGTTTTCTCTCAGCGTTATCAGACCGTATATCAAATATTAAAGAAGTGATAAGAATATTCCATAAGCACTCTTTTTAGAATGTTTTGTCCTGAAAAGTATATAACTTTTTAAAATGATATTGAAAGTTGTGATAACGTTCCTTGTCATACTAAGCTAGTCGGCAAATATATTAGCTTGCTAAATAGGCTAGGCTAATCTGCAAAGGATAAATGCTTAATTTGACTATTTTTAGATTTAGAAGTATCTGATACATAGTTTAGAAATCAAAATTCACTTTTTTTGTTGCCAGTGTAGTTTCATGTTGGCTTTAAACTCATTGTACTATCTGTAAGCAGGTTTAAACATATGTAAGATTATGAAAGTGTGGTCAAAATGTGAGATAATCAAATAGCAATGGTCTGCCCTCTTGTATTTGCCTGGAGTAATGTTAAATGTGACATTTTTAATGACACTTTTATTTTATTGACACTTTGTACAATGTACGCGTTTGGTTTTTTATCCACTATGACATTAATACTCCAAATGTAATCTTAATCCTTTTCCCCATCTCTCTCATATTAATCTGTGTTATTCTGATTGACAGGCGCCCCTAAGAGCCGGCCGGCCAGCATGGATCTTCTGCTCCTGCATACCCGCCGCTCCAATTCTGACCTCCGGCCCAGCTCAGGCCGCCAGCTGCCTCATGCTCCCAACAAAAATGAGAAAGAGGAACGCGACCACACCTATTCTGAAGTTTGCCTCCGCTCCTCCCCCACATCCCACCCGCCAGATGACGGCCTGTATGAGAGTGTAGGGATCAAAGGGGCGGGGCCTGATAAAGCAGCCCCACCTGCTGCCCCTGCTCCGACGTCAACCAACACGCCCCCACAGCGCCCTGCCCACAGCCCGATGCTCAATGGGAACGGCCAAGGTGGAAGCAGAGGAGGCGTGAACGGCGTGAGTCAAGACGAAGTGACGGCAGAGTACGCCTCCATACGGAAGGTGAAGAAGCTGGAGCGCGGCAGGAGGGAGGAAGTGGTGGAGGATGGAGAAAGGGAGCACCAGAGTGTGTCCAGCAGCGAGTCATCTAGCAGCACTTTGCCTAGGAAAACAGGGGAACCATTTCACCTACCCAATTTCCCAAAGGTGAATATGACACAGATCAGCCACACAGGTTCACAATAGTTATAGAAAGCTCTTAACTCATACTTCAGGGGAAAAATATGTAACCACAAGTAACCACCTACAACACCCTAGCAATACACTAACGCAGTAAAAAAAAATTTCAGAACAACTTAGCAACTGCATATCAACACCCTAGCTACTATCCAGAACACCCCATAATTCACTTAAACCACAGAACAACATAGTAACTGCATAGCAGCCATAGCAACCATCCAGAACACCCCAGCAACCACATAGTAAATCACTAAACACTTCAGAATGGCTTAGTATGGCATAACAATGCCATGGCAACAACTCAGAACATTCCAGCATCATTATGGTTATTTTAAACCTTCGAACAACTTAATAACTGCATAGCAACACCATAGCAGCCATCCAGAACATCCCAGCAACCGCATACAACTATGGCACAACTACCCACCCAGAACACCAGAAATATCCATAACTCACTTAAACCTTCGAACTTAGTAACTGCATAGCTATGCCATAGCAACCACATAGAACACCCTAGCAACAACATAGTATTACACTAAACACTCAGAATGGCTTAGCATGGCATAACAATGCCATGGCAATAACTCAGAACATTCCAGCATCATTATGGTATATTTTGCACCACTCTCATTTTCTTCAGAAAAACTAATTCAAGAACTTGGCATTGCTAAAGATGGGCCTATTAGACAAGGACCCATCTTTAGCAATGTGTGTGTGTGTGTGTGTGTGTGTGTGCAATAAATTTGTGTGTGTGTTAATCATTTTCTGCCATTTGCAATGATGTAAATAGCAACTTGCAAGCAGTTAAATGCAGGGCCTGGTAGTGCAGTTATAGATTTGGACCACTAGATGGTGCTGTTTTCTATAACAAATATCCCCTAGATTCACCAACCTGAAGCATTATCTAAAATCTTCATGACTGATATGAATATGACTGATGAAATGTACATGGTAAATATTTTAGAAGTTTATATGTTAAATGTTTTTGATTAAAAAGGGTTCAAGAAATAAACATTACCAAGTGTTAAAATGTTGCCTTGCCCAGAATCTTACTCATTTAAAATGACAAAACATTCTATTGACATTGAGTTAAAAATAAACTGAAGTGTGTGTGTGTGTGTGTGTGTGTGTGTGTGTGTGTGTGTGTGTGTGTGTGTTTGCATTTCACCCATATTCCTGTCCGTCTGTCAGATGATACCCGTTTATGTTGTGTTCAGCTTTCAAGGACAGATAAGACTTGCAAAGAGCAGAACAGCCATGTGGAATGATGGTGCCTTTAAAATGGAAAACACACAGACAATGATCGGATAATGATCCAGTCTTCCTGTTAACTCACCTCTGCTCTACTTTGTCTTGATGTGTGTGTTTGTGCAAGTTATTTGCCACACGTGGAGATAAAAATCTTCTTTATCGCAGGTTTATTGATTGATGGCTTGTTTACCCAGGCACGGTATTGTATCAGTGCATACTTGTCTTTCTAAATCTGACTTACAGTGTGCCATTTGGTGTTTAAGCAAGGCTAAACAACGTGTTTGTGTGTGTCTTTGACCTGCATTATATCTAAGCCTGCATCTAGAGCAAATATTGTTAGAGTTTAGGTGAAAGCGAGCATGCAGTATGGTTGTGTGTCACATGTGTCACTCCAGTGCACTGTGCTGGATTATGTAAGGTCTGTTGACAGGCTGCCTGCCACACCATGTGTTTTTTTGTTAAAGGCATGAGGGAGGAACCACATAGCAGGTAGTTGCTTCAGCCAGGGAAATAAATAGCAGCGAACACTGTAGCCATTCATCTGCTGGTATTAATCATTCATACAGGAGGTGTGTTTCTTTCCCTCTTTAATCATCGACTCTCTATACGGCATACATATCTGCTCCTGTAATGATTAACTCACAGAAAATTTCCATTGTAGAAACAAACACCAATCAGTCCTAAATTAAAGGAACAGTTCATGTTGTTCCAGACCAGCATGACTTTCTTTCATTGTTCTGTGGGACACAAATGTAATTTTGGACAAATGCACTGGCCACTGTTTCTTTTATAATGAAAGTGAATGAGGACTGGTGCTGACGATCTTCAAAATGACAAAAAAATTATCATAAAAGTGGTTCATATGATTTTTGCAAAGACAAAAAAATTCTAATATAATAGCTTCCAGTGACAAACGGACCAAAATATAAGTCCGAATTCCCCTTCCCCCGAGTAAAAAAGTAATATATTTAAAACATGTATTTCATACTAAGTATAGTTCAAATCTATTAACATACTGACAAATCGCTCAAGACTTACTGATATAAATATTACTATTAAACCTTATTCGGAGTGCTACTTGTGCACAAAGCCTTCCTTTTGTAGCCTAAAATGTGTTTTAATGTCACTATTGATGAGGATTAATACTGGTCTTTAAATGCTAGATATTTAAAGTGTACCTGAAGTATTCTTGCAATAGTTCCACTTTAGCACAATCAAATATATTTTACTGTATTTATTTTTCATAGGGCAGTGAGCTGTTAACTATGTTATTTTAGATTTTTGTGTACACTATTATAGTCTTCATTAGTATTTAGCTTTTATTTAAAACATTTAGAATTCATGTTATTTAGGTTTTAAAATAAGTTACATTTTTTATATTACGATTTCTGTTGAATTTATTTATCTCCAGTCAGTAATTTTAGTGCTTCACCTTATTTTACTTAGTTGCCAAGTCAACATTTTTCATTTAATATTAATATTTAATTGTATTTCAAATTTATTTCAGTTACCAACAATGTTTGTGTTTTAGTTAACAATAATATCCCTGTTGTTGAAGGAATATTTCACTAAAATTGAACATTTGCTAAAGATGTACTCACCCCAAATGGGTGCCGTCAGAATGAGAGTTCAAACAGCTGTTAAAACAGCTGATGTTCCTGTGACTCAGTGGTTAGAGCATTGTGTTAGCAGCGCAAAGGTTGTGGGTTCAATTCCCAGGGAACACATATACTGATAAAAAATGTATAGCCTGAATGCACTGTAAGTCGCTTTGGATAAGAGCGTTGCTAAATGCATAAATGTAAAACATCACAAGTCACAAGAAACAAATCCACCATTAAGATATTTTAACATTAAACCGTAATTTCTGGACAAAATACAAAATACCTCTATCCATAATAACACTTCCTGCCTGTATTTGTTTCCTACAAACACACAGCTTTTCACAAGACATTACTGATAGACTGTAGTGGTGTGGATTATTGCTATATTTTTGTCATCTGTTTGGACTCTCATTCTGACGGCACCCATTCACTGCAGAGGATCCATTGGTGAGCAAGTGATGTAATGCTGCATTTCTCCAAATCTGTTCAGAAACAAACTCATCTATATATCTTTGATGTCCTGAGGGTGTGTACATTTCCAGCAATTTGTTATCAATTTGACTGGGGATGAATGATTCAGAATGTTGTTGTGAATAAGAGTTGCTGATTCATTGCAAATATTGGACACAAAATTGATACGTTTACAAAACAGATGTTGCTTCTCTCATAAACTCACGAACATGGAGAGCTAGAATTCAGACGACACAAAAATCAGTCTGTTTGCATTAGCAGTGCCTGAGGAAGTCTGACTGGCCTGCATGTTCCTCATGTGTCCAACAGGAGGCGGTCTTCATGGGCAACGGAGAGCAGTACATTTGGAAACCACCAGAAGAGGATGAGATGATCATGCCAGGGGCTCCTCAGCTGGAGAACGGACACAGCCATCCCACCGCCGTGGAGGTAACGTCTCCCTCGCTATCCCATCACTGCAGACGGGGTCATGACATTTGTCTATGTTTGCATGAAGGGATCAGGTTTCAGACTTTGACCTTTGACCTCTAAATCTCAGGACCACTTGAATACATTTCGGATCTCTTTGGTCTGTCCCTTGTGTCAATAAAGAGTGTTTTCTGGGACAGGAAGTGAGTGGAATGATGGCTGCAGTCGGATAAATTATGGCTTGAAAGTGAGAGAGAAAGTTTGAGCCTTTTTCACTCCCTCCCCCTCTCGTCTCACTTCCTGCTCTCTCTCTCTCTCTCTCTCTCTCTCTCTCTCTCTATGGCGTTCTTGGAAGGGCTTGACTAACAGGCAGGTCAAAGGTCTGTAGACTGTGCTTGTTGACTGTCAGTTCAGGGTTGGTTTGAGGGAAGGAGGGAAGGAATTTGAGAAGTGGGGAGAGGTCAGGACAGACAGGCACTCTGGGTCAACTTGTGTTTAATCAACTTCCTGTGGCCAATCAATACTTACAACTTGGATTCAGATAAAAACATTTAGAGCCAAGATTTGTAGTGTAGATTATGTTTGTAGAAGGGATACAGATTCTAACAGGAAGTTATATATACGATTATCACAGCAAAAAAGATTTTCTTAATCAATGTTGTCTCCTTTTGAGGTAAAATACCCTAAATGTTATCAAGGTGTGATAGAAAAGCAAAATTGTGTAATATAGTACTTTAAGACTAAGAATAGACTAATAGTTTGGAGTCCTAAATATTTATTATATGTTTTTAATATTTACAAATTTCTATTTGAATATATTTTAAAATGTATTTTATTCATGTGATGCAAAGCTGAATTTTCAGCATCATAACTCCTGTCTTCAATGTCATGTGATCCTTCAGAAATCATTCTAATATGTGACCCTGGACCAGGTCACCACAAAACCAGTCATAAGTGTCAATTTTCCAAAAGCTTCCCATTGATGTATGGTTTGTTATGATAAGACAATATTTGGCAGAGATACAACTATTTGAAAATCTGGAATCTGAGGGTGCAGAAATATCTAAATACTGAGAAAATCGCCTTTAAAGTTGTCCAAATTAAGTTCTTAGCAATGCATATTACTAGTCAAAAATTAAGTTTTGATATATTTACGATAGGAAATTTACATATGGATTACATAATTTTAACTTAATGTGATGCAGTCATGCATAGACATACATCACACACTACAGTACTATTATTAATAAACTGTATGTGTTTTAAATATACAATAACCAGGTTTATACATTTATTATCAATACATTACATTTGTTATACATTTTTATTAATTTATTATTGTTTGCTCCATAGCTAGCCATAGTTTAGCTGTGTTTGTACTTTTTACCTGACTAAATGTAATTTTAACATAAACTAATTATAAGAAATTTGAAGAAATGCAATTTAAAAATGTTTCTTTAAATAAAATCTAATAATGCAATGGATTTATATGCATATGCTATAAGTGTATATTAAAAAATAAATTGATACTAACACAACTATTATGTTCTCTGATTTTAAAATGAGCACCTCGGGTGGCATTGAAGTACTTGAAAATGACATTCTGCGCTTGTTTTGTTGGATAGCAGTGTAACAGTAAGCTGAGCGTCTTTGGCTCAGATGGAAGTGTTGGCTGTTGTAACCGGTGAGTTGAATACACTTCTCCACGCTCGGTCTCTCTCACTTCTCTGCTCATTCCTTCTCTTGTCCAGACACACCCAGTTTCATGTCATGAGGTGTGTGGGCGTGACACTGCATGGCCCTCTGCTCCACTTCACTTAACACATTATACTCAACATGGGAAAAAACATAAAAAACTTAACATTTTTGCAGTTTATTTCAATGGTTGGTTTATTTCAAACCCTGTGGTTTATTTGTGAGCTCACATAAACTGCATGCAATTTATTATATTACTACATAATTAATTTACAGTTGGAATGGTTTTCTGTCTAATGTAAGGACCTAATATAATCTTAATTAGAAATCTCCAAACAGTTCAATTCCCACTGCTTTTGAGACACCTGTTTACGCACACATGCTGCAACTTATGTAAGATTGAATTGCCTCATTTGTAAGAAGAGAAATGAGAAAAACTAAAACGTTTGTGTGTGTATGTGTGTGCAGGGGGAATATTACAAGGGAATGAGAAAGAGATAGCAATATGAAGGGGAAAGAAAAGACAGTGAGAGAGCAAGAGGAAGGAGAAAAAACCTTTCTCAACAGCTGCAGAGAGTTTTGAAACCCCCGTCATTGTGATTTCCTCTCGCTCTGCAAAGCGCTGCACAGCACAGTAAACAATGCTCGACATGGAGGAAAAGAGATCACAGGGGTACACACACACACACACACACATTTGGGAGTTTCAAACAGCATGAAACTCAGCGGTTTCCTTAAAATCGGCTGGTTCAGTCATGCCTGTGTTCAGACGCATGCTATGCGTCATGCCGTGGCCTGCAGATTACAGTGTAGGCTAAAATACTGAACGCTGTTTTCCAAACCGGTTAGAGGTGTTAAAATGACAAACGCAATTGTACCAGCAGCTCGATTCATGCCATAATATCTTCTCAGCCTGTACACATGAATGCTGTAAAGGTCACTATGTGAGTTGGAGAGCTGAGTTGAATTCTTGACTGAGATTTTACACATGCCATTGAGCTGGGAGTGCTAAATGTCATCTACTACAGAGAGGGAATGTGAGGTTAACATGCGCACACACATACACACACACACACACACACACACACACACGTGCACACGCACACACACATACACGCACACATACACATGCACACACACACACACATATGCTCACACACATACTCATGCGCACACACACACATCAGTGTTAGGGGTGTGCAATATGGAAAATATCTCAATATTTTGGGGGATTTTTTCAATAACAATAATTACTCGATATTTTAATGTGTTTTTGATCTGCTTTAAGCCTGTTGTGGATAAATATGACACTAAAACCACCAGTAGGTGGTGTCATTTGAATTTATAACATACTTTGCGACAGTTATATGGGTATAAGTATGAATATGGGTAGTATGAGGGAAATTCAGACATACTATATCCGCAATCATTCATAAATTCTCTCCCGTGGCCTCATGGGATAGTAAAGTGTCCACTGAATGTGGATCCTGGCGGAGGTAGTAGCCTAGGTCATCTGGGCACTTTTCACCTACTGTTTTATGAATACTGTGAATTCTTTTGACAAACTATTTTTCACATACAATATAGTAGGGAAGTATTCAATTTCAGACACAGCGCCTGTTTTAATGAGTGATTCATTGACTCATTCATTCAAATGATTTGTTCAAAATCTGAACTGATTGATTTAGAAACAAAGCAAGTGACTGTCTTTATGAATTAATCATTGAATCATTGAATCAAATTATTCGTTCAGGAACTAAACCCCACAGTGTTGCTCTGAGTTGCACAAATGTTCTACTCCAGCTTTGTTTGCCAATTTTAATTGCTGTTACTTTTATAAGTGATAAAACTTAAACAGTTCACCTGATTAAAACAATTATAAAAATAACAATTAAATGTATGGAGATAATAAAATATAAAAAGATGAGGCACGTAAGCAACCAAACTAGTAGCCACACAGAACACTGTAGCAACCACTTAGAACACCCTAGCAACCATCTGGAATACCCCAGCAAACACTTGGAGTATCATAGCAATGACCTAGAACATCATACCAACCACCAGGTACAACTTAGCAATTCCTTAGTACAACCTAGCACACATAACAGCCTAAGAACCACAAAACTGGCCTAACAACCACTTTAACAACCTTAGCAACCACCCAGAACAGCTCGGCAATCACTTAAAACACCCTAGCTACCCCCAAAGCACAAGTTACTAGGTTCAAGGTTCAAGGTTCTTTATTATTCGTCACATACACAATCATACAAGTATAATCAGTAGTGAAATGCAAGTAGAATTGAAGAAAAATACAGCATTTACATGAGGAAAGGGAGGAGAAAAATTATCCCCAGACTATGCTCCTTGGGAGTACAGTGTGAGAACAGGAAAAACACCTCAGCAACACAAAAGCACATACACGACATAGCCACAGGAAGTGAATCCGGCCCAGCAAGCAGCCATCTGATCCGCAGCCACTGATCCGGGCGCTGGTCAGACCCGCTTACCAGGCCAGGCCGGGGCAATGTCTGTAATGTTTGTAGGGTGGGGAGGAACAAGAGCGTCTAACTGCATTGCACACCGGGGTTTATTCCAGCAACAGCCTTGCCAAGGCCACTGTAGGGGAGCCAGAAAAAGATAAGATTGTTTTGTCTTTGGGGCGAGTAAACATTCCAATTTTTGCAGGCTACTCTCTGTCCGTTTTTGTCCATTTTGGTCTCCATTTTAATCAATTTCCCTTTGTAAAGCCATGAACTTCTCCTTGGTAGAATCCATATTGCGATTATAGTTCAGTCTCAATGCTGACCGCTCTTCCCACAGCTTCAATCATACGGGCAGCCTTGTGGGGCTTTGGACAGCTGTTCCCGTTTTCTGAATTCTTCGATAACCCAGGGAAAAGCCTAATCCAATCAGCAAAATACCTGTTATCAGGGTTCCGAATAGGTAGATATCAATGTCCTCCACGGAAAGAGCCGCAAGACACACGATTCGCCACCTCTCCCACGCGCCATCGTAGCCGGCTGCGAACGTTCCGTCAGGGCAGTCAGGTTCCCGAAACCCAAGTTTCGATAGTGTCAATTGCATTAAGAGACCAGTTAATCCATAATATTTTAGTTTGGAGAGTGCAGAGAGAGTCTCTCACGAGACAAGGGAGCAAAGCAGGGAAGATAAGGGTGAGGACGGGAGAGAAAGCGACCGCCTCCTGTTGAAAGCCAGAAGAGAAGAGGGTACTAACCACCCACAACACCCTTACAACCACCAAAACAACATAACAACCACCAATAACAGCCGAACAACCACCCAGAACAACATAGTAACCACTTAGTACACCCTAGTAACAAGTCAGACCCAGAACAGCACCTAGAATACCCTAGCAACCACAAGAACAACCTTACAACCATCCAGAATACAAGTAACCACATAGAACACCCTAATAAACACACAACAGCACGTGGAACTTCCATGCAACCACAAAGAATAACCTAGCAACCATACAGAACACCTTAACAACCATTCAAAACATCATATTAACCACCTAGAATACCCCAGTAACCATAAAGCATTACTCAGGCATCCATACAGAACATACTAGCAACCACCAAAAACAACCTAGCAAGCATGTAACCACCAACAATAGCCTAGCAACCACCCAGAAAACCCTAGCAACCTCAAAGAACAATCAACCACTCATATCAGCCTAGCAACCAACAAAAACATCATAGCAATGACCAAGATAAACCAAGCAACCCTCCAGCACACTCTAGCAACCACCAAAAACAACCAACCACTCATAAAAGCCTAGCAACTATCTAAAACAACCAACCACTCATAACAGCCCAGCATCTACCTAAAACAACATCGCAACAACCATAAAACCTAGCAACCATCCAGAACATCCTAGTTACCACCAATAACAACAAACCACTCATAAAATCCTAGCAACTACCTAAAAAACCTAACAACCATCCAGATCACCCTAGCAACCACCAAGAATAACCAACCACTCATAACAGCCTAGCAACTTCCCAAAACAACCTAGCAACGAGCAAACCAAAAAGAATCTAGTAACCATCCAAAACACCCTAGCAACCACCAAGAACAACTAACCACTCTTAACAGCCTAGCAACTACCTAAAACAACCTAGGAACCATCCAAAACACCCTAGCAACCACCAAGAATAACCAACCACTCATAAAAGCCTAACAACAACTACCTACAACAACTTAGCAATGACCAATAAAAACCTAGCAGCCAGTCAGAACACCCTAGCAACCACCAAGAACAACCAACCACTCATAACAGCCTAGCAACTACCTAAAACAACCTAACAACCATCCAGATCACCCTAGAAACCACCAAGAAAAAACAACCAGTCAGAACAGCCTAGCAACTACCTAAAACATCCTAGCAATGACCAAGAAAAACCTAGCAACCATTCAAAACACCATAGCAACAACCAAGAACAACAATCCACTCATAACAGCCTAGCAACTGCACAGCCAATTTGTAGATTGCATTTGTTGGTGGAAAGGAACTTTGCAAATTCTGAAATCAGTGTGTTTTTGCAACTCCTTCAGCACTATAACTGTAACTTAAGAATGTGCCCCAGGACGGTTATTATTACGAAATCCTCTTTGGCAAAGCTGATCTTTGGCAGGCTCTTAAGTGTTTCTCATTCTGCGGTTCTCTCTCTCTGTCTGTCCTCAGATCTCTGACATGTACTCTACCGTTTGTAAGACCCTGAAGAGGAGACACCAGCAGGGTCAAAGCCAGGAGGATAGCAGGCCGACGGCCTCTGCTGCGTCCCCAGCGATGGACCAGGGGGGCTCGGGCTGGCCGTCCGCCGGTGCTGCAGGTGAAGAACCGTGTGGGAGGAGCGGTCTCCAGGAGGAGCCCTGCTATGGGCCTGTGGGCGAGAAGACGTGGCCCCGGGGCCTGGCACAAGAGTCAGACCCGGCCTACGCCACAATCGATTCCCACCGGAACGGGAGAAGCTGGCCAGCAACACACTGAAACCTAAAAAGAAACCCGTGCAGGCTCCGGGCAGAGCCATGACCTGCGAGAACTTTTACGACACTATCGGCGAAGTGAAGCAGGGAGAGAACCCAGCGAGCACCACCACTATCTTTACCTTTAATGACGGCATGGAAATGTACGTTACGGGGCTATAAAAAAGCCTGACTTAACCGTCAAATTAAACACCTACAGAGGGAAAAAAACTAACTGCAGCCCTCTGAAAAATTAAAAGATAAACAGCGTACAGCTGCCAAACACACTTCAACCTACATAACCACACAACCAATGTATATTTATTCTTACCATATGAGGGCACAATCAGCTGCAACACTCATGCAGACAAAACAACACTGAATTGGCTGAACCAGGCCTGCAGCTGGGCTGTTTTTAGCTGACAGGCTTGCTCACCAAATCCATGGATCTAAACTGGTTTTTCCACCATGCTACAGTTGCTAATGATAGTTTACTGCAGGGTTCAGATCAATATGACTTTAAGACTCACTGTAGCACAGGGGAGTATGCATCTGATTATATACACTGCCAGCCGAACATTTGGAGTAATTAAGATTTTTTTATGTTTTTGTAAGAAGTCTCTCAATTAGACTGCAATTATTTAACCAAAAACACCATAAATTCTGTAAAACTGTTTAATATTATTACAATGTAAAATAACTGTTATATTGTAATACTTAATTTATTCCTGTGATCAAAGCTGAATTTTCAGCATCATTACTCCAGTCTTCAGTGTCACATGACCCTTCAGAAGTAATGATGCTGAAAATGTAGCTTTGCATCACAGAAATAAATGAAATTTTACGATATGTTCAAATAGAAAACATTTCAAATTTTTATAATATAGTTTTTTGAGCTGGGCAACGATTAATCACATCCAAAATAAAAGTTTTATGTACATAATATGTGTGTGTGTACTGTGTATATTTATTATGTGTATATATATATATATATATAAATACACACATGCATGTATATATTTAAGAACAAATGTTTTATGTTTATATATTAAATATATTTATATATAAAATAAATTATATGAATATATATATGTAAATGCATGTAATATTTTCCTAAACAATATACTGTATGTGTTTATATATACATAATAAATATACACAGTACACACATATATTATGTTCACAAAAATATATATTTTCGATACAATTAATCACGATTAATTGTTGCCTAGTACAAATTTTGTAGTAATATTTCTGTATTGATCAAAAATACAGTGAATTTAAGAAACTTCTAAAATCTTAATTGTTCCAAGCATTTGATCGGTTGTGTAAAATCACACTGTTGGTCAATCCCACTGCCGTGTGAGCACTACCTGCACATTAACACAGATCACATGAGACGTCAGCTTAACTCCGCTCCCGCTCTGAAAACACACCTGACTGGTTCTCTCAGCTTGAGATGGCCAGCCACCACCATAGTTATGTTATGGTGAAACAACTGAATTTTTATTTTTATTTTCAGATGAGCTTTATTTGTCACATACACAATTATACAGAGTATAATGAGAAGTGAAATGTGTTCTCTGCATTTAACCCATCCAAGTCCACACACTAGGAGCAGTGGGCAGCCGACTGTGCAGCGCCCGGGGAGCAGTTGTGGACTTCCTGCCGGAGCCAGGATTCGAACCCATAACCTTGGGTAACCTCGGGTTTCAAGTCCAACGCTCTATCCATTAGGCCACGACTGCCTGAATACAGAGAACAGAATACAGAGTTAACTTCTATTGTTTTCCACCTTAAACATTATGTATGCGGTGTGACAGTTTAGGTGGTGTACATAAAGTATGTCTGGTCATTTTTCAATACGCATGTAACTTACAGTCAGGCTCAAGTGGAATCTGCTGATTTTGTTTTGGCACTGATCTTGGAGAAGAAAAGGGTTTAATGAAGCTACTTGGTTACCTGAATGCATTAGATACCATTATTATTACTTTATAATAAAATACATATAAAATTATATTTTTATATGCACTAATGCTCAAAAGTTTAGGGTCTGTATGATTCTTTTTATTGTTTTTAAGTCTTTAAGTTCACCAAGGATGCATTTATTTAATCAAACATAGTCAAAACAGCAATATTGTTCAATATTATTGCAGCTATTAATTTCTATTTTAATATATTTAAAAATATAATTTATTCCTGTTTTGAAAAAGCTGAATTTTCATTAAACATTTCTTATTATTATTCATGTTAAAAAAAGCTGTGCTGCTTAATAATTTTGTGAAAACATTAATAATTTTTTTAAGGATTTTTTGTTGAATGAAATTAAAGAACAGCATTTATTTGAAACATTATATCAGATAAATAAAATTATTAATTTTCTTAAAAATATATGTTACTGACCCCAAACATTTGAACTGTAGTGTGGTTGTCGCTCTATTTAAATAATAACAAATAATTTATTCATACAAATATTTAATAAATTAACCTTCAAAATAATCAATAAACAAATTTGCAGAGCTTTCTGTGGAGTTTTGCGGATGCAGATTCCATGTGGGCCTACTTAAGGGTCACTTTATGGCTGTGTATACATTAGCTCTAAATTTCTTTCGATTTTTATTATTTCGTATATTCTATAGCATGCCACTTCTGCCCAATCTTGGGATGTGTCAGGTAGGTTTAGTGATATGCCACTTCGTTTCTCACAAGATTTGACATTTTTGCAATATTAACGGAATGGAAAGTAGGAAGAGAAGCAAAACAAGATTTTTCGGGATGCCTCTGCCTAGCTAGTTAACATGTCATTTTCAATGGCCGTTGTTAACATGCGAGTTTATGAGGCTTGTAGAGTCAGTGTGCTGGAACGTTGTGGTGTGCGTACAGAGGGCAATAAAGGCTTCTAGTTTGGCCGGGGCCGCTCTCGATCCACTGTTCTCAGGTCAGTGTGTGCCAGCACTGCTCCCCGGCTCGCTGGGCCTCCGGCTGGCTTAGCCGTCAGCAGCATTTCATGGAGACAGTGTCCAAGGAAAACACAGCATAAGGCTTATGGTTGCTAGTAAATGTCTTTGGGAAAGACGTCTCATATTCTGGGCTGTCTGTGTGACTTGATCCTATTGTAAACAATGCCTTTCCCACATGCATTACAGGAGCTTAGATTAGGATCGGGGAAAATAATTGCACAATTGAGCAACCTCTGCAAGGAAACCATTCGAGATGATCCCCGAAGACTTCCGAGGGCCATCGGCATGAAATAAAACATCTCCAATGCATGGTTGGTGATTTTACTACACCATGCATATTCAGAAGTCTGTTGGAGGGCTACAGGAAAGGCCCAGAGGAAAGGGACTTTGGGATTCGAGAGGGCCAAATTATCAGCTCAGGGATGGATAGATAGAGTTAATTGAGGATAAATAACCAATATACTGTCCTCATCCATGTCACATGCAACCTCTAGTGAGAAATGTTGGGTTTGTCATGTCAGTTTTAATATATACTAAGATGAAAGATTTTTACGGCACTCTATTTTCTTATCAAATTGTATTGGTTAATTAGTTTCCACTTGTAGCAACATGTTGAGAAAGCTACTATCACTGCCATTCACGTGTTCCACTGTTCTGTTCAAGTATAGGATGCAACTATTTCTTTGCTCGCAATGCATGCTTCTGGAAACAAAAGCTATCGCTTTTTCTTCTTTTTCTTCTCTGGTGCATCAGATATAATGTATGATTCATTCCCGTGCCTCTCACTATAAGACATAGTGCCAAAAAACGGAACACCAGTCAACAAATGGGAAGTGGAGACACCACAGGCAACTGCTTCTGAGAGGTTATGGATCTTCTCAGGGAGCACAAAGCACATATCTGGTCCAGGACTTGTCCAAAACGCTGGGGATCTGGTCTCAAAGCAACTGTAGGCCCTCCCTGCCGTTATTAACATGTGTCCTTCAGATTTGATGTTTGCCATATTGAGGGAGGAAGTGTGCTCCAATTTAGCTTTGGCTCGGTGGTTCCTTCCAATCCTGAATCTGTCTTTCTAGCACAGGACTCGCTTTGTATGGCGGAGCAGATCGGTGCTTTTGATGTTGTCACTTCTGAGAGAGGCTGGGAGAACCGATCGTCTGGCTGTGCATTGTTTTTGATGAAAACAAGATCTTTCAGGGTATGATTTGTACAGGTTGCACAAGGGTTTATTGTTTTTTCAATAATGTTTGTTCTTAAAAGAGGCCGAGAAATTACATGCCCAAAGTATGATATTTATTGGCAAGTATGTAAATAAAATATCTATTAAAACTCCATCTGCTTGCGTTCAACAGACGTATCGACTGACGTGATGCTTCTTATTCACTCAACCATATGTGGTTAAACAGAAATAGACATTCTAGCATAACAAAACCAAACCGCATGTATATAGAGCATACTGCAATGCAACATAACTATATTATAAAAGAAAGCTCTGGTATTGATGTTTTAGAAAGCAATGAAAGGTTTCTACTTCTGCTCTTTAGGTTGTATGTTGTGAAGTGTGTACATAGTAACACTGCTTCCAGCATATGTCCTTGGCTTAAGTGAGTTTATGTGTGGTCCACCTAAAGTTTAACACAGAGTATGGTGTATAAAAACCTGTTTAGCAATATTCTGTGCAAAAAAAGATTGTAATGTTTTCTATAAAAAAAATCATTCATATAAATATTTGTTTTTACTTTTTTAATAAAGTTGCACCTTATGACTGGTTGTGCATTGATTATTCTGTTGCAATATATCATGAATGTGTATGATTATTAAAACATTTGATTTTAAAAGGCTTTTGTCAAAGCCCTTTTCAGCCATGGAAATAAACCTTTAAATAAAAGGTGCCTTTTTATTTCACAATTCAGCATTTAAACTCAGAAATGTGAAATAAATACGTAAATTTGTTATTTATTTATTTATCTGTGGTGGAATACTGAGAAAAAATGAGAGAATAAAGTCTGTATGACTTTTTTTTCCAGAACTGTTAAAAACAAAGTCTCAAATGTGAGAGATAAACTAATCATTGTGAGGGAAACGTCAGAACTATGAGATTTAGTCGCAATTACCTGTTTTATTTTTCTATTATTCTGTGGAAACAGGCTTCAATAGTAATCAGTTTATAAGGTAGGAGAATAGCCTACATTATTAAGTTTTTGCTATTTGCTATTAAAATTGCTGTTAAATGATTATTTATTGCACAAATACATACATCTAGAAGATGTCTAGAAGATCCACAAAATATGCTTTAAATCAAACGTCAAGCACTTGAGAACTGCATATAGGCTGGTTGTTTTTCAAATCTATGCTGAAAGAAGGCTGAAAAGGGCTGGTTTCGTATGGTCTCCCAGTCTGGACAGCTGTTGCTCACCTGGTTTACCTGATTTCCCAGTCTAACCGTCTGAAACCTCTTTAAAACAGCGTGATCGGACTGACAGGCCAATTTAAACCAGCAAACCAGTTTAGGCTGGTTTGAGATGGGTTTTTCAGCAAGCTTAGCTAAGCTCGCCTAAATACTCATTAAAAGTATTTATCTCTCGTGTTTGTGTTCTTGTGCGTTCGACGAGCGAGTTATTTCATGATTTGTTTCGCCGTTCAAACAGAGAAACAATTATATTTTAGTGCGTCAATTTTTACCGGCGTTTTTTTCTCTTCCTCTCTCTGTACCGGCCGGCAAACCATGGAGACACACCTCCTAAACTCAAGAAAAAGCATTCTGACGTTCCCCGAGCGACCAATCAGCTGCAGATCTGCGATGGCCGCGTGCCTAAATGAAATGTTTATGTACGCCGAGAGCCAATCAGAATCAATGAAGGGCGGGGCCGAGCGAATTTCGCCTGGCTGCACGCGCAGGATAGAGTGGGCGTGGCGTCAGGCTCTGCGAGAGAGAAAAGCAAAACAATAATTTTTATCCCCTTTTACCGGCTGCTTTTAGGGTCCGTAGTGAAATACACTCTCGACAGGGAGTCGTAGTTCACACAATACTGTTAAATGCATCTTATCCCGCTCAGCACTAAAATCGACCGAAAGCTGGTGATTTTGCTTTAGTTATATTTGATCCAGGTTGAGAATGACTTCCAAGCGGCTTCTCGATCAGCCTCGAGCCGGCGACAGCACGCACGAGGGGGGCGAGCCTGTCACTGGAAAAGCGTTTAAAACAATCGCGCTGCATGAAGGGGCTGTAAGGAACTTTGGCAAGGAAATCTCTCCAAATGGATTTTATTATACCTCAACGAGAGAGAGGCACTACATTCATAAGAAAGTAAGTGATGCATACTCATTTAAGTTTTGCATACGCTCGCTTTATTTGGTTTTGACAGTTCGCTGCGTTTACAGAAAAGTCAGTTACGTGCAGTTGTACGATGGCAGCTCTGCTTTTCGATTAAAACTCAAGTTTGCATGGAGAAATAGTTTGTGGAGTGAATGCAATCTCATTTAATCGTTGCAGTTATGCTGTTGTCTACGTTAATGTAGCGAGGCGGTAACAGTTTTGCACGTAGTTTAAGATGGCGACTTAACTTGCATGTTCAAAGTTTAAACGAAAAAAAGCAGGGGGTTGGTACATTTAACCGATTCACCCCTCCCCCATAGTGTCTCTAAGCGAGCTGAAGCCGGTGAAAGGGTTTGTTTTCACAGGAACACCGTTTAGTTTTTCCTCTCAGCGGCGAGTGATGGCTTTCGAGGATATTTACTGATTAAAAACGCGTGTTCCCATGTGTAACTTACATTGTGGTTTGGAAAAAAGTTGCATTATTATGTTTACAGTTGGTTTATGCACCGTATATGGGTGAAGTATCCATATGCGTCGTTCAGTTCTTTTAAAAGCACGAGCGTTCACTTTAGAAGTGCGTTTAATTTGGCTGTGTAGCGCGCAGGAGTGCGTGACACGCCCCCTTCCACGAGGATGCGTCACAGAATAATGTATCTGGTCTGATGTGAGCGTGCACTTGACCGATACGAGCTGTGCTGTGAACTCATAGCAACACTGCCTGTAATACAGCTCATGCATGAGTGCAATTTTTGGGGGCGTGTGTGCATTTAATTCAATCCTTTTTAAGCTATCTTATTTTTTAAGATTGCTGGTGTTTTTCTTTAATAAAAGTGCTAGAGGTATGCAGTTAAATTGAGTAATAACTCATTATTTAATATGGCACATCAAGAATGGGGAGGCTACTGGCAGACAGTTATATTACCAACTGATAGGATGCTTCGTTAATTGAGAAATACATATCAATCACTCTGGACCCCTCACATCCAGCACACTCCCTCTCTGAACTGTTACCGTCTGGTCGACGCTACAGAGCTCTGAGCACCAGAACGACCAGACACAGAAACAGTTTCTTTCCCCAAGCAATACATCTCATGAACACTTGATATTAAACATGGAACACACAACACTATTATACAATTATTTACTCACCACACATACTTATTTTTCATTTCAAATTTGCACATGTCAGACCTGTATACAGATAATTGTCTATATTATATATTGTGTTTTTGTTTTTTGTACATTGCCTATTTGTATATTATTCTTTATTATCTGTGTCTTGTCCTGTTGCTGTCATTCTGTTGCACTGTAGAGCTTCTGTCACTATAACAAATTCCTCGTATGTATAAATATACCTGGCCAATAAAGCTCATTCTGATTCATTCTCAAATTTAATCTTCACCCCTAGTTTTTAGATAAAGAACAATCTGTAAGTTTTGTTGCTTTTAGCATACATTTTCAGTTTACATATTTTTTACCTTTTTTTAGCATTTCAATTTAGATCAGAGCTAGATTATGTTGATATATTAATAATAGTTTATTAATATAAATGGAAGTTTGCTGAGACTCCCTGCCACAGATCATCACTGTTTTAGTTAAACTAAATAAATAGGATAAATATTTCCTTGGCAATAGCAGAAATAAATGAATACATTTAAAGTAACATAAATGTTTTTTATGGATTTTATTTTGTTTTACTTAACTGCAATAACTCTGGCTTAAGATCCACTATCGTAAGTGCATTTCAAATGCACAGTCTTTCCTTTCCAGGAAAATGGATCAAAATGATGACTCATCTCGGACTATCCAAAGTTTAAAATGCTCTCCAGAAAGAGAGTGTCCCTAATATCACCTCTTACTGAAGAGCAGTAGCAAATCATGATTCACGTTTGGCTTTTTTAAGAGGGGACAGGTCCTTCAACAGGTCCCGTTCCAACTTTCTGTTTTAAGAGTCAACATGGAGAGAAAATTATGCTTGTCAAACATAGTCTTTAACATCCTCAAAACCATCATAAATAATATTACTATGCTGTTACTAACAATTACTAACAGAATTGAATTGATTAATTTCCTTTGGACACATGACATAATTGGTAAACCTTTTATTCACAGTTTGCATGTGGCAGAGAGGAAGACGAACATAGCTCAGGTGGGGTCCTTAAACATGGCTGCCCTGCTCATCGCCTGATCCTGAATGGCATCAAGCTACAAGACCAAACCCACATGGAGGCCCGGAGCCCTGTGAGAGGGCCTGGGGAGCCAGGATGTTGCCTGCCATCACCAGAGACACCGTACCCACACACGTCCTCCATCATCCCCGTCCCACATGACAGGTCAGTTCTGATAGTTGTCTCTGAACTCATCCCATCACCACAGAGAGAACTGCGTACTCTGACACAGATTGGGTGATATAGTAATGATATTAATGCATATTTAGCATTCAGTGTGTGTTGTATGCAAAAACACTACTACTCAAAAGTTTGGGCACTTTTACTAAGTTTGTTTTTCATGAACTTTTAAACAGTTTAATCTATAGTTTTTTTCTTAAACTCGTTCTCAGATTGTACCTTGTGAAGTTAGTAAATAACTTTACTTTCAAATTTTTTATTTGTGTTTTTTTAGTAGTTTTCTATTATTTAATAAAAGTGGACAGTTGAAGCAGCTGGATTCTTTACTTTACTTTACTTTTTAGTCATTTATCCAAAGCAACTTACAAATAAGAACAAGTAACTAAAACTATAAGTTAAAACAATATAAATACTATACATACACATTTAAGAATATAAAGAAATTAAATAAAAATCACAAATGCAAACAACAACAACATTTCAAAACTAAACATTTAAATGAAAACAAAAAATAAAGCTAAACACAATTTAAAATCTTAAAACAACAAAAGGTATGAGTATAAAAATGATTCTAACATGACACTAAGCCAAACACCCATATATATATGTTATTTCATTTCCATGTAGTATGTTGAAGTAGCGTTACTAAAATAACTCCAATTTATTAAAACTAAAACTAAAGAAAATACCTATAAAGACATAACAAATTCATACATAAATCTGGAAGTAAAAACTCATAAAAAAATGTAATCTTCTCCATAGAGAAACTGATTTTTAGCAATAACTCATAAAGCTTATGAGACAGACCTACTGCGAGTCCACGGTTGTTAATTGATGGTAAATGCCTTTGTTGAATTTGTTCATTCATTTGCATTATTTGTGTTTAACAGCTGAATTTGTGGTGAAAAACTACATTACCCATGATGCTGTACAGAAATTCCACCAATCAGAGTCTTGACGAGCAGATTGCATCAAAAAAGCTTTGCAGGGAAAAGCTATGCTGTCAATACACTTAAATATTAGTATACTGTATATATAAATAAGTATATAATATATTTTTATATGTATAATCAAGACCTTTAAATGAAAATGTTTCTATTTCATAATTTTAAATTGATTGTTATTTGCAATGCTTCATGGGATTGTAGTTCTTTCCCTCACTAAAGCTGTTAAGTACACAGTCTTGTACCTTTGTCTTTTTATTTGATTTTTAAATGCATTTTTGTTTCAGAGGAAAGTTTGAAATGTTGTGTTTCACCTTAAGTTTATTGTAACGCTTTAACAAAGACTGAAAAAGTGGGCAGGCACTAATGCAATAATGAGTAGGTGCGTCCAAACTTTGAATGGCAGTAAAGATTGTTATAGTTATTAACTAGTTAATGCAGAATAAGTTAAGCTGTGTTAAGTTCATGCAAACCAGGCCTGAGGGAAACATTAAAGACATGCCTTTAGTCATAGATCTCACTTGTACCCTATTGATTTGATTGTCAAGTAGCTACTTTCTAGGTTTAATAGCCCAGGCTGTTTAAAAGTGGAATGAAGTGTTGCTTGATCAGACATGTTTTAATCTGTCGTTCCGCTCGCTTGCATTCAATTGCTTACGAGCCTTTATGGTGAACTTCATTAACTTCAGTTCTTAAATCATTCTTAAGACAACCGTTACATTGAGTGTCTTGTAGCCAGTGGCTTTTTCACTGCTAACACGATCCTCAGCATACCAGAGGCTGATAGTAATGTAATGGCACAGGATAGCGTGGAGGAGACAGACAGGCTGCTCGGTCAGTGTTCAGTCAGTGTTTATGCAACCTTCATTTTTGGTGTGTTTATGAGGAATGTCTGATCAAATGTAGCATTCCGCCAGTTTCTCTGTCGTTTTCTTTCTCATCGTTTGTTTCTTTCTTAAATCATATTTCATTAGAAATACATCTAATAACCCTTTCATCATTTACTCGCCCTCATATGAGTAAAACATAGAGACTCAAGCAAATGATTAAAAATGTTGAGTTCAAAAGAAAGTCAAACAGGATTTTTGGGTGAACTAAACCGTTCAAGGACACATTCCCAATCCAGACCAGGTTGATTATTAAAGGGGACTGAAGCTTGGGGCTGAAAGGTGTTTAAGAGATATGTAATCTGTTTTTGTATGTGCACAAACCATCATCAGCATTGACAAATAGGTCAGTTTTGAATTTGAATTGATGTGGGTGTGTGGGATGCTTTTCAAAGTGTAAAATGACAATGTATTTGAGTGTTTAACTAAATATGCTGCTATAGCAAGTTCAGGCAAATTATTTTGACATTATTTACAATAAAACTTTTATAATGCTCACTGAATTTATGACTTAGCACTCAGTACATGTTGATATAGTCTATTCTGAGCAGGTTTCCTGAACACTTCCCCTGTCTGCCATTGGTTAGCTAAACAGATAGCCCCGCCCCAAACGTACACCATTGGTTGAGCTGTTGCTGTGTCAGACTGGTCAAGATAGTTAGCAATGTTTTTAGCACCACAAACCCTGCATATTAAACTAAAATAGAAGTACTTTAAAATAAAACATGATACTTGTTAGCTTTAATTTACATTTTGTATTTGTAAAATTAGTTTAATGGGATTTATTGTGCCACTTATTATTCTGTCAATAGAAAGAACTGCAGCAATAACTGAAGCTACAGTTGTGGCTTTGTGTTTCTACATCATCAATGTGGCCTAGCCCTAGATCTTAATTTTAAATGATAGCTGGATCTCATTCTTTCTAAGGGTTTGGCAGGCAAATGGCTTGTCCCTTCACAGCAGTGTTACAGTGAGAAAAGCTGATGTTTGTCAGATAAATCCAAAACAAGCTCTACCTGTCGTATATTATGACCGCTTCATAACTCTTTTATTCACCTGCGGCACTCTTTTCCTGCTATACATCTGTCACATTGCCGTCTTTTATGTGTGTTTATATGTGCTTGGCAAGCATCTCAAGCTTTTATGGTCCAAAGAAGAAATTACTGTGCATAACAGTACAATTATTGTATGCATATTAATATGAATTGTTCAATTCATTGTCTACAATGATTTTAATTAAGCAAACAACAAAGAAAACTAATTTATTATAAAAAGAGGTAAAAACTGCCACTTATCCACCAATATCATGCATTAGTAAGAATAAAAATAATAAAGCAATATAAATAATAATAAATACAAAACGCTACAGCAAAGCAGAATCATTCATGAAATATAATATATTGGTTTTGGAGCCAGTTCTTTCATTTTATGTATGAGGCATTTGCCCATTAATGTAATTAACAGATTTTTGGCCATTGAAATAAATCTATATTAGTTACACCCAGTTGTAAATTGTTATAGGCTCTATTGTATTGTACACAGAGTGCAGTCATATGTATTGTACTCATGCCAAGTTATTTTCTTTAGCAACTGCAACACCTTCTTGCAACTGTGATGCCATTCAGACTAGTACTTGAAGAATTAAACACGGTTGATGTTTAGTCCTGCCTTTAGATTCTCGGTCATACAGGCAAGCTTGCATTTGAAATGAGTGGGAGAAATTATGCCCGATGAGCCTTATTGATTCACTCATGACCGTATGTTGTGCACTAAGGAAATGCTTCAATAATTTAGTGTGTTTGCACTTACATGTGTTCAGGAGATGAGGACTGGTGTCCATACACTTCTTGAGTAGCTCTACACACATTAGTCTTTCATTGACGTGTCCAGGCTTGCCTGACAAATCAGTAAAAAGTCACTGCTGGCTGATAGGTCACACTGGCAGCAAGTCTATGCTTGAATCTATTCTTCTCTTATCAGCATTCATCTAAAGTAAACTCAAAGACAAAAGCCAAGGTGGAAGGTAGAAAGTCCAGCAGGTTGAAGCCCTTGCTTTTTTGAGTTTGTTTTGTATCTGCTTGTGCAAGCTTTTGAAATAATCTCCAATAAAAAGGTGAAGTCAGCAAAATTGAGGTCTCATATGAACAAGTCCAGTCATGTGTTCATCTTGATCTTACAGCATTCAGAGAGAACAAGGCTTTATAAACTTCCTTTACATCCGTTGTTGCATAATTCCTTTATAGCAGAAGAAACTCACAATTCGCCTAATCTCTGTCCACTATCAGGCACAAGTCTGAGTTTGTTGAAAATAATGTGATGCTGCTTTACTTTTTCTTGTGGGTTTTAAAGTATGAATTAGTATAGTCTTTAACCTGTATACAGAAGGAATTCACTGAAAAATGCTGTAGGGCTGCAAAATGATTAATCGCTTTCAAAATAAAAGTTTATGTTTACATACTATATGTGTGTGTACTAGGGCTGTAGTCAAGTCCACCTTTGTCGAGTCCAAGAAGACCATGACTATCACGTCCGATTCAAGACCGAGTCCAAAGAGGTTCAAGTCCAAGTCCAAATGAGACAGTCAAAACAGAGGGAAAAAAATTAAACATCTTCAAGACCACGTATTTAACTATTGATAATTTATGTGAAGCAAGAGACAGCATACCTTCTATTCTAAGATAATCATTTTGCATTATTATTTGTAATGATAAAAAGCATGTGCAGAGTAACAACACTGTAGGGTCAAATTGGGTCATTTCATTTATTTTAGGTTTAGCAATTTCACTAAAGTCACATAAGCTGAAGTGCAACTTCACCTTTTCTGTATTTTTATTATAGTGTAACAATCACATTCTCGGCTGTCAATGGAAAATGTTACAAATAATAAGCAACATAAGTGTCTCTAAACAAATCGACATGTTCCCATTCATCAACTTATTACTTGCTCCAAAGCAGGGGTCTCCATATGCTACCCTCAGATACCCTATGTATTTCTACATTTACATTTATGCATTTAGCAGACGCTTTTATCCAAAGCGACTTACAGTGCATTTAGGTTATACATTTTTGTTAGTATGTGGCAGTATGTTCTAAGCTATGATTCTCCCACAATCTTGAAAACAAAACATTAGACAACCAAACAAAATATGTAATTTTACGTAATTTTCTCTGACGTTTCATTTAATGTTATATATGAGTATATTTATAAATGTTATAAATGAGTCTATTCAAAAATATGTATACATTTAAATTGGTGTTTGGTGATGAATTTTTGGCTGAAGGTCTGCATTTAAAGTCACACCAGAGGTGTTCAGCTGGGATCAGGACTTGACTTTCTGCAGACCAGTTGAGTTCTTCCACACTGACTGAATTTTAATAAATAATAACTGAATTTATAAAAATGACCCCGTTCAAAAGGTTACATACCCTTGAATCTTAATACTTTGTGTTGTCTCCTGGATGGTCCACGACTGCTTTTTCGGTTTTGTAATAGCTGTTCATGAGTCCTGCGTTGGTCCTGAGCAGTTAAACTGCCTCCTGTTCTTCGGAAAAATCCCCAAACTTTTTTCCACGATCATCGTTTTCATGATCGATCATCACTGTCATGGCCAAGTACTCGATTTCTGTTGCAGATCCCTAATATAAACATCCGTTATGTGAAATAGCTCATTCAGGACAGTACTAAATAAAA
Organism: Gymnocypris eckloni scoliostomus; assembly: GCA_027564155.1. NCBI lineage: Eukaryota > Metazoa > Chordata > Actinopteri > Cypriniformes > Cyprinidae > Gymnocypris > Gymnocypris eckloni. The sequence continues at coordinate 61,395,707 of CM050412.1, read as the reverse complement.
AAAACATGCAGTTTTCCTGAGCTCGCTTATTTTGTTAAAATTATTAACATATTTGCATATTCTGCAAGGGGTGTATAAACTTATGTTCACATTTGTGTATAACTAATATACTAATGTAATAAATCTCATGTATTTAATTATTAAAATATCTGATTAAGCATTGTGTCAAGTATACTTGGACTAAAGACTGTAACAGAGCGCAATTGAGAGTTGTGTTTTCATGTGAATTATGATAGTTTCTTTATAATTAATCACACTAATAGCCACGTTAAACTGACTTGGGGTGTGTTTACAGAAGAGGTTACAGCATCCGTAGTTCCAGCTGACTGACTTTGTCACACTGAAACCTTTCAGTGTGTCACGACCTCTGCTCTCAGAATCTATGGGGTCAAAGGTCTCACATAAGAGCCACAGGAATGACCCATGTGTTCATGTCAACCAGCACGTAGCTCACGTCTGGCCAGCCTGCAAGCTGTTAATCTGAAGGGTGAGTGGGAGGCATTCCTTCGTCCATCTATAACTCACCTACAGCGTTCCTTTGGCTTGCCCAAGCACACAAGCATAGGGTGAAACTGTGACCGCTTGAGAACGACAGACGCCCTTGTGCCTCAATTTGATACGTTTGCTGTAATCAACATCTGTTATGACTTGTTGTGTTGATATTATCTGAAGCCACATCCTATAACCATGCCTCATCTTACATAGCAGAGGATGAGTGTCTATGAAACTGAAGAGAGGAACCAAAACTTTCAGATGATATTTGAGGGGACGCGCTTCAGATGCTTGCAGTTTAATTTGCTGCTTTGTTTCGCATATGAAAAATAGAAACAGAAGATTTAGGACTCATCGTATTTTTAGTTATTTTTCCTGACATGATGTTATGAAGGTTACTGAGAAAGTACCACATTTAGGCCTCATGTACACCTGGGTTTGAAGTTTGAAAGCAGCCTTTTTTACTTTCTTAATCTTTGTGATTCTTTGTTTGTGTGACTTTTTTTATTTTATTTTTGTGAACTTTATTAAAAATACACTACTTAACCTTCCTCTGAAATATCTTTCCTTAACCTCTGACATCATCAGGCAACTTGGGCTATTGGATAATGTTAACCAACCACCAGATAGCTAGGAATTCGTTCTGCTTATCACAGGGGAAAAAATGTGGTGTTTCTTGATTAGCTTGGATAAAATGTCACATATGGAATGAGTTGCGAGAAGCTTTTCACATTGACCTTAACATCCATATCATGATCTGATCATAAATGGTCAGTCATACCAAACTGACTCATCACATGCCTCACCACATGATTGTATTTCATCATGATTTTCTAGGAAGGGACAAATTCATGACTACTTACTGTGTCTATAGCAAATATATATATATACAGTATATGTGTATATGTGTGTGTTTTTTTTGTACCGTAGGCTTTTTTTCTGTCGTACAATCACCTTTGCCATCGATCTAATATCCACTTAAAGTAAATCTTTAAATAGACTAATAATTTAATAACACTTATAATCTCAAAAAATGTGTTATGCCAAAATTTATACGATTAAAAATATATTTTTGGGGTTTTTAGTGGTGTTCTCTGTATTTATTTAGACAAAATAGTATAGAAATTTAATATCAGGTGTTTATTGGTTCTCATCCATAAAATTAAATGATTATCTGCTTATTGGTATTGATCAGAATCCTTATAGTATTTTGAAATTATTCTTCTAGCAGTTTTACTTGTAAAAAATAAATTTTAAGTTAGTGGCGCAATTTAATTTAATATAGAAATTGTCTAAACCTTAGTAAAATAGGGATCAGAACAAGCTGATTTCAAAGGGATTGTTCACCCAAAATTGAAAATACTGTCATGAATTACAGTCATTCCATACCATAAGACGGAAAACAAATTAATATATTTTTATGAAATCTGAGAGCTTTGAGACCTTGCATAGTCAGCAACACAACTACCACGTGCAAGCCCCAGAAAGGTAGTAAAATAGTCCATGTGACATCGGTGGTTCAACTGTAATTTTATGAAGCTATGAGAATACTTTTTGTATGCAAAGAAAACAAAATAACGACTTAATTCAAAAATATCTTCTCTTCCATGTCAGTATTTGTCGCGCGCTCAAAGCTCTCGGATTCCACCCAAAAATATCTTAATTTGATTTGAAGATAAAAGAAAGGTCTTATGGGTTTAGAACTACTTGAGGGTGAGTAATTATCCCTTTAATTTTCAGTCAAATAAGGCATGTCAGTTCAACAAAAGCGATTTAATGGCCTCTTTGTATGCCTGCGCTACACACACTAAAAAAGAAAGTCCTGCAGTATGAGCTTTATAGGTGCTGCCATTCAGCTGGACCATCTGAAAAATCACTATTATTCTGTTACTTTGGATTGCCAGTTTTGTTTCTTTATAATAGCAGATACTTAAATAACTAATGGTGCCCGAGGGAATCGCGCAGTACTTTTAAAGCAGTGTTTTCTGGTATCGAATTTACCAAATGCAGCTTTGAAGCTTTCATGGTCTCAAATGAGGCTGTGGCCACAATTGTGAAATTTCTGGCAGACATAAATTCAGCACCAGACGCCGGCTCTGACCCCAGACATCAGCATGGTTTGTCCAGTGCACTCGGACAGCGGGTGTGCAAGAAATAACGACAGAACCAAAAACAAGTTTGTTTTTCTACCAGACCTGAAGTCTTGTTGAGGAATGCTGGTTGTGGACTCGTTGTTTGTCTGTAGGGAGATGAAGAGCCAGTTAATCAAATGTTTTTACTGGCTGTACTGCCTCGATTGCCCAAGCTATGCTGTTTACTTTCTTGATTATAGTTTTCATTTGTTATTTTGCTCGTCATTATAGCTCCTTCGCAGATTGTGGTGTGCCGCACCGAGTGAAGAAATTCAACCTCCTTTTGTATCCAACAGCTTGTGTGTGAATTTTGCTCCTGGGCACGTTGAAAAGAATATGTTTTACTGATTTTTATCCTTATGAAATGATGAAATGAGTCTATTATGTGCATGTGTGGATAAGTTTACAGATTTTACTGCTCCGGCTCAGCTGTAAATTGTCATTGCATGATGATTCCTGGCCTTTCGGTTCTTTATAAATTCAATAGAAAGGCAGGAACAGGAGGAAAGCACAGTTGAGGCTCTTTCTCTTCTTTACCATTCACACACCCACATCTTACATAATCATTAGAAGAATTCCCAACTACTTCTTGGGAATAAAGCGCAGCCTACTTTGACTTCTAAAAACAGCTAGATCTCTCCCTTCTTTCTCTCAGTTCCCTTTTCCAGCTGAGCTGAATCCTGTCATGCTTCCAGCAGCTTCTCCAAAACCTCTGCAGTGTCATAAGAACCCGGCCGATTTGAGTTTGGTTTTCCATGACGCTCAGGAAATCATGTGCTCTTTGATATATTTAGTCTTGGGCAAATATTGTAGAAAATTGATGAGATCTTAGTATTTTTATGCTTTATGCTCAACTCTGCAGTAACCCAGTGGCCTCTACTCTTTGCTCCGGGTCATGGCACCAGATCCAGCTCTAAATCCCTACAATATGAGAGCCATGTTCCAGGATCAATGCCGCTTTGCTGTCTTAGACCGCTCTCATTCATTCAAACCCACACACTCACACCAAGTTTACTTTAATCCTTGTAAAATAATTTCTGCTTTCAAATATTTTTTTACAGTAAGTCATGTCAACATAAAGCAGAGAAACAGACAGAAGCTTATAGCATTTATTTTAGGTCTTGCTCCATTTTCTGTTCTCTTATGGTTTCAGATCTACTCTGAAACAGTTTTAGCATCAGTGCTTAAAATTAATCCAGGATTGAGTTTTATCTTGAGTAATAGTTGATGTAAACTTTCTTGCAATGGTTATTCTGCTTTGTTTTTTACTAAAGTAATATTCTGGATAAGTTGACATTATCTGACATAATTAGCACACAAATAGTATCAAACCAAACCAATAGATTCAATTTTGGAAGATTTACAAGCATTAATATAAAACTTCGAATTTTATGCAATAACACATCATTTTTTGTAATATTTGATTTTAAATCTGTTTAAATATAATATTCTCACAGTCGTTTTAGGGTTTATAGCATTATGTTTTCATGCAACAAAGATGTATAATTGGATATAACTTCACACAGAAAAGGTTAATAAGCATTTTTTCTCACAAGGAACAGGGAAATTAATCTGAAAAAATAATTGTGATATGATACTTTTGCCTTATCGCCCATAACATGCCTATTGTGTGTGAGTGTTTTGACATGTATGAATTTACCATATTCACTTCCGTTGTAAGTACCTCACAGTTATCCATATTTACAAGTGTAAATTCATTTTTGTGGTATCTATGCTACACATCTTGCTGGTTGAGCTTGACTTGTACTAAAGCTGGAATATTCCTTCACGTTGTTTATGCTAGCATTGAACGTGCATTGTTGCGCTAACTCAGCACTGACCCCCTCACCTTTAAAGACTGTGGTCCATTGTCGAGTTTAGAACAAGTCAGGGTGGTTTTGCTGGTTTCCGCTTCCACTGTTTGCTTTATCTCCTGCCTGTTCACATTTGCTCTAAACATTAGGCTGCTGTCTTGTGATCCCGGCAAACTACATTATGCACACAAACACACTTAAATACACACTCTAGCTCTCTGCTGAGTTCCTAGAAAACGTTAGCGGTATTTACAGCCACACCCAGAGAAGCTGAGTCGCGGCCGCTTCGCCTGAACCACAGGGTCAAAAAATAACCTTGAAGCAAAAACTAGACTGTAGCGTGACTTGCGCGCCAGGGCCTTGGATTGAGGGTCAAGGTCTACGGTGTAGGTGAACCAAACCATGAATGAAGTACTTGAAATCATCTAGTGTTTACTAACACCTACAAGCTCACTTGTGGATTGGCCACTTCCATTTTGCTGTCTATTGTGCTATTATTTATCTCGAAACTAGACCGTTTCATCCCAATATGTCATGAATTAGCATTTCTGCTACAACTTCACATATGTGTGATATTGTGAAATTACACCGTGCAAAAATTGAAGAAACACGTCTCTGCTGCAGTTTCTCTGAACTGTTGATTTAGCTGGGTTTGGCTACTCACTTTGATTACTTGCCCCCATAATCTGATTTGCCACAGTATTATGGGATTACAATGCGTGAGAGGGCATTCTGGATTTACATATAGTCAGTGAGCAATAATCATTGACCCAACTCCAGGAGATCAGTGTATGGGCCAAGCACAACCATGGTCAGATCCAATCACATCGCCATTGAGCTTACTAATGTCAAAAGTACAGGTACTTTGATACTAAATTTAAATACTGGTAGTATTATCAGCTCACTTTGGTGTAGCATTGACTTTGAAACCGTTTATAAATTGCTAGTAAATAAATCAAATAATTACAAACAAACAGCAAGTGACACTTTTTTCAGAATTTTCTTGTAAAATGTTTTTAATAATCTTCTTTTTATTTGCGATTTTGAAAAATAGTTTATTACAGTGTTCTTCAAGCCACTGATTTTAAGCTCCCATGAGTACTTGCTTGCATGTGAGAGCGATAATGTGGCTGTGTGCATGAACGGTCAAATGCACTTCTCGGTCAAAATGCTTGTCTTGGCAGGATATTAATTTAAACGTAGCCAGTTATGTCAAAAGTGAATGTAATCAAATGGTCAATTGTATTTATATAGCACTTTATACTATAAAACATTGCTTTAAAGCTGCTTTACTTCTTTCAGTTTCAAGTTTTAAAAACTGAATATGTGCCAGAATGTAACAAAAATGTATTTACAAGAAATTTGAATGGTTTTATTTCACTTATTTACTTTGATCTTTCCTGTATCTTTCTTTTCAGTCTAGTACTGTTTACTTTATTAGTTTCTTGAAAACTTGGCAATACTACTTAACTGCTAAACTTCAACATGCTGCTTTAAAATTATTTATAATAATGTTCAACTTTTTGAATGTAGAATTTTTAGTTGTGATTAAATTGGTCCAGAGATGTATAAATTGTTCACTTGTGTTGGTATAGACTACTGATATTTTGGTTTTCTAGGTAAGGTTTGTTCTAGTTTACAGCATTACTAATGCATTTGCGGTGCAAATAATGCTGTAATGTTGTTGCAAAATCTTTTTGGGAAATGTTTGCATAGCTCTTGGGACTTTTCACTGTGATCCACTGTGAATGTGGGGATTTTTATTTAGTACTTTGTATACGTTGCATATACTGTAGCTTTTCATTGGGAAAAAAGTCCCCAGATTCTGGAATGTAATGACTGTAATAATAAAAATAATCCACATGACTTTCCCTCTAGAAGCCTAGTTTCATCATGAAATGAATCACTCAATACTCCGATGTCCTGTGTTTTCAGCTAGTCCATGTTTCTGTCATCAAGTCTTCCACAGATTTGATTTCCTCTGCACGTCCCCAAACTGAGCACTGATCTAAATCATACTGCCAGTCAGTCAGTCAGAATTCATCTCGATGAGAGAGAAGTTTATCGCTCCAGCTGTGTGAAATGAGCCAAACAGCCCTACTGGTTTTATACATAAACTTCATGAACACGACGCTTTTAAATGTTTGCAAATGCTGCTCATTATATGAAATACATTCATTCAATGCAGCTTCGTATGACTTCATCATGAATAGCTCTAAGAATTATGTACTTTTCTTCATTTAGTAGTAAATAAGACTGCCTAATATTCCCTTTTACCTTGAATAATTAGAATGAATGAGCTCTGAGTGCAAAATCCACAAAAATCCACATGGATGCTTATTGGTGTAACTGCAAGTATTTAAAGCAATCATTTTCTGCAGTCAACTGAAACCAAACGAGCAATTGGCAGAAAAGCTCAGCTGTGTGTTTTGTGTGCATACAAAAGCCCTTCATGTTGATGTTTTTGGAGCTCATATTTAGTGCAAAGCTGTATTTACTGTGTGTACAGTTCAGCATAATTGTGTAGCCCAAGGAAGGAAGGGATATAGTGAGGGAAGGGAAGTGAAAGAAAGAGGAAAAACACATATTACATTCAGTGGAAAATAAAAAAATGACAATTCCCACAAGAAAAACCAAGCAGTGATTTCTAGGAAACTGGTCTTTGGTACTTAGGCCTACTGCCACAGGTCTCTAAATTTTTAAGGTTCTTTTTTATCTTTGTGTCATTTTTTTAAACAGATGTTCAGCGTGAGGTTATTCATTTTTTAAATTTGATTCACACATGGCTGTACATTTACCACTAACGTGTGTATCTCAGAGGAACAGTTCACACAATAGGTGTTCACGCTGTTGATCACATTTCTGTGCAGCTGTAATACACACACCATTGGTTATACTGCAATAACACCCCCACACACACACACACCAAACAGGGACATAAAAGTAGTCCATGCACATGGACATGCTGTATATTTCAAGTCGTAAGTTGCGAAAACTATGTCACACCTAGTTAAGACACACTGACTATGTTTACATGGACATCAGTTATCCAATTATTTACCTTATTCTGAATAAGACATTGTTGTCCATGTAAGCGTACTAAGCGTTAGACCTTAGATTTTATAACGTCAGGGTTGACATATCACACACTGAAAAGTGATGATAGGAAACTTGGATTGGTAAATGAATAGGATCTAACTAGTTAAATACAATTTCCCCTAAAATTCTCTGCGTAAATTAGCATATGCCATGCACTGACAAAAATAAACCGCTTACATGATGAGTTTACATGAAGTAATATTGGAGAGTAGGAGGTGATGAGCAGTGATTTATATATCTGACTCATTACTACTCATGTGTATTGTGGTTAATGTACAGGGTTTTAATAATTAGTGCTTCTGAAGACTCATATTGTAATGTTTCATCTGACTTTTTGGTCTTTATAGAGTGCATCATGATTATATTCATATGATACACTTTCTTAAAGAAAATATTAAAATCCTTATACTGGATCTGATTTTTTTTGCTGAAGCCTCATTCAAGTCAGTTTTGCTGCAGTCTTAGACATTGTAATTTTACACAATATAAACTTACTTTCCAGCTGTATTATAATATTATCATATATTAAGGGGTGGGGGAAAATCATTACGGCATAGCATTATAGCATTACAATAATTTGCCTGGCAATGTTGTATCAAGACATGGACGCCAAGTATTGATGTTATATCAGGGCCTGAATTTCTGGAAAGGATTGTGAGTATTGCACATAGTTATTATACCTCCGTGAACAAATAATGTTTAACATCTCAAAAACCTAACCAGCACAAACGTTCGTTTTTGCGGCACAAATCAGCACAAACGTAGCACAAACGAATCGCATAGTTTTGGTAATTATTTATTTTTATGGTGTGCCAACTTCATGGAGGTAGTTAACATTTCTGCAAGCTCAGCGTGTATAATGCAGGAAAACAGATTAAATCAATAATTTGAAATCTTTCTGTCAAACTTTACCACATCTTTCTCACTCTCTTTCTCTCTGAGCGGTGTGTAAAGAAAGCACATTCTCATGCAGATTCTCATCTGATCCTGGATCAGTCTGAGAAAGCTATATGAACAAAGTGCTAAATAAATAATGTCACCTTTGTCTTCCTCGGGGTGTCTGTAAGGTTGTTTTGTTTAAAAAAATAACATGCGGGGAAGGGGAATTTTTAACAAGGAATGAATGGATATGGAGATGGATATTAAGATCTAAGATAAACAGACTGAGAAATGTATCGTATTAGATAAAACAGATGTAAACAAAGTTTTGAATATATGTTATGCCATACTCAGCTGGCTAAAAATACTTAAAATCCCAATAATATTGTATGTGTATGTACACAATTTATTACATTATTATGCATTATTATTTGCTGTATTTACTAAATATCTGCCCATATCTTTATCAAATGAGTCCCCTGTGGATCCCTGTTTCTTTAAGAACAGCTCAGTATACAGAGTTCAAAGAGTCTGACACTAGACTGAAAATCTGGCACTGAAATTCAAATTTTACTCTTGGAATAAACAGAAAGTTTTTAGAATTGTGAAAGCGTTTAGACAAAGAAACAAAGTGCTCTCTTGCAGACATGTTTGTTCGGGTCTGCTCTCTCTCTCTCTCTCTCTGTGGGAAGTGGTCTATGAGGTTTGCTTAAGGCCTGTTTGTTTGATTAGTTCAGCTGTTTCGTCTCAGATATTTTCATCACTATTTATTCCTGTACTGTGTTTATACACTTGAGCAGTGTCGGCTGGGGATGCTGAGTGGGGCCCCAAATACACATTTAAATGTAGAATTAGACGTTATTCCCATATGGGTGGATTAAAACAGATCATTTTGATTGTGGTCAGATACTAAAACTGTAACACAGAACACAACTGTGTTCCTTAGTATGAGCAGATTATTTTGGTCCATATTCTCCCATTTTTAAAGTCAGTCGTGACTGTTTTTGATGCATAGTGACACATGTCCCACCAGCGAAGATGAAAACCAACTTGATATGTTTACGTATGTTTATCATTGTTGATATAGTTCATAACTTGAGGACCAGAACACAAAGGAGTAATGTACTGTTCGTTTTTTAAACAATCAAGGGTCTTATTTTTGTTGGACAAATTATAAAACATGCACAAAAATGGTGGGTTGCAACACTTGCAGAACCCTAACAACATGTTAACAGCTACTCGGAACACCTTAGCAACCACATAGAAACAGTCACAACTGGCTATAACAGCCTAACAGTACATTAACAACCACTTAAACTGCAAAGCAATACTCACAGCCTCCAACACACCCTACCTGCACAGCAACACTTATAGCAACCCAACACACCCTAGCAACATTCTAACCACTTGGAACACCTTAGCAACTGCATAGCAAAACTCTCAGCCTCCCACAACACCCTATCAACATGATAATGACTTGGAACACCTTAGCAACTGCATAGCAATACTCTTGGCCTCCAAAACATCCTAACATGATAACAATGACTTTGAACACCTTAGCAACTCCATAAAAACACATTTGTCCGAACACCAGAACAGCATTCAGTTAGAACAACACACAACCACTCAGTACGCCCTAGAAACATTCAAACAGACACTTCTTAGCAAGTGCATGGTAACGCTCACAGCCTCCAACAACATCCTAGCAACATGATAACAACTTGGAACACATTAGCAACTGCCTAGTAACATTCACAGCCTCCAAAACACCCTAGCAACATGATAACAATGACTTGGAACACCTTAGCAACTCACGTTTGCCCACAACAGCCGGGCAGCGTATGAACAAATTAGCAACACTCACAACTTGGAACAGCTTAGAAACTGTATCTCAACACTCATATTGACGTTAAATTAATATAATCCAACCATAAACTAACCCAACCATAAACTTGCCATATTTACAACGAATAAGTCCCTTCGTTTGGCCCTCACAGGTAGTGAAATGAGTCAACAGCTGATGTGGGGTTTCCCCTCGCCCTCAGATGGAAATGAAAAACTCAGAGATGGCTTATTACACAGTTGTCTCTGAGGCAATCAAATATGTTGCTAAAGCCGCAGCGGAGAGTTAGAGCAGCATAATGACAACAACATCACAGAAACTGTGTTTAAGGTCACCAAGCTGTGAAGTCCTGTGTACTGCAGTCAGATGAGCTACAGTACATGAACTGCACTTAATTATCACAGTCTTACTGCTCTGTGTATGTATATATATGTGTATGTGTGTGTGTGTGTGTGTGTGTGTGTGTGTGTGTGTGTGTGTGTGTGCACTTAAATCCCCAGGACTTTTACAACATTAATGTTGTTTTGAACGTCATCTGAGTTGTCAGGTAGGTATGTTAGTGTCTCCTCTCAGAGGTATTAAACGAGGCTTGTTTTTGCCCCGTAGTGTGTGTTTTCAAGGGCTTTTCCTTTGATATTCAGATTCGAATGAAAAACGTTTCTATGTACCGCGTCCACTCAAACACTCCTTTAATCGGCCCTCAGCGGACTGCTCTCAGACTTTGTTTACGCAACTTGATAGCCTCCATTTTGTATGGTTTGCTTCAACACTTAAATGCAAAGTGTGTCTCCTCTGCTTCATTGTGCTCAGTCAGCCTGCTGATTAAAAATTAACATTTTTTTAATTTAAAAGTTTAGTTTTACACTCTTTTACCGCTGCATTTCAGAGGCTTCTCAAGTTGAAGCTTGTGAGGATGTTTCCCTTCAGACTCTTCAAACTAAATGTGGACGTGTGAGGAAGTGGTGTTTTGTCATGCAGGTGTGAAGTTCTTTCTCTTGGTGTATCTGCTTGTCTGTTGTTGTATACTGAAAACTAACCTGGTTTGCTGCACTTTGTTGGTTTAACTGCTCTGTGGTTTAGTTGGTCAGCTGTCTGGTCTCTCAGCCTGACTAACTTATTTTCAAACAAATATCACACACTTGTTTAATTGTTTACATTTAATTGTTGACTAATTGTTTACATTTTTGTATTGTTGTCAGGATGTTACTGTGTAGTTGCATCAAAGAATCCTGAAAAAGTATCACGGTTTGCATGAAAATATATAAACAAAGGTTTCTTGAGAAGCAAATCAGTAGTCAGTAGTAATCAGTAGTCCCCATCAGTATGAGTAAATATGATATGTAATAATATTTCACAACATTAATGTTTTTACTGTATTTTTGATCAAATAAGTGCAGCCTTGATGAGTTGAAGAGATGAAAACATTACAAAATGTATTGACGCTAAACTTGAATGGTATAAACCAAAGTTATTTTTAATAAATCAGATGTGAACAGATATTGGCAGACACTCTTGTGCTTTTTTACCCAGCTTTTGTTTTATTATTATACAGTATTACATTATTATGAACTAACTTACATAAGTGTGTGTGAGAGACCATGTGCATTTAGAGAGAGAGAGAGTTTGGCACTGAGCTCTGGTTTAAAAGCAGTGCAGTTTGTCAGACACACAGTAACTTGCATAAGAAGGGCTTTTATAAATCACAATGTTGTGTGCTATTAAAGTCAAGTCATCTATCCTTCTATTGCTGTATTGTAGCTTTATACTCTGATAAACATGGACACTGTCCCACCTGCCAGTGTGTGTGTGTGTGGATCTGGAGTGGAGCGGGGCATTACATAACCGTGTGGTGGAAAACAGGCGGAGACTAACTGGGGGTGCTGGAGGGGGTGGAGACGGCTATAATTAGAGAACTGCACAGAGAGAGAAAGAGAGATGGAAATATAGATGGGAAAGAGGGATAACAGCTGATATACATCACACAGGAGCCAACAGGAGACACGGGGAACAGCTGAAACAGAAATGAGGAAACAGAGTTGTTCAACTGCAAAGTGAAAAATCAATCAGAATAATATCATTATTTTTGAGAAAAGCCCTTGAATAAAGATTCTTTGATTTTATTCATCTTTATAATCGCTTTTTCATTTAATTTTGGGGATTTTGCACAGTCCGCTGTGCTGCAGCCTCAATATTAACAAACAAACAATAAATAAATAAGGAATGTACACACATATATATATATATATATATATATATATATATATATATATATATATATATATATATATATATATGTGTGTGTGTGTGTATATGTGTGTTTTAATTATTACTATAGTATTGATCGATATTGGATATATGTATACTGGCCAGTAATGATATTCAATAATTTGTTGATTTTTACATTAATCTGACTCTCACTTAATTTTTAAATCACTAATAATTTAATAACACTATTAATTGCAATCAATCAATCAATCTGTACATTATAATGATGTGATGCCTAAATTTACTTGTTGCATTTAAAACTTTTAAAAAATATTATTTAAATTTATTTTTCATTTTTCAAAAGTTGGATTTGGGCATTTATTTGATCAAAAATACAGCAAAAAGATTGATATTGTGAAGTATTACATTATTTCTGAGATATAAAGCCAATTTTTCAGCATCATTACTCCAGTCTTCAGTTTCACATGATCCTTCAGAAAAAAATTGAATAGAAAGTTCATAAGAACAGCATTTATTTCAAATACAAATCTGTCTTTACTGTCACTTTTGACAATGACAAATGAATAGTACAGCTCTGGCTTACCCATAAGTCCTGCAACATCTTATTGTGTTTAATTGGATCTTAATGGATCATAACACACTGTTGGATCTCATCCGTGACTATCCGTCCATCAGCATTGAGCAAGAGGGGATGGGGGAGGTGTAGCGCCGCTCCGCTCTTGGGCGAAAGCGAGGAATGGAGTGAAAATGAGCGGCTGAATGGGAGAGAAGGGTCGCGGGGGAGGGAGACAAATGAAAACACATGTCTGAGAGAGAGAAAGATCATATATGAAACACTCACATGGAACTGCAAACGTTTCAGATCTCAAGAAGTGCTCAAGAAGTGAATAAAAGAAAACACTGGCCAGCTAGAGGGAGGAATGCCATACGCTCTCTAACTCTGCCAAGGTCACACGCAGTGGACTTTAGAGCAAGAAGCAAACATGCTTCCCACACACTATATTCAAAGGCCTTCTCTGGTTGACACAACAAGGACTGCAACAAGGAATGGAACTGCAAACGTTTCAGACCTCAAGAAGTGCTCAAGAAGTGAATAAAAGAAAACACTGGCCAGCTAGAGGGAGGAATGCCGTACGTGCTAACTCTGCCAAGGTCACATGCGGTGGACTTTAGAGCAAGAAGCAAACTTCCCACACACTATATTCAAAGGCCTTCTCTGGTTGACACAACAAGGACGGTTGGCCGACATGTGTAAAACCTCTGAGAAAAATTGCACAAATAAACACAGAAATGTAGAAGAAAGGGCATTCAGATGTATCCTGGCACGCTACTTTAATAACTAGCTCAGATTACTGGTTCTGTCATGCATGCTGTTGTTTTCTCATGCTTAGTTTGATATGAGGTCCGGCCGTGGGACTGCAGCTTTGACCCTTATGTGCTCTTCTCACAGCAGCTTTGAACTGTTTCTAGTTTGTGCTATATAAATTCATCATTCATTCATCAAAGGAACATTATGGGTTATTTACAAGCGAGTATGGTGGATGGCATCTTTGGTATGCTGTTGGTTACCATTAGCAGTAATGTCAAAGCATCCTTCAGTTTGTTTAAATGTGACCCCAACCACAAATAAATGCTCAAAACATGATATTGTAGATATCAGGCTGTATCATATTGGAATTTATTTTATTTATTAATCAATCTTTTTAATTGATATAGATTTTAAGATTATATATATATATTTAGTTATTTTATGTTTCTGCAACAGATGACTTTACTGACTACTTCCTATGGAGTTTTGTCCTCTGTTGTGGACATAATTTTGTAAGTCATAAATCTGGATTTCCTGTACAGAGCACATTCAGGGCTTTTCAGAAATGCCAAATGATTGGATGTTTCAACTTGACCACTTCCTCTCCTTGGTCTTTAAAAATGGCTGACATTAATTTAGTGATCAAATGTAACCCCTTATGGAAATATGATAATATTTTGTAATTATCATTTAATTCTAACTAATTTTCAAATTGTTTGTTATAAATCAACATATCAGAAAAATGTTATGGGGTTTAAAATCAAAATATTAATATATGAAAATATGAATATGATAATTTCATACATGTCCACTGTAGAGGACACCAGGACTTAAAGCACGTTTAGTACACATATTGGGAGACACAACAAATGAATAGAGAAAATTTATATATATCAATATTCCTATGAAATATTAGATAGTATTCTATTTTTTCATTCTATGTTGCTCCAAAAACCCCAAAACATGTGTCTTACATACATTTTGCATAAAGAAAAATGGTCTTTAAAAATATATTTCATAACATAGTTGAGAATCATCTTTATATATAGTTTGGTATAAAAATGAAAATTGAATTAGAAAAAAATCCCACTGTTGAACCTTTTCATGTGTATTCATGCCTTTTTAGAGTGTATTCACACCTGTCTTGTTTGGTTCGACTGAATCGAACTCAAGTTGTTTCCCCTCTTGGTGCGGATCATTTGGGCAGGTGTGAATACAGCAATCTCACTCGGGTGCGAACCAAACAACCGCACCGAGACCCAGCTGAAGAGGTGGTCTCGGTCCGCTTCCAAACCCGACCTCGATCCGACCCAATTACAGAAATCACATTCAGAAACAGACAGCTTGCACATGTAGTGCTGTTTTTTTGCGTTTCAATCTCTTGTTTTTTAAACCACAATGCTTAAAAATGCATGCAAAATGATGAGTTATCATGACCATGGTGCACACCAATTTGACGTGAGCGTACTAAATAGGCTAAAGCTTGCCGCAAAAGTTACAATGTATATGTTGGGGGGAAATATTAAGGAGATATTTGAATTATTAATTAATAAACTTGTGTTTTCTGAGCCAGTGTTGCAAAGACTAAATTGATTATCTGGACATGCCTTTAGAAAGAAATGCATATTGGATTACATAATGAAAGAGTTTTTGTATTGGATTTGAATTATTTCATTTTTTCATCTCTGTAAGGAAAATATTAGCTAATTTTCGGTTTCCTGCTCAAGACCGAAGCAGCAAGCGTATCCTTTTGTTTTCTTTATTTTACAAAAGCTCAACGTTTTGTTGATATTATGAGTGCTCACAAATAAAAATAGCTGCTTTACAGTTCCGAACTATGTATTATTCTTACCTTTATGAGCAAAAATGACAGCATATTTAATTTGTTCCCACTGATGTTCTGAAGCGTGCTTCAGCTTCCACTCTCAGCACAAACTATTGGATATGCGCCTAATGGCGCACATTTATTTAGGGTAAATGTTTAAACTAACATTGTGGTATGATTTAAGTATTTTATATCTATAGATTTTATTTTCGGCAAGTCGTAATTAGGCCTACAACATCGAATGACATTGTCTCATATTATGCTCACAAGTTTCTTCATATTGTGTTAGTATCTTATAACACCAAATCAGTTAAAGAATAAAAATTGCACTACGAAAGATCTCCATGATTAGCTTGGGTTTGCTCTTCCTATTTTCCCCGCTTGAGAATTTCTGTCCAATGAATGGATGACCTTAGCACTAGAGATCAACCGATATGGGTTTTTCTATAACCGATGCCGATGTTTAGAGTTAAGGGTCAGCCGATAGCCGATATGTGCTACCGATTTTTAGGGCCGATATCTTTAAGTTTTCCCCTTCATTTGCATGCTAAAATGTCACACTAATAATAAGTGGATGCACAACATTTCTAAATTTAACATCATTTATTGAACACTGACTTCAACCATCTCTCGACTCTTAATTTTGTGCACTGCACGGTATTCAAATTAAATATGTATCCAAAGAAATCAATAAACTGACCCAAGTATTAAATATATAAAATAGGTAATATAAAAAAAAACTTTCAATCATTTACATAAAAGTTTTAGAGCATTTATCAAGCAGAATTTGTCAAGTTTGTTTGAACATAAATGTAAACTTAAATATACATTTAAATAAAATAAATACAACTTAGATCTAATTTAGTGCAAATAAAATAGAGTTCATTTCCTTCATTTTTGAGTGAAGGAAATTATGTAAACATTACAGAATAATATGCAAGGAATGTGCTTTAATTGCACTTCAATGTGAGCGGCAGTGGCTGAGCGCAGAAAACGGAGCACGTGCAAATGATACACTTCACTCTATGGTGGTTAAACTTATCAGTTAATCCGCGAATCACATGCGTGCCGAACCGTGGGGACTGGTCCGTACGGATCATGGATCATCTACGATCCGTTGCATCCCTAACCAAAACCATTCACTAATGTGTTGTTTTTGTTGTTAACAGATTGCTTAGAAGTTACAAACCAAATTACTATAATCTAGTAATCACACAAAAGAAAAGAAAATCTTTGTCATGTTTAATGAGGATAATAACTGTTATTAGATTGCTATATATATATCTAGATTATAATGGCTCATTTGACATTCTGGTCATATAATTCAGAATATCATCAAATAATGACTTGATTTATTTGAGAACGGGTTTCTCAAGCCAGGTGGCGCGAGACCAGCTCATCTCCTGTTTCAAAATGCATCACACAGACTTGATATCTCTTCCCGTCCCAATCCGAAAAACAGGAGGAAAATCCGATTCCACTCGGAAGAATGACCCCATTTCACTTCCTGTTGTTGTTTTTTTTTTATAACTGTCAATTACAGTAAAATATAGTACAGATCACAGCGTGCCACACCTTATTCAGTTGAATAAAAACCCAAAAGGCCTTTTTTGTTATTATATTGAACTGAAAGCCATTTTATGCTACACAGTGTTGCACAGATTAAATTTCATGTAAATCATCCATGCTAACACACGGACTGAGCCTCTAGTTGAAGACTCGCTGTCTACAGTGCACCTGTAGGTATACATCTAAAATATCAGGGTGAAAGTCATCATAGCTTGCGTAGCAATAGGGACCCAGCTCCCAACCCAACTTTGAAACATAGATTAACGGCGATATTTTTTATCGCCGATAAGAGTCTCAGTTAACGCAGTCACGGAACCCCACCACTAATATATATAATATCATCAAAAAGTTGATTTATTTCACTAATTCCATTCAAAAGTGAAACTTGTATAATGTATACATTCATTCCACACAGACTGATATATTTCAAGACTGACAACTAATGAAATTCAGTATCTCAGAAAATTAGAATAGGTTCAATATTGAAGACGAAGTGCCAAAGCTACCAGTACCTGGTTTAAGGCCATGGTATCCCTGTTCTTAATTGGCCAGCAAACTCGCCTGACCTTAACCCCATAGAAAATCTATGGGGTATTGTGAAGAGGAAGATGCTGCCAGACCCAACAATGCAGAAGAGCTGAAGGCCACTATCAGAGCAATCTGGGCTCTCATAACACCTGAGCAGTGCCACAGACTGATCGACTCCATGCCACCGCATTGCTGCAGTAATTCAGGCAAAAGGAGCCCCAACTAAGTATTGAGTGCTGTACATGCTCTTACTTTTCATGTTCATACTTTTCAGTTGGCCAAGATTTCTAAAAATCCTTTCTTTGTATTGGTCTTAAGTAATATTCTAATTTTCTGAGATACTGAATTTGGGGTTTTCATTAGTTGTCAGTTATAATCATCAAAATTAAAAGAAATAAACACTTGAAATATATCAGTCTGTGTGGAATGAATGTATACATTATACAAGTTTCACTTTTTGAATGTGAATATATTAGTAGCAACCTCAAGACCTGAAATGGGTGTGTCAGACAAAGGAGACATGCAAAATGTGCAGTGTTGGAGAGACTCCAAGAATGTGTTTGGGAACCCCTGGCATAACATTATAAAATATCACTTTTCAAAATGTTTATTTAAAATGTTTTTCTAGTCTACACAATGTAATGACTTGACAAAATACAACATTCACAAAACGTTTTGTTTTCCTGGTAGTCAGGAGGTTAATAGCTTTATTTGGAAAATGTATTTAGAGTTATGATTGATTTGTTGGGGGGCATCTACATAAAAAAAACATAATCAAAAAACAAAAATGCTGGAGAAAAAAACATTGGAGTATTAAATCCTTTCAGGGTTGGAAGAAAAATTTGATTTTTCATACTAGTTTGAATTTTTGCAAGAAACAGTTCAAACATTTTTATAGTCGTATTGATCAATTCACTATAACTGTAAAATAAAAATTGTCTTGATTTTATTGTGATTATTGATTATAATATTGAGATATTATGAAATTATATTATAGAAAAGGGAAATGTATTGTAATAATACAGTAAAATAAAAACATTAAAATAAAAATTAGTAATAAAAATAATTGTATTTAACTGTAAAATTACTAATATTTTTGTATTTCATTTTCAAAGCGATATCGGTTTTGTTTTGATTTATCGAAGATATTTTACCAAATTTTACAGTAAATTTTGATGCGACCAAAAACTAAAATACAAATTAAAATAAAATTTTAAGAACTGTTTTCTATTTCTATACATATATATATAAAACAGCACACCTCCATTTAATAAGGCTTACAATTTGAGATATGATTAATGTTCATATATTTGGATGATCTGAAAAATAATCAGAGGTTTAGTAATCAGAAATTTCTCAGATTTATCCGAAGTTGTCATTAAATAAAAATGTACCTTATCGACTTTCTAAATGTATTCTATTGATCTTATTATGAACACTTCATCATGCGTGTTTCATTTGGATAAAAAAAAAAATCAGGATCTTTTTTTTTTGCTGGATTTATCCAATCGTTTAGTCTACTACTTAAACCCTACTCATTTCTTACAAATGACTTCAGATCTGCCTAAATGTGAGTTTAGTTTGTATTTACAAACTGACAGGCAAGTCAAAATAATTTTAAATTGGCTAAATCTTTTCATACAAGCGTCCTGAATCAACATTCAGGACAAAATAATGAAGAAAATTGCACTTCTCTGTCACACAAGGGGTTGAGTGTCTTCAACACACCACAGAAGAATTATATGTGTGTGTGTGCGCTGCTAACTTTAGCATACCGCTCCCAATGTTCAGTGCTTATTGTGCACTTTTCTGCAGGCCAGATAGCTTTCCTCTGTTTGGATCTCTGCCAACTGGCGTGACATATCTGCTTCCTGAAAAATACACTGAACCAAACAGAGACAAAACCAAACCAAACCAATGCATGAGGCAGCGCAATGAAAGCATGGACTGCAGGACGGCACCAAAGTCTGACCACTAGTGAAAATGCTGCGTTTTTGCATTTTTTACTTTAAAAATAAAAACATAATAACACATTAAAGTCACAACAATTTGAGGAAAAGTTTCAATGGAAAAGTACAATTTGAGGAAAGTTGATGTAAGTTTTTCTCAAGGAAATTAATACTTTTATCCAGCAAGGGTGCATAAAATTAAGCAAGAGTGACAGTAAAGACGTTTATGTTTATATTAAACCTCCAGAGTCAAAACTCTTTCGAGCAATTTGAAGACAAGGATCAGATGTGTGTGTGTGTGTGTGTGTGTGTGTGTCATGCGGGGTGACAGCGCTTACCTTATTTACACACACACACACACACACACACACACACACACACACACACACACACACACACACACACACACACACACACACACACACACACACACACACACACAGGTTGGTTATAAATAGTGAGGTGACCCACATCCACACAGTCCTGTAAACAGACACTCAGAGAGTGTATGACAGTCCTCCCAGATAAATATTATCTGTTTACTATCTAACCACAAACACAGAAGACTCATTCACTTCATATTTCTCACATTTGTTCCTTTGAATTGTTTTGCTCTTCCTTCATGCTACACAGCTGAGCAGGTTTTGGGTGTTTCTTGTAGGCCCCTTCAGAATTCAGCTTTGCATTACAAGAATGATTTACATGTTAAAATATATTACTCTATTACTGAATGTATCAAATATTGAACTTTTTGATCATTAAAAAATAACCAACCTTTTTTCCTCATACACAATATTTACTTTAGAAAATGTAAAACATGTTGTTTTTGTTAATAATAATTTAGTCCGATTTATTAATGTAACTGAAATGATTAATTATCTTATAACATGATGGAACAGAGATCTAGTGTGGCTCTCTCTCTCTCTCTCTCTCTCTCTCTCTCTCTCTCTCTCTCTCTCTCTCTCTCTCTCTCTCAGTGAGATGCTGGCTTCACTCCAGCCAATAGCGGCTGTTCGTCAGTAATGGAGTTGCTCTCTGGAGTGCTATCAGCCAGGGCCGGTTCTGTTTACTTGAGCTTCTATCAGTGAACATGTGCAGCCAGGCCCTGGTTAGAGAGGAGGAGAAAACACACACACACACACACACACACACACACACACACACACACACACTCAGAGCAGGCCAGCAGGGCGGAGATTGAAGCTCGGAGGCGTGGGAGTTATAGCTGTGCTTCTCACTGCATGCTCCATCCTGCACACACACACACACACACAAAACTTTACACATTCAAAGACATATTCAAACGTAATATCTGTACTCTCAGACTGATCTGTATGACCACACATGGTTCTCAGTGAGGTCCTCTGAATAAGCTTCATCCAAACCTGATTAAGTCACATGGAGTCATTGATAAGTCTGACCGTTAAGAGTTGGTCTGCAGACTCGCACATGCATTTTTATCTGCCTTGATAGCACAACTTCACTTTGTATTAGGTTGGAAAGCAGTATGGCAAACAAGCAAATGAATAAAGAAATAAATAAATGGAAAAAAAAACTGAAATACATCTTATATTGGGAGTTAGAACTTTTGAATTGCTGTTTAAATGCCCAGTGTTAAATTTTGCATAATGCATAACTTGTCTTAAAGTTGTTTTCAAATATGTTTTTAGATAGATAGACAGATAGACGGATAGATAGATAGATTAGTCAGCATTTACTCACTCTCATTTTCTTATTTTCTTCCATGGTGAATTTTTGAAGAATATCCTGGTCACTTTCTTTATATGTAAAGTGAATAAAGACTAGTGCTGTAAGATGGTCTATACCACGGGTTCCCAAACTTTTCCATTCCACGACCCACCTAGACAAGTATAATCTATTTCATGACCCACCAAAATATTTGAGATAAAAAACAATTGACATTACTTTAAGCTTAATCTTAATTAAAAATTTAAAATGGCAGAAATTAAGTATTTAAGAAAAACAACCCATTTTATTTTATATTAGGTTAC
The DNA here is from genome assembly GCA_027564155.1 of Gymnocypris eckloni scoliostomus. Lineage (NCBI taxonomy): Eukaryota > Metazoa > Chordata > Actinopteri > Cypriniformes > Cyprinidae > Gymnocypris > Gymnocypris eckloni. The sequence continues at coordinate 61,374,030 of CM050412.1, read as the reverse complement.
AACTGTAAAAGTTTCACTAATATTTAAGTTTTAATATCTGTTGTTTACAGATGTTAAAATATGAAACATGTCCATTGAAAACTCGAAACCGCTCACTCTGGTGAACTGTAATATAACTGTGTGAACTGTAAACATGTTGTTCAACTCATTGCGGGCTTCCGCACAGAAAATGCAGCCCAATCTCGTGGCAATTGTGCGGTTGTACGAATTAATACCAATTGGTCGTGAGATAGCGTTGGACAATGCATTCATGATCCGTGTGTGTGTAGGGGAGAGAGGAGCACAACCCTATATGTTTTAGCAAAGATTAGATTAGATTAGATTCAACTTTATTGTCAATTCACGTGTAAAAGGCAAGGCAACGAAATGCAGTTAGCATCTAACCAGAAGTGCAATAAGCAGAAGTATAAGAAACGAAGCAGATCTAAAACAGTTAGGAGATTAAAGTAATTGTGAAATAGGTAAAAATAATAAACTTATGTCTCATTTTAAATAAATACTAAAAACCGGGTCGGAAATTAACTTTTGCAATATCCTGAAAAGATTGTTGCATTTTTTCTCTAATTAGAGATGATATGGCAAGGAAATAATACGAGATTTTGTAAATTGTATTATGTGGAAATGTTAAATTAAATCTTGTAGTGTTACAACTAGTGGTGGATGCGTTTACAGACCGTTTCCTATTGCGTTAACGTAGCCAAATGAATATGAAGGAAATAAAAACAGCACCAATCTATTCTCAAAGTTGGGTTGGGAGCTGGGTCTATACTAGCAAGCTATGATGACTTTCACCCTGATATTTTGAAGGATGTATATTCTCATTAATGTAGACCAATCAAGTCTTGAACTAATGAACCTGCTCCGTGATGGACAGATTGTTAATGGTCTATGTGGTAATGGACATCAATCGGGCAGGACATTCCAAACACTCACTCTGATTGAGACTCTCAACCATGTAAACAGAGATTTTGATTAAAGATTAATGTAAAGTCATTTACATGGCGTAAACACAAACGGATGTAAGAGTATTCCTATTTTAGTTGCATTATTAAAGTGCAGACAGGCTCCGTGCGCTCACTTGCTCTTAAAATCGTACTTTTGGTCATACAGATAAAAGTAGCCTAATACATCTTTCGAATCTGTAAAGACTTCAACACGTATTGTGTGCACTGCAGAATAACAATTAACGTGCTTTTAAGCAAACAGGATGCGCTTTAATGTGAACTTGAAACACCTAAAACTGAATATATCTAAAAATACAGTACATAGAAAAAACTATATGTTTATAGTGAAATGTCTAAAAATTAAAATAGTGTGTGTTAGCATGGATGATTTACATGAAATTTAATCAAGCTATGTAACACTATGCATAATAAGATGGAAACTTTCAGTTCAATATAATAAGCAAAAACGACATTTTATTTTGTCTTCAACTAATAAGGTAGAATGAATTATCTGTACTATATTTTTACATGTAATTGACAGTTATTCGGCAAAAAAAAAAACAACAACACGGGAGTGGGAGGTAATTGGGAGTCATTCTTCCGGGAGTGGAGCATTTTCCCTGTTTTGTGAACTGTGTCATTGGGAAGAGATTAAATTTAGATGCAGCCAAGTGACTTTGTCGACCACCCTTCCACCCTGCAACCCACAAGAGGGTCGAAACCCAGTTTGAAAAACCCTGATCTATACGATTTCCATCTCTATTTTACAAACAAAGCTATCATATGACTGAAGGACTTGGAAATATAGCACATGCGTTGTAAGAACCACTATTATGATACCTAGATTAATCTTTTGAAGCTTGAAAGCTTCATTCCTCATTCACTTTCATTATAATGAAAAATACAGTTCTATATTCAACAGGCTGTTCCTTATTGTTAGGTAGCCAAATGCATATCATTAATAATATGGACCAATCAAGCCTTTTAATAATGAACCGTCGCTCTGAGACCCTCACTGACTATGTTTACATGGACATCAATACTCAGATTTTAATTCGATTAAGACAATACTCTGATTGAGACTCTACCATGTAAACAGAGATTTTTGATTACATTAATCCGGCTAAAGTCATTTTGAAGTAAACACAAAGCGTCGTAAATGTAAGACGTGGAGTATTCCTATTTTAGTTGCATTATTAAAGTGCAGTACAGACATGTACACACCTTAAATCACATTATTACAGTCGTGTGGGACTTTTCGCCGCATTTTGCGGCAGTGATCAACCGTTTGACGCAAGCAAAAGAGCTTCAACACCGCCATCGTCTGTATGCACGTACAAACAATTAACTGCACAAGCTTTCATAAAAAAAAAAAATGAAACACCTAAAACTGTATATTGCATCATCACGAAGACGAACTTTATGTTTATACGTGAAATTCTGGAGGGGACGTCAGATAATGTTGTGTGGGGACGTAATGACGTGTGCCCTTAATCAAGCTATGTACTATAACATGTAAAACGGAAACATGAAAGGAATATACTAAAAGCATCTCATGTAAACACCTTAATTATAATATTGTCTTCAGAATAAGGTAAATAATGAATTACTGATGTCCATGTAAACATAGTCACAGTTATTACAACTCATTCAAAACACGAATATTGTAATTCGTAATAATTACTGGTAAGCTATATCGTGCAGTACTAGACTGAACTGTGTCATTGAAATGCAAATTTAGATGCAGCCAAGTGACTTTGTGCGACCCACCTTGTCCCACCCTGCAACCCACAAGAGGGTCGCAACCCACAGTTTGAAAACCCCTGGTCTATACGATTTCCATCTCTTTTCACAAAAAGCTATCATATGACTGCGAAGGGCTTGGAAATATAGCACATGAGTTGTAAGAACCACTATTATGATACCTTTGCTTCCTTTTTGAAGCTTGAAAGCTTCATTCCTCATTCACTTTCATTATAATGAAAAGGACAGTTCAGATATTCTTTTGTCCCACAGAAGAAAAGTCCCACAGGTTTGGAATGACATGAGGATGAGTAAAAGCTATTCACATATATGTTGAACTGTCCTACAGTCGTAGTAAGTGTAAGAAATGTGTACTAACTTTCAGTTAGTTTTGCTTCTGGATCAAACATAAACCTTCGGTTGTGTTTCCAGACGCCTCTCTCCAGAATACGCAAAAAAAAAAATCTGTTTCCAACAAGCCACCACAAAACTGTCACCACAGCATCGTAACAATGGCCCATAACTGTAACACAACACAAACCACAGCTGTTTACTCTCAGCTAATATAAACCTAGAGCTAACCGAGAGAAAAACCCAAACGGAGATGCTCTTCAATCATAATCTTTTCTTCATTTCCTCAGATTTGGAGGAATGTGAGTGTAGACATGTACATTTATTTCTGACAGGAGTACAAATGAGCCCTGCGGCCAGACGGATCAGTCCCATTATAATCAACAAGTGTAGACGCTAGATTATGTTGTTCTGCTCACATTAAATCTAGACACTGTGTTACACAGGCCTGCAGATGCTGTCGACCAGAGTGATTAGAGGACGTGGGTTTATTCATCACAGTTACTGGTGTAGCATTACACGCACACTTAAATTAGACTTTAACGCTGGAAATTAGATTCCAGTAAGTCTCATTTATCTCTCACACACATTCACAGATTTGCTAAGCCCCTCTTGGCGTGTTTATGAATGTGTTTGTGTGAATATGGTAACGCATGAATCATACAGCTGAATGTGATAAAGAGCTTTTTCGGGAAAAGCGTAGAGAAGCGGGAAGGCAGAAAAGCAGGCGGTGTGTGAGTGTGAGAGAAACAGAGTGGGAGGGAAATGGTCAGAGAAAACAGTGCTGGCGCTGGAAACCGTTTGAGTCTCTGATATCCTCGCGCTCGTTCCCAAATCATTATGTGGATTTACTTTTGGGAGATAAAATTACAAAATACTCACTAGAGGTTATATATTGTGTGTGTGTGTGTGTGTGTGTGTGTGTGTGTGTGTGTGTGTGTACACCTACATAGTTCAGCAGATCAATATGTAACAATATGTAATATATATATATATATATATATATATATATGTATACACTCACGGCCACTTTATTAGGTACACCTGTTCAATTGCTTGGTAACACAAATTGCTAATCAGCCAATCACATAGCAGCAACTCAATGCATTTAGGCATCTAGATGTGGTGAAGACTTGCTGAAGTTCAAACCAAGCATCAGAATGGGGGAAATGAAATTTAGTGACTTTGAGCCATGGAATGGTTGTTAAACGAAGCTTCTGCTAGTTTGGAATTACATTTTAATTTTGGGGTGGAGTAACCCTTTAAACAAAACACCGGTCATTACCACTTGCCCACTGATGGCAGATGGACTCACGGTCATTTAGATTTTTTAATAGTTATAAAATTTGTCCCCAAAATATGGTTGGTACACACACACACACACACACACACACACACACACACACACACACACACACACACACACACACACACACAGAGTCTTTAATAAAACCAGCATTGAACTGTCATCTATAATACAGTATGTCCTATTTTTTGCCTCTAGAAGCAGACAGTCTGTCCTCTCCTCAACTATTCTCTCCTCAACTATTCTCCTCTCCTCAACTATTCTCTCGTCTCCTCAACTATTCTCTCCTCAACTATTCTCCTCTCCTCAACTATTTTCTCCTCTCCTCTCCTCAACTATTCTCCTCTCCTCAACTATTCTCTCCTCTCCTCAATTATTCTCTCATCTCCTCTCCTCAACTATTCTCTCCTCTCCTCAACTATTCTCCTCTCCTCAACTATTCTCCTCTCCTCAACTATTCTCTCCTCTCCTCAACTATTCTCTCCTCCTCCTCAACTATTCTCTCCTCTCCTCTCTCCTCCTTAACTATCTCTCCTCTCCTCAACCATTCTCAACTCTCTCTCCTCAACTATTCTCTCCTCAACTATTCTCTCCTCTCCTCAACTATTCCTCCTCTCATCTCTCCTCTCTCTCCTTAACTATTCTCTCCTCTCCCCTCCTTAACTATTCTCTCCTCTCCTCAACTATTCTCTCCTCTCCTTAACTATTCTCTCATCTCCTCAAATATTCTCTCCTCTCCCCTCCTTAACTATTCTCTCCTCTCCTCAACTATTCTCTCCTCTCCTTAACTATTCTCTCATCTCCTCAAATATTCTCTCCTCTCCTCTCCTTAACTATTCTCTCCTCTCCCCTCCTTAACTATTCTCTCCTCTCCTCAACTATTCTCTCCTCTCCTTAACTATTCTCTCATCTCCTCAAATATTCTCTCCTCTCCTCTCCTCAACTATTCTCTCCTCTCCTATCCTATCCTCAACTATTCTCCCCTCTCCTATCCTCTCCTCAACTATTCTCTCCTCTCCTTAACTATTCTCTCCTCTCCTCTCCTCAACTGTTCTCTCCTCTCCTCTCTTCAACTATTCTCTCCTCTCCTCAACTATTCTCTCCTCTCCTCAACTATTCTCTCCTCTCCTCAACTATTCTCTCCTCTCCTTAACTATTCTCTCCTCTCCTCAACTATTCTCTCCTCTCCTCTCCTCAACTATTCTCTCCTCTCCTCAACTATTCTCTCCTCTCATCTCCTCTCCTCTCCTCACTATTCTCTCCTCAACCATTCTCCTCTCCTCTCCTCAACTATCCTCTCCTCTCCTCAACTATTCTCTCCTCTCCTGTCCTCTCCCCTCTTCTTTTTTCAAAACTGTGCGGTTTTCTCTTTGCATGAATCTGTCTCTCTTCTCTCTAAAAATGAGTCAGAACTTCATATTTTATTTATGTTACTTAGTCTGTCTGATTCTAATCCACTACTTGCTCTCCTTTTCTTTTGAAACGATAGAAGGATTTTTGGAAGTTGACCCAGATAAAGGCAAAACGTTTGACAGCCCTGCCAAGTCTCTGGGCTTGGCTTTCAAAGTGACTCCCAACCAGTTTGCTCTGGTTGTGTTGATGGGCGGGTGTGGGGGGGGGGGTGAATGTGTGTGTGAAATCCGGCGTGTGTGTGTGTCTGTGTCGGGCAGAGAGAGCATATTTCATGAAATTATGAGGGAACATGAGGGAGTGTGTGGGATTTTTTTATTATATAACACAGAGACACAGTTTAGCATTGTTTCGGTTTCTGTGCTTAGATCAGTGCTGCTGTGTTCAAGGTGGAGAAGATCAGATCGGGAAGAATCTGATTCTCACCCGAATCTCTAGCGTGGCTCAAAAATTACATAATTACTAATATTGAAATAGGTAATTAACTTTTAATGAGTAGTTCACCATCAAAAATGTCCTTCTTTCACTCTCATGTAAGTCCAAATCCTTAAGACATTGTTTTTCTGTTGGACAAAAGAGGTTTAGCAGAACATTCAGGCTGCACTTTTCCATACAATAGAAATTGATTGGGCACAAGGGTTGACAAATAAGACATAAAAGTGGTCCATATTTCTTTTGAGATACTAATGCAATAACGTTGTGTAATAAACAGACCAAAATTGAATTAATTATTCTCTGATAATCAGATATGGCCATCATTTTTCCCATTGCTTCCATACCAGTGTTATTTTAGTATTATTTGTATACTATTGTATTATTTGTTTATTTTAAATAAGCACATTTTGTGGTTTTGTTATGTGTTGTTATTTTTTGTATTTATTTAAAAAAGAAATTTACTGTAAAAAATGACATTGATTTTAACTGTAAAAACTGTTAAATGGTTAATGGAAAGTTCCTGTAAAATTTACAGAGAAAAAGCGTAAACTGACATTCCCAGAATTCCCTGCGTTGCATTAAAATTTTGTTTGAATTTGATGTTTTTTCTTTGAAATAACTGTTTCTACTAAGTTTTTTCTTTTCAGTTATTTTTATTAGGGCTGTATGTTACTTCTAATGTTGTTAAATTTAATGGTTATTGCATTATTTCAGTTTTGTGTGTGTTACCATGATAGTGTTTGTGTGACTGTACACCTTCTATATATATATATATATATATATATTTCTTCTTTCTAATTATATTATATATAATTATTTCATAATTTTTTCATCAACTATTTATATTTGTATCTTTATATTAATTAACAACAATTATTTTTAATAGTTTTAGTTTGTTTTAATTTTACTTAATAACATGGTTCCATCATGACACATTTTAATTATATGCAAATGTACAAATAAATTAATTGAAATGACAAAATTATTATTATTTTTTTTTGTTGGTCCGTTTGGACTTGAAGCAAAATCATTTCCATTTGATGAGATTAATTTATAACATAACATTTGTTTGATATTGTGTAGCTGTGTTTGTTGAATCAACATACCACTGATCACATTCGCATCAGTCCCATCTTGTACATTAATCTTATTTAAACATTTCTAATTTGCATAAATATTTAAATATAATGTCTGTTAACACTCACTCACTCTCCTCTCTCTCTGATCTCTCACAATCCCTCCGCTTTCCCTCTCTTTCACTGCAATCCAATATAACAGCCATCAATCATGTGCACGCAGTTTACATACACAGCTCGAAGCTGAATCTCACCTGTGAGCAAGACCCTAAACAGTTAACAGAGCTTTTGATTTAGCCGCACACTAAATCCTGGTGTTGATTTACAAACACGAGTAAACTGTCTCCCACACACATGCTGAATAAATACAGTTTATAATCGAGCTGTGCTGTGTGGGCATACACCAGAGGCAGAGCACTAGTGTTCATTACTGCGCTGGAATTTTCCATTACCCGTGATGAGTTCAGCACAGTAGGGAGCTGCGATACGGCCTAGATAAGTGTTTACTGTGGGACTCGGCCTGCCGAACAGAGAAAACGGGCACTCAGGCCGAGAGAGAGAGAGAGAAAGGCCCACCTAACAGATGTGTGCTGTTTTATGTTGATGTGAGAGTGCTCTTAACATTTGGCTCTGCTTGACGTAATTGGTTTTAGTTGATGCAGGTCTGAAGATGTCAATGATTTGTAAACTCATTTCTCTCTTTCTCTTTTAACAGGAGGCCTTCTGGTCTTGCTGATAAAGAAGTGATGGCCGCTACCGTCCTAACCATACTGTCCACCAGCCCGTTGGTGCTCAACCCTTCCTCCAGTGTCTCAGGTTAAACATCGCTCTACTTCTCACTTCCCTGTTACCTGATAGATCCCAGAGCGCTCAGCTTGAATGACGGCTTGTCAAACAGGCTATAAGTGCCCAAAAGAACTCCTGCTTTCTCCATTTTGGCATTAATGAAGTGTGTAATTTCTGTGCCGCCAAACAGAGTTGTAAATATAATGGTTGTTTTGAACACAGTTGTTCTGTTTCAAAGAGATAGTTCCGCCCCAAACTCATGCCATTGGTTGAGCCAGTGTTGCTGGTAAAGTTGTTCAAACAAGCGTTTTGTATGATAGGGCTACAATGTTTAAACAAGGGAGTCAAATTGCTTACACTATCACCTAAAGTTGAGATCAGTCAATTATTTATTTATAATTGTTTTTAGAAGAAATTAATTAAATTGATGCTTTTATTCAACAAGGATGCATTAAATTGATTAAAAGTGTCAGTAAAGACATTTATAAGGTTACAAAAGATTTCTATTTCAAATAAATGCTGTATTTTTGGATTTTTTAATCATCATATAATCTTAATAGAAAAACTGTTTCCACAAAAATATGAACCAGAACAACGGTTTTCATCATTGATAATAAGAAATGTTAAATCAGCATATTATAATTATTTCTGAAGAATTATGTGACACTGAAGACTGGAAAATTCAGCTTTGCATCACAGGAATAAATAAACTACTTTTTAACATATATTGGAATAAATAAAAAATATATATATATATATATATATATATATAATACAAATGTAATTGTATTATTTATAAAGTTAGTTAAGGTTTCCTGCACCATATATATATATATATATATATATATATATTACACTTTACCCTGTACAATTAAATAGGCTGTTTTTTTGTACTGTATCTAGATGTAAATGACCTCAGTTATGATTGGCTAATCTCAGCATACCAGTGGTCATATGTTAATGAGCTTATGGTTGTGATGTCATAGTCACCATGATTTCTGAACAGTTTCTGCAGATTGGTTTCACAAAATTTTCTGTAGACATACAGTGTGGTTTTGTATAAATATCAGCACATGGTCATTATTTCAAAAGAGGAAGAAAAATTCTGTTTTCCATTTTTAAGTCCCCTTTAGCATGATGAGAGGAAAACCAGACTATGGGTTTGTAAGTGCAGTGACTGTCCTTCCTTCAGTTCACAGCTTCCAAAACCAAAAGTATGTTCACTGAGTTTCAGAAGAAAATACAATAGACATTGTGCTTGAACTCTCTCGTTGATGTTTTTTAGTCTTTGAATCAAACACAGATTTCACCCTTAAATGAATAGCTTACCCAAAAATGAAACTGATTCTGTCATCACTGACTCTCATGTCATTCCAAGCCCGAAGAAGATATTTTGAGTAATGCAGTGGTTGCTATTTTCCATGCAATTACAATAAATGGTACTAAAGTGTCAGTGAATCAAACTCGAGAATCTAATCAGATAAATTTTTGTCAACTGGATCGACTGATTCATTGAACCGAACTATTCCTTTTAAAAAGTGTAACCAAAGATTGTTCTTAAAGAGCAGGATTTTTAATGTTAACTGAACTGTGGTGAAACCGTACTTGTGTTGAATTTGTTCTGACCTTTCAGAGATTCTTGAACAAAATGAAAAGTGAGAGTGAAAATTCAGCTTTGCATCAAAGGAATAAATTACATTTTAAGACACTGAACAAAATTATAAATGCAACACTTTTGTTTTTCCCCATTTTTCATGAGCTGAACTCAAAGATCTAAGACTTTTTCTATGTACACAAAAGGCCTATCTGAAATATTGTTCACAAGTCTGTCTAAATCTGTGTTAGTGAGCACTTCTCCTTTGCCGAGATAATCCATCCACCTCACAGGTGTGGCATATCAAGATGCTGATTGGACAGCATGATTATTGAACAGGTGTGACTTAGGCTGGCCACAATAAAAGGCCACTCTAAAAAGTGCAAAATGTTTCTGATTAAATAAATGCAGTCTTGGTGAGCAGAAACAACTTCGTATACATTTAATAAAAATGCTGAAAAACAAATTTTCTGCATAGCGTGGTCAACTGGAAAAAATACTACTGCAAATACTGTTAGAACATTTTAGAAAAACTGGTTATTTAAATTGATATATTCTGAATATTAAACCTTTTCCTGGATGGGTTACAGAAAAGTGAATATGCAGCAAGATAAATCTTTGAAATGACATAGCGCATTAGTAAATTGTTTTTCTCATGTTTACATTTGTATAAGTCATTTTTCAATATCCCTTTGGTATAAATGTTTTCATTTGATAGCAGACATCCTGAAATAATATTATTTTTCATTACTCTTGCCTAAAGGACAACTTAAGTAAAAAGTGGCACAGCTTTCTCCACTCTCCATTACTATTTAATCTAGGACATTGGCCTTGGGATTGGATTTTATGTGTTTTTCATTTGTACATTGACTTTTTTTAATATCTTTAATGCAAACACATTGCCCTTCTGGGAAATTAGAGACTTATTGTACTGTATCAGTGACTCCTCCCCACTCCTCCCCACTAGGGCTGCTAGTATTTCAGTAGTTTCGTTAGTCTAATGACTAACTGCATGAGGTCTGGTCTTCATTGCAGTTTATTCTTGCCAAGAACCATCCACTTTGAGAGGAAAATACTGTCATGTAAAATAACCAACCACAGTCTATGTTTATCTGAAATAGATTTTACCACAATAAAACACTGGTGTGAGGAAAGAATCAAACTGGTGCGACAATCCTCATTTAGGATTACTAAAATTACAATTCTGTCCTGATGCTATTGTGCCCTTGAGCCGAGCACTTAACCTCTAAATCATGCCACTCCAGGGAGTGTGCTCCTGTAATTAGTGTACTGTAAGTCACTTTGAATGAAAAACATCTGCTAAATGGCAAGAGCACACATGCTGGAAGAACCCAGACCATAATCCTAAGAGGTCAAGTGTCATGAAATGGGGGTGATTTGCCTGTTTGGGGTCATGTAATTTCAGCACAGTTTATGCTGTTGCTCAAGTGTGTTCTATTCTCATAGCTCAGCAGCTTACATAGCTGTATGGAATATCTGCAGATTTGTGTCTACAACCTTTGTTTTTTTGCTGTATAATTATTTTAGAAGTACAGTTATGGCGCCGATATGGTATTGAACATAATGCGGCAAATTTTTTTTGAAATGGAAAATACATTTTTTATTTAGCCAAAAGCAAAAAAAATAATAATAATTAATTAAACAATCAATCAATCAAATAAAAACAGATTTATCAGTCAATCAATCAATATAAGTATTTAAATTGCACATAAGGTTGTTTTTTAAATAGACTTTTTAATTATATAATTATAAACAGTGGCTGTAATCCAAAAAAATTAAAAATGCAAATATGTTTGGTGGCTGAAATTTCAGTCCTTCACTAACATTTAGGTTTTTCTTGAATATTGAGATTTTGGCAACATTATTCAATATGGTTCAATTTTTATTTAACATCAGCCAATCATTTATTATTCTAGGTTCATGTTAATTTCGACATTCACTAATACATTTTTACATTAAGTGGTTAACATTAATGTATGTTTTATGAACAACATAAAATAATGAACTATAGTGTATTTATAAATTAACTTTAATCTAGATCAATAGATGCTGTGTATGTTAGTCATCGTTAGTTGATGATAGAGCAAGTGAATCTTGTTGTAGTGATGTGATTGTGAATCATTTAAGCGCAGTTTTATTTATTTTCTTTTTGTTAATTTGAATGCTTGTAAACAGTCCATTTGTGTAGATTTAAACTATAACAATTTTTATAGATCTATCGACAAATGAATATCATATAAACACATTTTCTGAAGCCGTTACAGAAGTTGTTACTTTTTGCATCTATTAGAGTGCACACTAGGTCATGTGTTGCAATTTATAAAACATTTATTTGCCTAAAAATGCCACAGGCGACGAAATGAGGTGTGAAATACATTTCTATTACATTAATGAAATAATACAACGTCTTTACAGGTTTTAGTGCTGCTGTGTTATTTTATCTTCACCCAATGTTTGTGCCATCAGGGATATTTGTGTGTGAGTTCACATCAACTCTATATATAATAATAATAATAATAATTCTGAAAGAGGGATCAGGATCTTGTATCACCTGCATATCCTGCGATAACAACCGACTGAATGTTTATTATCCTGCTTATTCTGGGCGACTTGCCACATAAGTAAATAATTAGACACCAATATTGATTTGAGTTGAAATATTTGATTAGATCTTTAAACGTTCCTAACAAACAGCATTGAGTCTAGATGATGGTTTCATTTTACAGTAAATGCAGTCAATGGCTGAGGTGCAAGATGGCAGCTGTGTTTGAATGAACTGAGAGAGAGTGCGATAGGTGGTGTGATAGGAAAGATGTGAGAGAAGCCAGATAAGTGGTGTGTTATTCGGCATCGCTAATTACGACGGATGCTATTGGAGAATAACACAACTTGGAATGTTGTGACTGACCAATCAGAATAAAGTATTTCAGAGAGCCGTGTAATAAACAAGTGTGAAATATGCACAAACAAATCAATGATTTTCACTCTAATGCAAAATATCCTGCATTCTGTGAAAGAAAGGATGTCTGATTCTGAATGAATTATTTTAGCATGCACACTTTCACAGAAATTGACCTAGCTCGAATAACAAAGCTTGTGTTCCAAATGACACAATATACACTATGCCAGGGATCAACACACTCGGTCCTGCAGAGTGTAGCTCCAACTTGCCTCAACACACCTGGTTTGATGTTTCAAGTATACAAGCAAGACCTTGATTAGCTGCTTCAGGTGTGTTTGATTAGGGTTGAAGCTAAACTCTGCAGGACACCGGCCTCCAGGAATAAGTTTGGTGACCCCTACACTTTGCACTTATTCTATGCACTCAACTGTTCAGTGTATGAGGTTATTTTGTCATTTTACCATCAGAGTCTGATGGCCCCTCATCCTCCAATAGCCTATGTATTAAAGCTGTCACAGTAGAGTTCAAGTGTCTAACATTCCACACTTCATTTTTCAGTGAAGGGCATCATCTGGGCATTTGAAGTGCACTTTGAAATTTTCAGTGAGATCGGTTTAGAACAGAGGAGGGGTGGCCAACTTAAGTCCTGGAGAGCCACAGTCCCCCCAACCCTAGTCAAACACACCCGAACAGGCTAATCAAGGTCTAAGGGTTACTAGAAAGATACAGGTAGGTGAGTTTTGTCAAAGTTGGTGCAAAACTTGCAGGACCGTGGCTCTCCAGGACTGAAGTTGGCCTCCCCTGTGCATAAATTGATCAGTCATAGTAGTACATGAATGTATTGATATGTGTTGATATTTTGGGTTTGGTAAGATACAGCCCCTGGAACTACTTATTTTGTTTTAAGTAGTTGTCTTTTATGGTTTTTATTTGCTTTTTTTCTTTGTTTCGTTTTATGTCTTTTGTTTTGTTCTATTTTTTGTTGCTTTGTTTTATGCCTTTTGTTTTGCTCTGTTTTTGTTGTGTTGTCTTTCATTTAATTTAATTGTATTTCTTTATTTTGATATGTTTTGCTGTCTTTTGTTTTGTTTTTTGTTGTCTTTTTTTCATTTGTTTTTTGTTCTGTTTTTTCTGTTTTGTTTTTGTTATATCTTTTGTTTTTTTGTTATGTTTTTTTTTTTATCCATAGATTTGATTTTTAATCTGTGAGTTCATTCACAGGTGCTGGAATATGTAATAGTACATCCTCCAGGCAATAGTTCAAAGGTCTCTGTGTGTTCTGTGTTCAGGTGCAGATTTGGCTGGTAAGAGCTGGAAGGAGAGCCTGTCTGCCAGCTACAGCAGCTCTACCAGTGGGAACTGGAGCTGGGATGCCAGCGACCAATCGGTGCCCTCCACTCCGTCCCCGCCCCTCTCCAACGATGCCTGCAAGAGCTTCCTGCTTTCCTCCCAGAGCGATGACAACATTGAGGAAACCGAGAGTACACACTTCCTGTTTGACGACCCCATCCCCCGAAAAAGAAAGGTAGGGGTGTCAAGTCACGGTATACGAGAAAGCAGTTCAGCTAGTTAGTTTTTGTGCACAAAAGTGACTTGCCTCTTCGGTGAATTTGCAGATCTCTGCCTTCAATAATTGAAGAGCTCTAATAAGCACATCAGTGCGGCTCTGGCCCAATGAGGCTTGTCATCCTCGCACCTCAGAAAATGATGCCATGTTTTTGCTCTCTCTATTTCGTTGTCCCCTCTTTAGTTTATTTTCAGTTTTTTTTGTAGTGTGGAATCACTCCAGAATGTGAATGTGGTTTCAATGTCAGGAAGCCATTAGTCTTTCTGCTCATTCACCTTGTTTTAGGAGAGGCCAAGGATGTGTGTGTGTGTGTGTGTGTGTGTGTGTGTGTGTGTGTGTGTGTGTGTGTGTGTGTGTGTGTGTGTGTGTGTGTGTGTGGATGAGGGCAGGGGGATCCGTGGATCCACTCGGGCCTATCCTTTCTTGCACAATATTGTATACACGGATCCTGTCACGACTACACGCCTCTTCCTGAAGAACGGAGAAAAGTTAAATGTGTTTACTCAGATGTATTTTTGTTTTGTTTTTTTTACTGAAAAAAGTATTATTTATATATATGTTAAAAAGTGTATCGACCCCAGATTTTTGTAACTGTAGTGTACAAAAATATAATTTACAGCAAGGCATTTACTATGGTAATCAATAAAGCACAGTATTGTATTCAATTAAATTAAAGTTTATTTGTATAGCGCTTTTCACGATACAAATCGATTGCAAAGCAGCTTCACAAAAATGTAAGTTTCTTCAATATATTTAGTAGTAGTTTATCTGTGGTGACTGTCAAGTTGATGTTCATATGGCAGAAATGTACGGCAAAATCACTTATTGATGTAATCAAACAGACGATGAGCACTATTAACAGCAATGATTATATGAAACATGTTAAGTTCACATACTTCTCTAAAAAACAATGCCACAGCCAGTTATTCTGCTTTGAAATGTGCTTTCTGTGTCGGACTGTCTGTTTTGGTTTATTCTGTGACTCCGCCTACTACCAGTTTACCCAATAGTATTTCAATACCCTGGGTTGCCAGTTGGCAGAAAACAGAGTACTGCAGCCATGGACACCAGAAAACAAACTGGGTCAGAGATCACACCTAAACAGCCTCGGTAACCTAAACATCTGTATGATATTAAAATGCAGATAAATCAACTCATCAACTTACAGTGTAATGCTTGTTGCATTCCATTGTCAGTTGACCCTTCACAAGGAGATTGATTGACAGCCGATCTGACCAATCAATGCCGAATCTGCCATTTTTGTTCGACAAACAAACCAAACAGGAGAGTAGATTAACGTCGGTGGACTTGAACTTGAAAGATGGTGTGTACTGATGTCTTTCTGCGGTTGATATAAGATACCTCCAGATGTTCATTCAAGTTTATTTTGTGCTTTAACTAGTAAAGAGGAAGATAAGATCGGTTCACGTGCCGCTTGAACTGAGGCGCTACAGCGATCTGTCACGACACATTCAAGAGCCACAAAACCCTATTTATTGTTTGAATTTCTTAAAAATAAAAATTTGAAAGCTGAGGCTTTTTCATGCCAAAAGTAACCTGCTCTGTTTTGTCTGTCGGCGCATTGTCAGTTTTCTATTTGCCCTGCGATGTACTTTTCACTGCATGACAACGTGATGTGCAGTGTGAGAGTGCCATGGCTTGTCGGACATAGCAACAGTAATGAAAGGGGCGGGTCTTTGCAAAGGGTCAGTTGCACATGTTCCTGTTGCATGTCCTCAATCTGGCAACCTGGTGAGCATCGAGTCTAAGGAGGAGGGACGGTAGAAAAACTCATATTAATATTTTTTATTTGGTCTGCATTACCCATTTCAACCACTAGCTGTCAATACTAAGCTCTACTGTGAATAAAAAAAATCTATCTCTTAATAGATTCTGTCGCAATAATAAAGCTCTTACATTTATTTCAGTTTAATTTTAAAAGGATCCGTATTTGATCCCATTAGGATCGGTTCAGATTATGTTAGAAACTCCATTAGCCATTTTGTACACAACTAGATATTTAGTCAAAATGTTGAAGAGTTGCATAGTTGTTTGTTTCAAACTGGTGCGCATTACATAGTGTTCAATATTATTTGGGCTCATTTTTTGCTCTTCTGTGTGAGTACAGAGACAGATGGATGTGTCCCATACTGCTAGTGCTTGTCTTAAGCAACAGCGCTGGCTACCTCCTCTATTATTTCAGCTCACCAGAGGCCTCCCTGCATACCTATGCGTCGTGCAATAGCCAATAAAAACCACTTTGAATAAAGGAGACGAGAAAAAGACAATTCTTCGAAGTGAACCAAGCCAAATGCTGAGCAGCTGGGTGAAGTGTAACTCAAGAGGACTGGCTGTTCATTCATAAAGGCAGATGGAAACATACACTTCCAGCCCCCGCTCCGCCAGTTACCTGCTAGCTTTCTGAGTCTGTTTTGGTTAATGGTTATCACATCATCTCTGACGAGGCTTTGATGGGAAATGTTTCGTAGGTTCGTGTGATCTGTGAAAGGGTTAATATCACCGGCCTTGAGAACAGCAGGAGTATTTGCTTGTTTTTGTATGTGTGAGCAGACACACACCCACTCTATTGACTCTGATGAGAGTAGCGAACAGGTCTGGACATGTCTCACGTTTCAGAGTTAATGTGCTTCATGTTTCTCACAAAATAAGTTCCTGGATATCAGAAGAAATGATGATGTTATGATTATAATGATAATATAATCTTGGTTTGTTCTGGAGTGTCATTCATGTACATTGTTCTCAGTCTGAACTCTGGGAATATGATGCATTATGTAACCTATTAAACATTTACGTACACTCTCCAGGATATCAACTATAACCAGGGTTCAAATTTAACTTGAGAAAACTAGCTTCCGATAAATAAACTCAATGGCATTGTTTTTACATTCCATTTTACTAAATATTATTTTTAAATTATTATTAATTTTTCTAAAAATATATTTTTAACTTTATTTTAAGTAAGTAAATAAAACATAGTTTGAGGTCAGTAAGATGTTTTGTTTTTTGACAAGTTAAACTAGGATTCAATTGATAGTGACAGTAAATACATGAATGTTGCAAATTATTTCTTTTTCAAATGCTTTATTTCCTATGCATAAAAAAACTTTTCATAATTGATTAATTCATTATTTTTTTAGCAGGAAATCAGCATATTAGAATGATTTCTGAAGGATCATGTGACACTGAAGACTGGAGTAATGATGCTGAAAATTCAGCTTATATCACATGAATACATTTCTAAAATGTAAAAAACTTTTGTGTGCAATTTTGAAATATCACATTTTCAGTATTTATATAAAAAAGAAACAAAGAAAGCATTTTAAATTGTAATAATATTTCATATTACTGTTTTTATTTTTGATCAAGCACAAATAATATAACTGGTGAGTAATTTAATTTCATGTACTCATGAGTGTTAATTGGCTGTACACAAGCAGTGTATTGCAGTATGTGAGAGGCTGATTCATTGTTTGAGTCAGGAATCAAGCATGTTAGGTAAACACAGATGAGATTTAGAGCAAGAGGGGGAACGAGCGCTGGTGAAAGTGACAGAAGAGCGCAGGAGGTGTGAATCTCCCACACATGTCGTCACCCGGCAGTGTCACTGTTGTTTTGAACGGTTTTAAGACTTGTGTCACTGCAGCAGTGAAGAGCCTTTGTGCCTTCGGGGCAGCAGTGGGCTGAAGGGAATTTCTGCTGCACATACACATGAGACTTATGCAATCAGACCTCTGAATCACTGCTGATCACGGCCTTGACTGCAAATACAGATCTCCTGATAGACCTGGCTGTCACTCTGATTTGATCTATCACTTCCCTGCACATTATATTTGGCTCTCCAAGGGTTTACTTTACTTTTTTGTAAAATAAGCTGAACATAAAATAAAATTAAATATAACTATTAGATAAAACACTTAAAAATGCACATTTGAAATTTTGCTAAATTGCTACAAAATATCTCAGATATTCAGAACACTTAAAGATGCACTTAATAATTATTATTCTAAATTGTTTTGGTTACATAAAGCTGAAATAAAATATAAATATTATATATAAAACTATTAGATGAAAAACTAAATGCAAATTTGAACAGCTAGCTGAAATAAAACAAGTTTTAGTACTAAAATTACCAACACTAAAACTGAAATAAAGATAAATAAAATAACATTAATAAAAATGACAAAAGAACATAAATAATAACCAAAATTGAAAAAAGAAGAATAAATGCTAATTCAAAATATAAATAGCACAATACTTTATAAATAATACTAAAATAACATTGCTATAAATATCTCAGATATTCAGAACACTTAAAGATGCACTTAATAATTACTATTCTCATAATTCATCTTTAAAATGGGTTTTATATTTACAGCAATAAGGCAGGACTATATTGATTACTAAAACTAAATCTGAAATAAAATATAAATAAAAGCTAAACAGAAACAAAAAACTAAAATGTAAGCTAAAATAATAAAAATAAAATAATAAATACTGAGTGTACTATAATTGTATAAATAATACTAAAATATCATTGCTACAAAATATATTTTTAGAACACTTGCACATACTAATATTATTCTCTCATAATTCATCTTTGAAGTGTGTTTTTATATTTATAGCAATAAGGCAGGACTATACTTATATTTATTTAGGCATTCTGTTGTTTTTTGTCCCCCCAAATTAAAATGTTTTGCCAAATAATTTTGCATGAAGACAACATTCAGAATTTGTAGCCTTAGGTGTGCTGTCTATTTTTTGAAGCTTTATACTTAAAAAAAGTAAGATTAAATATTGATCCACTGAATTGATAAAATACTCAAAATATCAATCTTACAGGTCTGTCATTGTAAAATTTTCTGATTGATTCATGTTTTGCCGCCTTTACAGTCCAAAGACTGAACCAAAACCTGAAATCTAAAACTTCTCTGAGCACTATTCTATGCAACTTACTCATATGTCCTTCACATGTAAATGTTGTGTTTGTTTGTTCCAGAACTCCATGAAGGTGATGTTTAAGTGTCTGTGGAAGAACTGTGAAAAAGTCCTCAGCACTTCCTCAGGGATCCAGCGCCACATCCGCACCGTCCACCTGGGGTAAGCATCACCTGGGACAGGTGCACACGTTCGTTCTGCAGTTTGAACATGTAGTCTTACACAGAAATGAGACAGTCCGGCTCTCTTTTTTAAAGAGAAGTATACTGTTAACTTTCAATGGAAGTTTCACACTTTGCTTTTGAACTGAGATGAATCTGAAGGGCCCAGATAGTCTGCCAGTCTCTAAAGATGGGGCAGCTCAGGGAGCTCTTCCCTTCTGAGCACCATAACAGGAGGTAACGAGGGAAGCACATTCTGATGGAAGTAGTAAGAGGGTTTTTATAGCCTCTTGTTGCTACCTGAACTTCCCATATAAACGCAAGCCTCTGTTAATGTGCTGGCACTGCTGCCCCCTGCAGGCCGCCGGTTGATGCGCACACTCAGGCCTTGTGTAAGTTTAGTATTGTTTTCAGGCGAAATGGAGATTCTGACTACAGCGATGGCGAGGAGGATTTCTACTACTCTGAAATCGAGGTGAACATGGACACGCTTTCGGAAGGGCTGTCCAACCTCACGCCCACGTCACCTACTACGTCCGGCCCGGCCCCATCTTCCCCGTCTTGACTTATGACGCGTCTCGATCTGAGCCCGCCCACATGATCCACACCCCACTCAGCCAATCAGCACCGTCGGCGCTGTGCCATATCCGCACTGACCACGCTTACCAGGTAACGTCACGCTTCAGTGCATTATTCAGTCCGCAGGTTCAGTTTTGGCTGCATCTCTGTGCAGACGGTGGAGTGCTCTTATCATATCATGGGTTTGAGGTTTAGCGATGAAGTCTTCATGGACACTTTTCAGCAGTGCTTTTATCAGTGTGTGTGTGGGTGGGTGCTTTTACTTTGGAAACATCAGATTCTTTCAAATCTCCCACGCAAGGCTCTGTTTTAGTTATTAATGCAACTCTAATCTCTATCTTTCAGTCTCAACAGACAGTTCATCCAAGTTGCTGTTCATGTTCCAAACCTACATGAATATATTTATGAAGGTCATTATGTGACTTCCATAGAATGGGAAAAAATGGGGACCATTCAACTGTTTGGTTACCAACATTCTTCAAAATATAGTTTTTGGGGTTCAGCAGAAGAAAGAAACTCAGACAGGTTTGGAACAACTTGAGGGGACAGAAATCACATTTTGTATGACTATAAGATCAAAAGAAATAAGATATTATATTTGTGTGTGGAGAAGCTAAATCCAATTTTAGGACTTTTAAGATCTTTTAAGATATTTTTCATTACTTTGTCAATATTAAATTATTTTTTGTGAGAGTTAATTGCAGTTCCTCCTACATTCTCACTAGCATAATGTGTATTAACAGAATAGTTTACCCCAAAAATTGAACTTTTGTCATTATTTATATACCCTCATGTCATTCCAAACCAATAAGACCTCATCTTTGGAAGACAAGTAAAATTATGTTTAATATTCTCTCATCACTCCCTAAAACATTCATTCACATGCAACCAAAATTAACATTTTAAGACAATCCAATGAAATCTAATCCATATCACTGTATAATGAACATATGTCATATATAAAGCATGCAAATTATGATTGTGTGGACTTGAGATGAATGAGCAAAATTATAAAAGAATATAAAAGTATTTTAATGTTTAAGAACGGTATTTTAACTGTAATTCTCATTCTCAATGATTCTTATTAGATTTTCACTACTGTAACAAATACATTTTTCTGGAACAAATAGTGGAATACAGTGATTTTTCAATTTAAAAAGTCAAATTAAAGGATAAAAATACTACCAAGTTACATAAATACTTTGCTATTTTAAAAATATATAATTTGTGGCAAATACTAATGACAATTTTGCAAGTAAATGTGCTTAAATGTCTGCCAATAATATCAATTTGAAAAAGAAAAAGAAATATGGTCCTAAAATTTTCTTAAAATGAAACTACAATGTCTTATTTATATCTATATTTATATATACAATGGTGGCCAAAATGATTCGAACACTAGTATTTTTAGCAGCTAAAAGTGTTTTAAGTCAGTTATTTCTATCTTTTGCTGAAGTGTGTCAGTATCTTCTTCTGTTCTTCTGTTGTCAAACAAAAATCTCACTGGATTATTACAATTAACGGCAAAATTGAATGTTTGGAGATGTAAACTGATATGTTCTGCTTACACAATTCAGCAAAAGATAGAAATAACTGACTCAACACCATTTTTAGCTGCTGAAAATACTAGTGTTCGAATCATTTTGGCCACCACTGTAAATATATATTGTGTATCTATATAAATTATATATATATATTATGTATTTTGTGTTTGTATGTGTGTGTTAAGGATGTTTAGATATTTTACTGAAGAGCAAGAATTTGCCGACTGACTACATTTGGAGTTTCTTGAGAATGTGTGTCCCAAATGAAATGATTGACCTTTGTAAAAATGTTCAAACCGGCCAGAGATGTACACCAAGGCTTCACCAGATTGAGGGTTCTGTTAAATATCAAAGCCAGACTGCTGCATACACATGTGTCTCTTTAATTGCTGGGGTCCATTTTGTTGAAGTATTTATGGGTCGGGGTGACGAGGTCAGCGAAGGCCGTGATTTCAGGAGCCGTATCTGCCCTCTACTGCTCAGACAGTCTGTTTTTAACCATCTCTAATGTGACTGAGGTCACTGGCTCGTCTTTGAGGCAGCTCTTCTTGGCTCTCGGTGGGTTGCGGTTGTACTTAACAGTGTTTTCTCTTTCTCTCTCTGCTGGCTTTGCTAATACCGCTTCTTACACACACTATGTTTTTCAGGCTACAACCCCTGTCAGCATTCCCAGCATGCCCTCTGAACCGCCTCACAGTGAGGATAGGATTAGTGTATCCTGGCAGTCGCCCCCTGTCATTTATAAAGGTCTACCGGTGAGATGGCTACTTCTTTCTTTCTTGTTTTCCTCC
Source organism: Gymnocypris eckloni scoliostomus (assembly GCA_027564155.1). NCBI lineage: Eukaryota > Metazoa > Chordata > Actinopteri > Cypriniformes > Cyprinidae > Gymnocypris > Gymnocypris eckloni. The sequence continues at coordinate 61,351,864 of CM050412.1, read as the reverse complement.
TCTCAGAGACAGCGTTTGTCACCTTGTAAAAGAGGTTGGAAGGGCAGTGATCCTGTAAGCCTGGTTGGGTCTCGTTTGTCACTTCCAGCTTGTCTTTCTCTGTCTCTTGGTGTCTTTCAGAAGTTGCACTTGCATGACTTTTGGTTTCCTGTCTGAGATGCTTTTGCAAAGCGAAGAATGTTGCTTCTAAACTCTTGTTACATGTTGACAACAAAGGAACTGCAGACACCTAGTGCCTGTCAAAAAGATACAGTTTATCATGAATATATATTGTGATCAGGGAACTGCTGTTATAGACCAATTGTTGGGATTTGCTAAGAAAACATCAGCTTAAAGCCCCGCTCACACCAAGGACAATAACTATAAAGATAACAATAAAGAGATAGCTCTTACAATCATTCTTAGTATTAACCACACCACAGCTATAACAATAAACGATATCGTTGGAATCACTTCCAGAAGGATTTTTTCCAGATGATGAACGATACAAACACTGAGGTGTTAGTGAGGCCAGCAGGGGGTGCTCACCCTGTGGTCTGTGTGGGTCCTAATGCCCCAGTATGACGTGACGGGGACACTATACTGTAAAAAGAGCACCGTCTTTCTGATGAGATGTTAAACCGAGGTCCTGACTCTCTGTGGTCATTAAAAATCTCATGGCACTTCTTGTAAAGAGTAGGGGTGTAACCCCGGTGTCCCGGCCAAATTCCCTTCACTGGCTCTTGTCAATCATGGTCTCCTAATAATCCCCATCCACTTGATTGGCTCTATGAATCTCTCTTCTCCACCTGTAGCTGGTGTGTGGTGAGCGCATACACTTGATTGGCTCTATGACTCTCTCCTCTCCACCTGTAGCTGGTGTGTGGTGAGCATACACTTGATTGGCTCTATGACTCTCTCTCTCTCCACCTGTAGCTGGTGTGTGGTGGCGCATACACTTGATTGGCTCTATGACTCTCTCTCCTCTCCACCTGTAGCTGGTGTGTGGTGAGCGCATACACTTGATTGGCTCTATGACTCTCTCTCTCTCCACCTGTAGCTGGTGTGTGGTGGCGCATACACTTGATTGGCTCTATGACTCTCTCTCCTCTCCACCTGTAGCTGGTGTGTGGTGAGCACACACTTGATTGGCTCTATGACTCTCTCTCTCTCCACCTGTAGCTGGTGTGTGGTGAGAGCATACACTTGATTGGCTCTATGACTCTCTCTCTCTCCACCTGTAGCTGTGTGTGTGGTGAGTGCATACACTTGATTGGCTCTATGTCTCTCTCCTCTCCACCTGTAGCTGGTGTGTGGTGAGCGCATACACTTGATTGGCTCTATGACTCTCTCTCCTCTCCACCTGTAGCTGGTGTGTGGTGAGCGCGCACTTGATTGGTCTCTATGACTCTCTCTCCTCTCCACCTGTAGCTGGTGTGTGGTGAGCATGCACTTGATTGTCTCTATGACTCTCTCTCCTCTCCACCTGTAGCTGGTGTGTGGTGAGCGTACACTTGATTGGCTCTATGACTCTCTCCTCTCCACCTGTAGCTGGTGTGTGGTGAGCGCATACACTTGATTGGCTCTATGACTTCTTTATAGTTATAGTTCTTGGTGTGAACGGGGCTTTACTGTTATTTTGCCTTGGAAAGTAATCATGAAAATGAATCACTTAGAAATCAGCCAGAACACCCTAACAACACTAACATTGTTTTGCACAAACAGCACTTAATTTTTAAGTTTTGGCAGAAAATGTAAAAATCACAGTATTTTTCTATTATAGAATACAATATAATGGTGTGAAATCAGGCATAAACACTTAAGAGTGAAACAAATAAAATATAAACAACAACAATTACTTTTATTACTAATTGTGATAAATATACACTCTATACCATTCAAAGGTTTGAAGTCAATATGTTTTCTTTTTAAAGAAATTAATACTTTTATTCAGCAAAGATGAGCTGAAGTGACCGTAAAGGCATTTATAATGTTACAAAATATTTCTGTTTCAAATAAATGCTGTTCTTTTGAACTTTATATTCATCAAATGAATCCTGAATAACATACCACAAGAAACATTAAGCAGAATAATAAATGTTTTGGGAGCATATCAGTATATTAGAGTGATTTCTGAAGGATCATGTGACACTGAAGACTGGAGTAATGATGCTGAAAATTCAGCTTTACATCACAAAATTAATTACATTTTAACATATATTCTAATAGAAAACAAAATTTTAAATTGTGATATTATTTCAAAATATTTAGAATGTTTACTGTATTTTATATAACATTAACGCAATTTTGATGAGTATAAGAGACGGCTTTCAAAAACATACAATAAATCTTAATTGACAAATTTCGAATGGTAGAAGTGCCAGATGAGATGTTTGGTTGAGCTTTAACATAAAATGCTTTTGCAGGGCCCGATGACTCAAATCCGCACCGTTAGCATCGGTGAGAAGAGACAGCCTGTTAACCACACCACTGTCAGCAAAACACTCACCAGCAACACCTCCACTTCCAAACCCACTACTGGAACCAGGTGAGCTGTCCACATGTTTTTGGTTTTAAGATGTGTTTGAAGCCTTGCATTAAAGCTAAAACTGAAACTATGTGAAACATTGTCCCAGGAAACCACGTGGAGAAGCCAAGAAGTGTCGAAAGGTGTATGGCATGGAGAAGAGGGACCTGTGGTGCACAGCGTGCCGCTGGAAGAAGGCCTGCCAGCGCTTCACTGACTGAGATTTATGCTTTATCCCACTTCAAAACGTGCTCGTTCCACGGACTGAGCGCCGGTGTCTCCTGCACCCTCTCAGAGTGAACTTCATGAGCTGAGATGTGTCCGTCTGAGGCATGTGGTCATTTAAAATGTCACTGATTCCTCCAGGCCACAAGGGGTGCTCTTTTCTTACCGCTTCCATAGTGGAACACTGAGACTTTTATTCAGAGACAAAAACTGATAAAATCAAAAAAAGAGAAAAAACAACGCTTTTGCTGCATTGCTTATTACGGCAAAATAATTTTTTTCTTAAGTAATCCAGAAACAAAACATTCAAAGCAGATTTTCCAGGCACTTTCATGTTTTGTGTGCGTTCTGTGGAATACAGCTAATAATGCTTCATGATTTTAAGTGTGGCAGACTTTATACATAGCAGTTTTTACTGCTAAAAACTCTGTAAGCTATTTTTGATGGGTATTATTGAGTATTTCAAACAGTTAACCCTCTTAAACCTGGTTGCACTTACCGAGAAAATCAAATTCATTTATACGGACATCATTTAATCTTCAAACAACTTATCAAACTGTTTCTGGACTTACCGCTTAATTTCGCCAACAAGCACTTTTTAACGGCCATTTTGATTTTGATCAAGCAGAGTACAGTTTAGCATTGCATCGCAACCGGCGCGTTGAGCGTTTTAGCAAATAGTCAAGAACTGTTTCAACACATATTGCTAAAGTAATACCTCTAAACAAGAATGAGCCGTTCGGAGAGAGCCTTAAGTGTACTTCAGCGTGAGTAGTTGTAGTGCAGGAATGTAAAATGGCTTCTCTCTTTGCGCTAACATACCCAAACTATTCTGTCCCTCACAGATCAACTGCCTCTTCATAAGCTATGAGGTTTATTCCTGTCAGGCCACAGTATTAATTCAACGGCAGGCACTTTAACCGGCCACACTTCAGATTTAACAGACAATCTGCTGTCGAGGGAAGTCATCCCAGTTTAATGTGATCCATAAATCAAGTGTTTTCCACACAAACACGCCTTCCCACATAACAGGCCACATTATGCTTCGTAAAGGAATTATTTGCTTCTCATTCAGCATACAGATATTATTCACGTAAAGGAAACGCTTGCTCTGATAACGTGTAGACGTCTTCCACTGTGCTTTTTTTTTCATATGGAGGTGATCATGTGATGTCTTCATGTAAACGGTGTGCACTGTGCTATCTGACCCTCTCTATATGAGCGAAGCAGCTCTGAGCTGTTCAAGGAAAACGCCACAGTTTTTCCATATTTCAATATGTTCTTCCCTCAACTTAGATGAGTTGATGCGTACCTCTCCCGTCTCAGTGCGTGCACTTAATCGCTTTAGCGCACGGCGCAAATATGCTAGCATTTAACTTAGCACAATTCATTCCTTAGGATCCAAACAGGGATGAATTTAGAAGCCACCAAACACTTCCATGTTTTCCCTATTTAAAGATGGTTACATGAGTAGTTACACGAGTAAGTATGGTGACACAAAATAAAACGTGGCGATTTTCTAAGCAGATAAAATATGATAATTATAATGTGTAGCGGAAGAGCACATCTCAGCACTTCGACCTCGGCGCAGTAATATCATCACTACTGATAGTGCAGGCGTGCAGGTCACGTTGGTTGTATTGATGGAAGTCAGAGGGAAAACATGGAAGTGTTTGGTGGCCTCTAAATTCATCCCTGTTTGGATCCTAAGGAATGAATTGTTAAGCCAAAGCACATAGTTGAGACAGGAAGTGCATCAACTGAATATGGAAAACGGTGGTGTTTTCCGCACACTGAGTAACACAAATATCTAAACATCAAGATACATCTGTTTGAGAATGTTTTCAGAAAATAAGTCATGAAATCTAAACAAATGTATCTTAATTTAAGAGTGTTTAAATATTTGTATTGGAAATCAAGACTCGCTCTCGCTCTCTGTATATACAGTATATAATTTGTATTTTTTTGCAGTGGACTCATGAAATGCTGACGACAGTCATTGGACATTTGAATGTGATCTGTATCTTAAAGGAACAGTTCACCCCAAAATAAACATTCTGTCATCGTTTACTCACCTTCATGTCGTTTCAAACCTGTTTGACTTGAGTGAAACACAAAGAGATACTTTAACAGTTCTTTTGTGTAGACAATTGAAGTTAGAGGGGTTTACAAACAATGTTGGACCGGCTTTCATTGTATGGACAAAACTACCAGACAGAAATACCAGAGATGGTGAGCCATTTTTCAAAGTATCTTCTTTTGCATTCCACAAAAGAAAGAACTTCATACAGGTATGAAACAACAAGAAGAAGAAGAATTATTATATTTTATTAAAAAAATACATTATCCTTTTAAGGTATGTATATAAAGAAATATTTCAAAATGCATTTTCTTTTCACATTTGTTATTTTGGAGTCAAATAATTCCTTAAAGAAACTCTAATTCTAACCCTTTCACCTTCAGGGAATGGGAATTAAATCATGTTTAAGCTTTCATCAGGTCAACCAAAACTCACAATGTAGCTCTCCAAAAATGTAGCAGTTTAACCATTAATGATGGGAATCAAAGAAACAATTGAGCAGGTGCACACTTGCCAAATGATTGAATTCATCAAAATATATTGTCCAATCACAGCTTAGAGCAGCTTTGTCTTCTCTTTCCCAGTGGTCAGGACGGAAAGAGCGGCCCTCTCATGATCATAACGTTCACTAAGTGCCAATGAGAAGAACAAGAGGGAAAATATAATTGCACTAACTTGTACTGCACAAAACTTATATTTTTATGTACCGTTTGAAGTTTTTAAAAAGCAATTGCTTAATGGTTGTCTGGAGACCGCCGTGGTTCTCTCATCGGGTCAGGGATGGGGTCTTTTTTATTAGTGACCCTGCAACTATAAGCTTATGTGGCGGTACTTTGCGGCATCGTGTTGGTTCGGGGCTCGCAGCACGTGACGGCGGTCATTTGACTAGCAGACTATAATTCAGGCTTGTTTCTAGGGAACGTCACTGTCTTGATTTAAAATAAAGATCGTTCAACATTGTGTTTTTCTTCAAAGGAAAAGAGTCATGGGAAGAAGTCAGGCAGTCATGCTTTAAATACATTCATCAATTTCATTATATAATCCATACGGGAATCTTCTTTGTTGTTAAATGTCACTAGTGAATATAACGTGTATATATTCATTGTATATTTTGGGCTGAGGGGAAAAAGAAGCATCAATGAATGTAAAATCTACTAAATGAAACGCCCGTTATCTGAGTTTGTTTTATCGGCTGTCTAACATACTTTTCTTTCATATCAAGTAGATAGAACCGCTCAGTGTTTTTTCTGTAGTTTAAGCTGGCACTTGCATTGATGCGTTTTCTTTGTTTTATGGATAAGCGAGCGTGTACATCATGGAGGATGTACTATTGTGAGGCAGGAGGACGTCACTATGTGGATCATTGCGTCATCCTGCCCAGCACATTCCGATAGGTGCTTTTACATTTGTCTATCTGTTCCCTGTTAATCTAACTCCACTGAATGCCTGTTGCTTTTCAGCCAGGATATTAAGCTAAACATCCTAGAAATTGTGTAGAAACGCCACTTTCTTTCTTTGTAACATTTTCAGAATGTTAAGTGTTCAAAAAGCATCATCGTAATAATCCTTTATTCAATACAGCTCATGCGATTTCTCTTTGCAGAACAACTCTTTTGGCTTTGTTTAACTGTTGAGGTCTTGTCATTGTGTCAAGCCGTTTCTTTTTTTTCATTGTTCTTCGTTGGTTGAAATTTGATGCATGTCTTGTATCATCTTGCTTTATTGGAATCATTATATTTTTTCAGAAGTTGACAGTGACGTGTCTGGAGTTGAGTGAATGAACGAGAGAGAGGATGGAGGTGTTTCTGGTGTTGACTTTCGGTTGGTTGGTGATGAGAGTGTGATTTCTGTGGCTGTAATGTGGAGATTGAAATAAACATGGATTTGAGAAAGATGCTGGATTGAATTCGATTTTTACTTTGTCTAGAAAATAATCTCCAGTAGATGGTCCTTGAACATCTTTTTAAATTTCATTGAAATCAAATAATGTTTCCACAGTAAATATACTACCTCTCAAACGTTTGGGGTTTGCATTTATTTAATCAAAAATAAAAAAAACTAATATTGTAAAATACTATTCCAATTTCTGTGATATAAGCTGAATTTTCAGCATCATAGTCTTCAGTGTCACATGATCCTTTAGAAATTAATTCTAATATGCTGATTTGCTGAAGAAACATTTCTGATTATTATCAATGTTGAAAACCGTTATGCTGCTTCTTATTTTTGTGAAAATTATGATACATTTATTTTCTTCCATGCATAGAAACAGCATTTATTTGAAATAGAAATCTATTATAACATTATAAATGCCTTCACTGTCACTATTGGTCAATTTAATGTATCCTTGCAAAATAAAAGTTGTAAAAAATCTTACTGACCTCAAGCTTTTTTAAAGAAATATTTTACCCAAAAATTACATTTGCTAAAAATGTACCCTCAAGCCATCCAAGATGAGTTTGTTTCTTCATTAGATTTGGAGAAATGTAGTGTTACATCACTTGCTCATCAATGGATCCTCTGCAGTGAATGGGTGCCGTCAGAATGAGAGTCCAAACAGCTGATAAAAGCATCACAATAATTGCCACAAGTAATCAACACGGTCCATCAATAATATCTCATGAGCTGCAAGTTCCTAATACAATCAAGAAGTTTTTATTTCAAACCATTACTTCCAGCAATATCCGAGGCTATAATCCATAATGACACTTCTTCCAATGAAAAGTTGTCTAGACTAAATCAGGAGAAATATGCACAGATCAAGTGCAGTTTACAAGAAAAACTGTCTAAAACAGTTCTAAACAAATATGTCGGTGGACTTTGAAGTGAGAGGACAGCATGAAATTAATTTTAACGATGGATTTGTTTATTACAAACATGCAGATTTTCACTTCACAAGGACATTAATTGATGGACTGTGGATTACTTAGCGATTATTGTGATGTTTGGACTCTCATTCTGACGGCACCCATTCACTGCAGAGTAGCCATTGATGAACAAGTGATATAATGCCACATTTCTCAAAATCTGTTCACAAATATTTGGGTTACCTATTTATTTAATAGTAATATACATTTAAAAAACAAAAATCAGCTTTAACATTAATCTTTATCATAATCATGCAACTACTTTCTGATTGTGTTTGTCATGGAAGTTGGCTACCAGTGTAGTTTAAACTAACCGGTTTTTACACTTAAACCAGAAAAGAAAACTTCAATAAAAATCAATTTTATAAAACAGCAATGATTACTTCTCACACACTTCAACAGATTAACCCTTGAATGAGGAATGAAATGAGCAGTTCAGTCATAAGTGCTCCCCACTGATTACTGCATCTGGAGGAGATATGTAACACACCGGAACGTTTGATCAAACAGATGTCAGGTAGAAAATGAAAATTCCCCTGATGTCAGCCGTATGGTACTCTCCTCTGGTCCAGTAGGTGGTGCTGTAGTTCACACCAGCAGTGGGTTGTCCAGTACTGCTACCCCTGCAGCCACTCCCCCATCAGCATGCTCGGAGCTCTTGGTCCTCAGCAGGTGGCCCACGCACTCATTAAACACCATGTCTTTGTCTTTCCTGAGTGTGGAAAAAGTTGCAGTTATATTCTGTAATGCAGTGAATTTTAGGAATGCTTGTACAATAAAAGCAGGTTTTGTTTAAGGTCTGTTATCCCACCTGACATACGCTCCAAACGCGCCCAGTTCACTCAGACAGGAGTTCAGTCTCAGAGGAGCTCCGGGCCTGAGCAGGTAGTTCTGGACCGGGACGGGCTGGATCTTGTCCATCAGGATGTAAGCTGTCCTCTCAGTGGAGTTCTTCAGGTTCTCCAGCACTTCACAGATCTCACTGCCGTAAATGTTGTTACCTGTGGCATACAGTAGGAACACTTTGAGCAAGTGTTTGTGTGCACACAACACAGACCATGACTAGTGATACGCACCACCTCCCTCCCTCTGAGGCTTCAGAACATACTGGTCCGGATTGGCCAGAGCCATCGCTACCGTTTTATCACCTTCTTCTCCCTGTGGAAAGACAGGTTGACCATTTAAAAAAAAAAAAAGTACACCAAAAAGTTTAAACAGCGGTGCTCAATCCTGCTTAGAATATTCAGCCTTGATCTACCATGATTACAATACACTAAAACAAAACAAAGATATATTTGAAATGAAAATTTTATTTTCTCAACCTGAAATAATAAAAAATGGAACTAATAAATAATTCTAATAAAATAATAATTGGTAGAATACGTATTTACATGTGCTCTCTTTGCTATTATCTGGCTGACAATCTGCCAAAAAAACAATAAGTATCTTGACGATGGTTTCATTCACGTGCATCATTCATATTTCAATCATGAAAACTCTCGGAATAGTTTTAGAATGTTAATGGATATGACAATAACTATATACTCAGCCATGTAGTGTATGAATTTAGTAAGGTTATTTTGTCATTAATAATCGCCTGACAGACCCCCAGAGATTACAGTTTATAAAGATTTAAATATGGATATTTGCATATCCATGCATTAATTCACTTCAGATGGCCTTTATCAACCCCCAGAGCCATGTGGAGCACTTATTTCAGGGTTCCTACTCTGAGCCAAAGTCAAGTTCCCTGACTTTCACTGATTAAAAGCTGAATCCATGACCATAATGAACAGAAAAACAGGCCGCTGTTGTGCTGAGCACTTTTTTTTCTTTTACCTGTTAAATGCACTTTGATATGTTTTATTCTTTTATGTTTTTTTACTCAGTCTTTGAAGAAGTCATTTTGTAGCCAAAGCTCCTAAATATTATATTTTCTGGCATATTTGCCTTTTTTAAAGGTCCAGTTGATGAGCGGGAAGGAAATAGTGATAAAGCGTTTCCTTTGTTACTACTGTTAACACAGCAGCGTGCGTGTATTAACACTCGTTTAAATGCATTATACAGAGGCAAGATGAAAAGAAAACGCCATGTAAACTTTTCAGAAAACAGCCAGTTCCCCTCAGAAACACATTCATATAAAATTCAATATTTAGGATTCCTATATTTCACGCATCATGAACAGTGATCTTGTTCTGCCTGCCAAGGTATTTTCTCCTCTTGTGTCCGTCTTCAGCGTCTCTGGCCTCTGTTAATGGCCATTTACAGACTAATTATAATGATAACGTAATATTTCCACACAAATGGCATTTGGGAAAATGATTGCAGTGCAGTTTGTGTGCAAGCACAGAACAAAAGAAGATGCTCTAAAATTAAACAAAAAATGTCCAGTTGACGGGTGCATGTACTCCACTGTAAAAATGAAATATAGTTTAATCATTGTTAAAGCTACAAAGTTACTTGCCGAGACGAGTATTTTTATACTTTTGTATGTATTTGCCCATTCAGGCGCAAGAAAAGACGCCGGAGAAACTCAATTCAGGGCTCGAGGTCACGGCTGTCTGAGCACACGGTTTACACTGAACACAGCGCGCGAGTACTGAATGGAGTTGACAAACAAAAATCCCTGATATTCCATGATTCTAAATCAAGTGATAATTTACATTTTTGGGTCAACTATACCTTTAGGGAAAGTCACACTACACTTTTCGTTCCATTGACTTCCAAGTGTCTGTAGAAATGTTGCATGCTTAAAGTCTACTGTGTTTATGATGGTGATACCTGTGTAACCCTTGAGTTTGTTTCAAGTGTCTCATTAGAGTTAATCGTAATCTATAATGGTAAATCTAATCATAGGGCATATCTCCTCAAGCAGGATTCAGCACCCCAATTAACAATGTTGTTCCTCTACCATGTCCAGGGTGTACAGTCCAGCGAAAGTGGCCCGAATCTGAGCAACTGTTTGAGGTTCGTCAGGGAAGAAGCGCTCCAGGACCCCCGGCCGGGCCAATTCCTGCTGCACCTTCTTAGTACCGACGAGATGGGTACTGATGTCTGGACACTTCACAGCCAGAGAGCGCTCCATCATCAGACGGGCCTCCCAGCTCTGAAACATGCATCAGGTTATGAGTTCATTCCCAGCAAACACCTAAAACTGATCAGTTCTGAGAAGACTGTTTTCTTACTATGGGAAAAATGTGTCCTCACCTTCTCTGAGGTGTAGTTTTGAGGCATGTATCCGTTACGGAAGTAGACAATGGCGACCTCACGACCATCTCTGCAGGTCAAGTAGAAAAAGATTTGTGTGTGCAGTTGTGACTAAATTAAAAATAGTCAGGTACTGACTCAACGTCGCTGTCATTTCCAGGTATTCCACAATATTAGTGCGTTACACAGATGGGAAATGTGTACATCATAAACACTCACACAAAGAGCCTCTTGCTCTCATCCAGGGATCCAGTTCTGCAAACATCTTCAAACTGTCTTCTTATTACAGCAATATTTCTGCACATATAAAGAACGGATTATCCCCATCAGTGGTTACACTTTATTTGAAGGTGTCCTTGTTATAGTGTAATTATACAGAGTAATATTAATTAACTACATATACTTACTATATAGCTAGGGTTAGGATTAGTGTTTGTCTTATGGTTACTCGCATGTTGTAAAATGGACTGAATCCTGATTATAGCTAAACTATCAGACTGCTTAATGTACCTTTTCCACAGCTCATTCTCTACATATCGATGGTCATAAATATTCCTCTGAACGTCCTCGACCAGAAACATAACCACTGCCCTGCAAGAGACAACATGTAGAAATGACCACTTTATCATTTAAATGACAAAGTAAACACTTAAAAAGCATCAAGTGCCTACAACACTAACTTTTACTATTAAATTTGCTTCAACCTTAAAAGTACAAAACAAGAAAATGTCTCAGAAAATTCAGCTTGGCCAAAACAGTAACACATGACATTTTAAAGCACACCTCTCAGATCCATAGAGCTCCCAGGCTTTGGCCAAACCTCTGGCCAGGCCTGCAGCTGGGTTATTGTCGAGCACATTACTACACTCCTCTGGCAGGTTTGCGACCTTCAGAAGATGCCTTGCAGAAATGAGAAACTGCGTCACAGCACTGACCTTAACCTTTATATACTAAACATCATCCAGTAATTCAGTGATGATCCAGTGCTGATTGGAGCATTTAGCTCAGACTTACCGATGGACATCTGGTGTCCGTGAAGCAAGACCACCAAAACTTGCAGCAATAGTGTTGATCTCAATCTGCTTCAAAGACGTCCCACCGTCTGGACTGTGGTCCAACATGTAGTCTGAGCGATTCAAGCCCAGCACTATTGACTTGGGGAAGATATGAGCTATAGTTTAAACAAGTGCATCTTAATAACCTACACAATAGCATTAATATTACATTTATAAGGTTTCAGCTGTCCTTCATGGAAGAGGAGACGACTGTTGATCCTGTACATGTCACTACCATTCAAGAGAAATACTTTTAAGAAATGTTTTTGAAATAAGTCTCTTTTACAGTATATTATTCAAAATGTGTAATACACTTTAAAATATGTTTTTAATGTAATCTATTCCTGATGGTAAAGCTGAATTTTCAGGATCATTACTCCAGTGTCATGTGATCTTTCAGAAATCAGTATAATATGATCATCTGCTGCTCCAGAAACATGTGTTATTATCAGTATTGAAAACAGTTGAGCTGCTTAATATATGTGTTATTTTTTCCGGATTCTTTGATGAATAGAAAGGTCAAAAGAACAGCATTTATTTGAAATTGCAGTCTTTTGTAACTTTATAAATGTCTTGACTGCTACTTTTGATCAACTTAGTTCTTCCTTGCTGAAAAACAGTATTCGTTTCTTTCTAAATCTTTTGAACGATAGTGTTTAATAGGAACACGAACAGTGAAGTAAACTAGTGTGTAACATGCCATGTTTAATTAATAAACAAACCACTGGTAAATCATTATACCTGGGGCTGATGTTCACGCTGAACTTGTTTGAATATGTTGAAAAGTCTTGCTGTAAAATGGTCAACTTTGATGGTGCTGTTGAAGAAGAAAAAACAACATTTATTTAGATCAGATCACACCAGATGATTAATAGAGTTAGAATTCAAGGTGTTATTTTGATGCCTCTAGTGCCATTAGATGCACTGGCAAAAATACTGATAGAATAAAAGCCTCCCAAACAATCTCCCATTGGTTGGACAGACAGATAGTCCCAAATGTTATGTCTCTGCATATTAAGCTGTGAGAAAAGGCCATATTTTAATATAATAAATTACACATTTCACCATTACAATTGACAAAATAAGGCAATAATACACTCAAAGGACACTCAATGAAGTCAACTTGCAATTCATTATAGGGTAGGGATTCCAATACATTTTTATCAGCCGAAAGCTTTTGTTCCCTAGTTTGGGAAACCCTGCAATAGTGCAATCATTTCATACCTGGCCAGAGTTTCCTCTAGGAAGCCAGGATTCTGGCTGACCCGATCCACCAACCGGTTAAAATGTGTCTGTACTGCCAGAGCCTGATGAAAGAGTGCTGCGGGCACCGGTGTGGGGAACAACGTGAACGGTGCATAACTCACCACCTGTGAACAGATGGACATGTATTCAACGTGTGTAGTGTGTACACGATCAAAACCCTTTGAGCCGCAGGTTTCTGCTCAGTGTTGGATCAACGGGGCAGAACTAACTCTCCATAATCCAGAAACAAAACATGGCTGTAGGACAGACGGAATTCCAGACATGACTGAACTAACTGCACCTCTGTGACAAGATGGTTGGTATTTCTATCACAATATGGACTTGAAATCATTTTTCCTGTATTGTTTTTATGAATAATGGATATCTAAGAGTCTTGGCTAGACGTCTTAAATCTGGGTTAGGTCTACAGCACCACTGTAGGGTTCACTAAAACAATATTTCAAAATTGTAAATAAAATACAATTGGAGTACATTTCACAATAATATTTGCTATTTCAAAATATTACACTGAATTCAATGTAACTTGCAGTTTCTTAGTAATTATTTTTTTAAGTTACTAACAATTTTTGATGTCAACTCTTTATTTCGTTTTAGTTTAAAGGCAGATTTTTGATTGAGTGAAAGGTGTAAGTTAATTGTGGGTTTTTATCATCATTACAGTACTCTTTATCATAACAAAAACTTACCAAACAGGTAACAGATGTTTTGCCTTTTAGAAATGCTCATTTAACAGTAGCTTTAATGTTTCTCATACACAGCAGATTAGGTATTAGGCAAATTGGTATTAACGCCAGTGTGACTGGTTTTATTTGCATAGTGCATAAACATTATGTTGACCTTTTATTAAACTTTTGTTATAATTGTATAGAGGAAACTTATATTGCCCAGCCATATCTATATATTATAAATATTATGCAGGAATGTAAATAGGTTCTTTCCTGCTCCAAAAGCAAAAAATGCTCTAATGTTAGGTGGGTTTTGTGGATTAGATCAGCAGTGCTTGTGAATGTGTGAAGGACACGAAACAGTGATGTGCTCGTACTTCAGGAGAGTTTGGCGATTCTTTGGTCCTCATCAACACCCCATGTAAAAGTGCTGTGTCTTTTGCGATCTCCTCTATATCTCTGATCAGATTTCATCCTTCAGGACTGCCTCCCGTTTGACAGACATGACAGAAAATCTACAATCAGAAGAAACACACTGTTATCATTACATATGCTTCATGCCATTTTTCAAGTGACAGCCTGACAGTTACAAGAACTAAGGATTTTCAGTGACATACAGGTTTTCTGATACATGATATTGCTTTACTGCAGACTTTATCATTAAACGATAATATCAACAATTACACTAAACGTCTGCATTAAAAACATACTCCCCTATCATTACACGGACTTTGTACTGTGAGAAAAGGGAAGTGACTTAAATACGACTCAAAGCATGATCACAGATGACTGAGACTGTACACAATACACACTGGAGGGATGTAAATATCAGATCACTGCACTCATCATGACACTGCACAAACACACACTAGCTCATGTAACGTTAGCGGAGTTATGATTAACGTTACCCACCTGATGTCCGCGGGCTCTGTTTGCTCAGTCCTGTGGCACCTAAGGTCCTCGTTTACAGTGAGTCTGTTTGATATTTAAGAGCTCGGTTTATCTGTTCAGGTTGAGATCAGACTGACTGAACAGTAAACACTCTCATGAAGTAGTTTCACAGCCTGCTAACTGATGTGTATCAATGGCTCATTCACTGACAATAACCAATCAGTGAACAGAACGCTGGATGACGTCACTGTCCACGTGCGCGCGCAGCAGGGTCGCCGCCACGAGGACCCTGACAGCTGAACCCAGGGACGTCTGATTATTATTATAATACATACAGTATTATTTTGCTTGTGGAGACTTGTATATTAGTTTACTTGTAGAGACCATGGAGAGACATTATGAGCACGAATCAGAGTCAAGTATTCTAGACAATAACAAAGTAGGCTCATTAGATGGGTAACATTTGTAAACAAACTTTGATGATAGATAGATGATATAGATAGATAGATAGATAGAGATAGATAGATAGATAGATAGATAGATAGATAGATGTCAAAGTAAAAAGTGTAAAGACTTTTCTATATTTGTCAGAATTAATGCACTCTGGGTGATATTTACAAAAGAAAAAAACATGTATCAATATCGCTATTAAGATAAGATGGAGCTAAATATTTTACATGTAACGACTGTTTTACGATATAAATGTAAATCAAACAACAGTAATATCCTGTATTGCAAACTATGGACCTTTTTCCCAGATTTCACCGTTTTGAATCTAAACCCATTACAACATGGCCACGGCCTTGAATCAGTGTCGGCTGCTCAAGTCTAACATATTTAGAAATGAGAACGATCAAGTAGTGTTGTTTAAATGCCTAAATTATAGCATTTAATTCGATGCAAAGATTAATTATGCAAAATGGTCTTTATTTAAATTTATATCTGAATCAATATAGGCCGTTTTTTCATGTCAACATTTTCTCCATGTCTTCAGCCGGATGCAGTTCTATAAAAGCTGAAGAGGTGCAGGTGGCCAAGAGTAACGAAACTGTCCTGCAGGTGGCGATACTGACTGGCGTTCACACGCGTGCTGGCGCAGAAGAAGACGTATTCTCGCGAGGCTGCAATCTTCGCGATTTAGTGTTTTCAATATGGCTGCCTCCTCGAGCACTGCTGCCAGTGTTAAACACAGCGATCATTCTTCCCCATCTGAAGAAACAGAGGAGGAAACGGAGTTTTGTCCGGGTTATAAGGATGTCGATGCATTTGTCAAGGTCGGTGGATCGTTTCAATGAGTGAATTTCGTTGTCAGTATTGTAGTTAACTGTGAACGCATTGCTGCGTGGAGAGAGTAGCCATGTGTGCACGCAGTGTGGTTTGAGATGTGGATGAATGTAGTTGTTCGCTGGTGTTTGTTTGACAGCATGGTCTGGGAGCGGTGGTCTCTGCCACGAAAGCGTCTGCAGCTCTTCCAGCAGCCGGGGATGAGTTTGATCTGTACCGGAGCTTCCCTGCCTTCCAGCAGTTCTGCGCTTCACAGGGAGACCAGCTCTTGCACTGGTGAAGCCCTCATACACTCATTCATATCACTGTGCTGGCTAACTCTTGGGAGATAAATCTTAAAGTAGATCAATTTGACGTTTTATACAAGGGTTCATGGAAAGTATACAGAAAATCAAGGAATGGAGAAAAAAACTGTTCAGGGTTTCTGCTGAGTATAATTTTTCTAGTCTTTCCCCTTTCACAAATTAAATCAGAGCAGAAATCTTAAATTCATGGCATTAAATGTTGTATAATGAAAAATGTTAAGTTGAAGCACCTTTTCTGAGAAATTAAAAATTATGTTTAAAACAAACGTCAGAAGGTTTATGAAAAGTTGTTTTCATTTGAAGTGGATTCAAAGCTCATTGGCTGATATTTAGTATTTTTAATCATCATAATCCCTTTCAACAACTTTACTGAGAACAAGACTTATGTCATTGTGTTTCTCAAGTAAATGAATCTTGATGTAAGAATCCTTAGATTTGTGCTGGAAAACATGAAAAATATACACTTTCTTACAATGTGATCAGAAGGTACAGTATCCATCTGTCTGTCCGTCTATCTATCCGTCCAGCTGTCTATCTATCTGAATTAAAAAGTGATGGAGATCGGTTGGAAGTTGCATTTTTAAACTATTGAAGTGTTGCTAATACAACACATGTTCATTAGATTTTCTTGACTTGGTCCTGAAAAGGTTTTAACTGATTACATTGACATGAATAAATCAGAAAACCCTGTTTATTAAACAGTCCTGAAGGACTTTGGAATCTGCAGCCAGTCCTAACTGGAATGTTCTTATATGATTCAAACATAACGCATGCATACTAGTTCACAATAGGGCCAGTATCAATTATAATATAAGATAATTACATGTGTATTAATGAAAACATAATAAAAGGATATGCTTATGTGGGATATAAGAATCTATTAGAACACAATATATTCTGTACAATAGCTAATCGGCCTGTAGCAAGATATTATTCCAATTATATCATACTGGATAAACTGTCTATCAGATTTTTGTTTTTATAAACAGAAATAAAATGTAATCCTATAATGTTTCCAAAGTTCTGCAAGAAAAACATAACTTGTGTTTGGCCTCTTAGAAACTGCATGTATGAAACATGAATAAATGCTTTATTATTATTATAGTATTAGGGCACATTATGTTGTAACTGGAGACGTTATTGTTCTTTTATCGGTGTATATTTCTCTGACAGCATGAGTCAGATAATGCAGCATCACGGCTGTAGATCTCACATGAGAGACCGGAACAGACTGACTGGACTGGAGGACAGGTTTGACCTGGTGGTGGACTCGAACGATGCCATCCTTGAGAAAGTGGTACGAGATGCTTTGTGTCTGTATATGTCTGTCCATCGTGCCCATTCACACCAAGCATGATAACGGTAACGATCAAGTTTAATAATCGCTCCAGTTCTACGAGAACAGTGAAGTCCACACCACAGTTGATGAATGATTAAAGCATTCACAGCCAATCAGAATCCACCTGGCTTTAAAAAACTTGAGCATTTACAGCAGCTGGCAATATAAAAGCAGTGCGCTATTAATATACAGGATGCTTATATAGTGTTATTATCTGTATAGTTCTCATTCTTGGTGTGTGCAGGCTTTGTCAACACCATATGATGTCATTTTGTTGTACCTGCAGGATATACAAACTGTGAAAAGGCCGGTCTGAATTCTTTTAGTCTAGTCTTGTATCCGGTCACATGTGTGAGATCTGTGTTCAGGGCATTCTCCTGGACGAGGCCTCAGGTGTGAGTCGCACCCAGCAGCCGGTGATGCCTGCAGGATATCAGCCGCCGAAGATCGTCGTGTCCAGCTGGAATCGCAGGGTTAGTTTCTCAACTTGGAGAGAGAGAGTAGTTGAACTTGATCGCATGTTTTGAGCATGTCACTGGCATGATGACAGCTTCTCTTGTCCTTACAGGGAGGAGAGCGCAGGGATGAGACCTTTCACCTTCTACATGCTAAAAACATCCAGCGGCCACAGCTCAAGTTCAAGGAGAAAGTGGATAACAGCAACACTCCTTTTGTCTCCAAAATTTTCATCAAACCCAATGCGGTTAAACCTCTGCCATCATGTGAGTGTTGAGAGCCTCAGTGACAACATCATTATTTTCACAGCCTTTGTGGACTGCTCTTTGCTAATATTTATATTGCTAACATTTAGTAGAAGTACAGTATCAGGAGGTCCAGGCATTAATATATATATATTTTGGTTTTGTTATATATAAATAGTGCAGGGCAACAATTAATCGCGATTAATCCCATCAAAAAATGTTTTGTGTTAATAATAAATGTGACCCTGGAGCACAAAACCAGTCTGAAGTCGCTGGGGTATATTTGTAGCAATAGCCAGAAATACACTGTATGGGTAAATATTATAGTTTTTCTTTTATGCCAAAATTCATTAGGATATTAAGTAAAGATCATGTTCCATGAAGATATTTTGTAAGTTTCTTACCGTAAATAAATCAAAACGTCAATTTTGATTATTAATATGTATTGCTAAGAACTTAATTTGAACAGTTTTAAAGGTGATTTTCTCGATTCCAGATTTTCAAATAGTCGTTTCTCAGCCAAATATTATCTTATCATAACAAACCATATATCAATGGAATATGGTTTTGTGGTCCAGGGTCACATATGTATGTGTCCTGTTTATGTAAATATAATTACACACACATGCTTGTATATATTTAAGAAAAATTTGTTTATATATTAAATATAATTATATATATATATATATATATATATATGTAAATATTTAGAAAAATATTGTGTGTATTTATATACACATAATAAATATACACAGCACACACACATTATATAAACAAAAACATTTATTTGGATGCAATTAATCGTTTCCCAGCACTAATAATAGAAAAAATAGTTTTGATGTTATTCAAATAAGTTGCAATTATTTTTATGAATATTAATTGAATTACAAATACTAATGTAATAATATGAATAAAGAGTAATAATATACATTACATAAAAATAAATGTATATGCGTTTAAATACTAATATAATAAATATGAATAAATACATAAAAAATATTTTTCATATTTAAATGGTAGTTCAAATAATTGTAATTTGTAATAATAAATCAATTAAAAACTAATGTTGAAATACAAAATTGTAACCCAATGTATGACTAGATTTTTCCAACAAGCACATTCGTAAGGAGAGACCGGAGGATTTGGATGTTCCTGCCGCGCTGGCTGATTTTATCCATCAGGAGAGAACAAAAGAGCACGTGGACGACATGTAAGAGTTCAGTTTAAAGAGGTCCATTGTGTGTTTCCATCAGTGTTTAATATTCGTCTTGTGAATGGATTGGAATGCTGTTTCTCAGGTTTTCTCACCCGTATCATTATGAATTGGATCATCTGGTCATGCCGGAGAGTCTGACGTCTAAACCTGATGTCCAGGTGAGTGTCCTAAACATCCTGGTTTCTTTCCAGGAACTGTGATGACTGTTTGCAATCATTGATATATTTTCTTTGTGTTTTAGATGTATAAACCTCTTGCCGAGTCCACTTGTCAATTTATCAGCACTTTAGATGACCTCGTTGCTTTGAATGAGAAGTTAGCCAGGATGTCGGCGTTCGCTGTGGATCTGGAGGTAAGACTGTTTCAGGCTTGCATGATGCGGTTTAGTCGTGTATCACTTTAGGTGTTTAATACACACAATTTCTCTGTTTCCAGCATCATTCCTACAGAAGCTTTCTGGGAATCACGTGTCTGATGCAGATATCCACACGAGAGGAGGATTTCATCATAGACACGCTGGAGCTGCGCAGTGAAATGTACATCTTAAACGAGACGTTCACTGACCCTGCTATTGTGAAGGTGATTGACCTCTATCAGATTTACTCACTTAGATTTGTGTGTGTGTGTGTTAGAGCTGCACGAGAAATCGTTAAAAGATCGCGATCTTGATTCAAACACTCATGTGATCCCATTTTTAAATGGCAACGATTCACCCGTGTCTATTAAAACATTGAGAATAATCATAGGAAGCATTAAAATCTGTTCACACTGATACAGAAAGCAGACGTTTACCATGTTTGAGTGAACAATCTTTTCAACTACACAGTATTATTTCTGTCTTAGTCATTCATATTAACACAGAAACACTGGGATGAGTTTATAGTTCGGATATAAAGATTGATGTCTATGGAAGCAATCCAAATCGAGCAAATGTCCTTTTGAAAGTAACTGGCACTTCAAATAACGTTCGTGTTGATTGCATTGTTTCGCGTCTAGGTGGCAACAAGTGACTGTTAAAAATGTGTTTGTCAATGAATCGTTCATTCAAAACGGCAGGAATTAAAAACAAGTGAGACATTGAATCATTCATTTAAACCACTTTTTCATCATTTTAATATAAAAGTTGTTGTATTAAATTATATATATGTATAAATACAATATACTGTATATTAAAATGTATAATAATTCATTTAAATCAATTCAACTCTTTTAAATAGACTGTAGCAATAATATTTTCTCACATTATTTTCAGTTCAGTGTCGTGCTGCTCTAGTGTGTGTTGAGGTTATTATATACTAAAACCATAAATACATTTACATCACTTGAAATGAATTAAACAGTAATTGAAATAAAGTATATAAAATAAATCTAATTTTTATTTAAATTCAATTTGTGCTAAAATAACTAAGCAAAACTGGAGAAAAAAGCGATATAGACATTTTAAAAAACAAAGACTTTAAAAATGACAAATAAATGAACAATATACAAATAAAAGCTATACAACACTGGTGTGTGTGTGTGTTTATGCACAGTATAAAGTAATTAAAATCTAAAGACAAACACTGCTCTTTACTAATAATGTTCCCTTATGTGCAATAAATCAATCACCTCCAAAATGACTTGGGATTATGTAAATAATGCTGCAAGGGTGGTACAAAACATATTTTCCTATAATATCATAATCTAATAAGCTTTATCCATCAAACAAGTTAAACTAATTCCCACCTTACAGGTATATCCAGCTGAAGGTTTATTGTCATTCATAATTTTTTGAATATAATGCATATTAAATGTGCTGTGAATGCCATTTGATGATTTCTGTGGTTCGTGTTGTTTGTTGCATGCATGTTTTGCTCCTGCAGGTGTTTCACGGTGCTGACTCAGACATCGAGTGGCTACAAAAAGACTTGGGTCTTTATGTGGTCAACATGTTCGACACCCATCAGGCTGCACGCTGCCTAAACCTCGGCCGAAACTCCCTCGACCATCTCCTGAAAGTCTACTGCAGTGTGAACTCTGATAAACGCTACCAGCTGGCAGACTGGAGGATCCGGTAATACATTTAGCACAGATTGATATCATTCATCATTCATCTAATCACGTTATGTAAGACAAAGTGAATTCAAGACCCATGTTTGTCTGATGTAACGGTCATTGTGGTAATACTAGTGCGTGCCGTGTGTCTGTAGACCGTTGCCGGATGAGATGTTGAAGTACGCTCAGGCTGACACACACTACCTGCTGTACGTGTACGATCGAGTCCGAGCTGACCTGTATGATATGGGCAACAGCCAAGCCACCCTCATCCAGCAGGTCTGGGAGAAAAGCAGAGCCCTCTCGCTCAAGGTATGGACTGGGTTCTTCACACCAGCTCATTAAACACCCCAAATGCACAGAAAATATAAAACCATGCCTTTATTTTGTTGTTGTAATCTCTTTGAATCAATTAAAGAAACCAGCTCATTATGTTTCAAATGAAGTTCTGAATATCTTTATATCCATCTCGTCTTTCTCTATAGAAATATGTGAAGCCTATTTTTACGGAGGACTCGTACATGGAGCTGTACCGCAAGCAGAAGAAGAGCTTCAACACCCAGCAGCTGGCGGCTTTCAGACTGCTGTACGCCTGGAGAGATAAACTGGCCCGAGAGGAAGATGAGAGCACCGGGTAATGCTCCAAACCGCCTCTGTGCATGTGTCTGATGATGAGTTATTGTGATTCATGAATGTGTTGTTTCTCCACAGATATATCTTACCAAACCACATGATGATGAAGATCGCTGAGGAGCTTCCAAGGTACGGTTAATGTGTTTAATCAATGCATTTTCAGTTAAAGTTACCCAGTTGTGAGTGTTTTATTTTTGGCCACTAAAATTATTTTAGGGTAAGGTTGGTTTTCGTGAGCATTTTCAATTTTCTGAACTCTTAGAATGAAACTTGCTGTTTTTGTATACCTATAAAGACATGCACGTACTTTTATTTAGCAAGGAGGCATTAAATTGATTGTGGCAATGAAGAAAAAAAAATCAACATTGATAATATTAATAAATGTTTCTTGAGCAGTAAATCATATATTAGAATGATTTCTGAAGGATCATGTGACACTGAAGACTGGAGTTATGATGCTGAAAATTCAGCTTTGCATCAAAGGAATAAATGACATTTAGAAATATATTACCATAGAAACAGTTATTTTAAATTGTAATATTTCAGACTTTATTTAATGTATTTTTGATCAAATATGCAGCCTTGGTGTGAGACTTCTTTCAAAAAATCTTACCAACCCCAAATGTTGAACAGTGTGTGTGTGTGTGTGTGTGTGTGTGAATGAGCTCTGTCATGACTGGATAACCTCCACACATTGTCATAGTTTGCATTTGATAAGTAATTTATTAGAACGGGCCAAATTACTGAACAGATTTGATAATGTAGACATGCATGGTGTCTGACATCATTTTTTTCAGCTTGGATTGAGTGAAGTAGAGCTTTTGAAATCCTTTTGTCTAATTGAAAGGCTGTATAAACTTGTGTGTTCGCTCTAGGGAGCCTCAGGGCATCGTGGCGTGCTGTAACCCGACTCCACCACTAGTGCGCCAGCAGATCAATGAGCTTCATCAGCTGATCAAACAGGCTCGAGAGACGCCTTTACTCAAGGTGTGCGCTCAGACAAACACACTGACCGCTTCTTGTTTCACTTCAATTTGTAATAAGATTAAGAAATTCTAGACTATATGAATGTTCTCTCTTTTTAGGCAGAGGTGCTTGCTGAAAAGAAGAAATCGATGACCCCTAAAAGAAAGGTGTGTTGACATGTTCAGCATTTTTCTGTGGATCCAAACTGGCCTAAGATGCTGTATTATTGAGTTTATTTCTAATTGTCCCCTCTTGCTGTTGTCTTCTAGCCCCAGACGACTTTATTCGACCGCATGACACGTCCCGCTCGTCTGAAAGTGATTTCCTGGACCTCTCCTCTTTTGGTAGGTCTAGATATTATGAAACCTCATGATGTGCCTTTGTTATTTTAAAACCACTAGTTGATGTTTTCTCCATATATTTAGAAACTCCAACCAAGCCGGGAGTTTTGTTTTCAGAGGAGGAGGATGAAAGCGTGAACCAAGAGGACAAATCCTTGCACGGCCTGATAGCTTCAGCAAACATCAGCCTCTTTGTGGTAGGACATTTAAAAGAGATTCAGAGACCCCTGTTTATGTGCGTCTCATTTAGCATGTTCAGGTGTGTCCGCATGTATTGTAAAGAGTTTGTAATTGTTAATGGTCTCACTCATGTTTGATTTGGGAGCGCTCGTGTGAGTTGAGGATGTTTTTGTCATGTGTATTTGAGGAGGAGGAGGAGGAGGCAGCTCCGCTCATCTGACCGTGGCACAACAAAAAGCTCACAGCATCATGGAGTCCTTTCAGAACCCCTTCAGAATGGTACAGTAGTTTAGTCCATGCCTTTTGTCAAGTTGTTGTGTACTATTTCTCTGACATTACAACTCTCGTTTTCAGTATTTACCATCAAAGGACATTCACATCTCCAAGAACGCCAAATATGACCCCTCTTCAAAGATTTATGAGGTATAGTTTTTCCTCTAAATATATAATTTATTTATTTACATCCTTTTATTAATGATGATGATAATAATATATGTGTGTGTATATAACTGTAATACATCTGATGAATAAATATTTGTCCCTATATAAGAATAATAATAATAATTATAACTTAATATATATACCATGTTTATTTACTGTTTATTTTGTTTTCCTATTTTTTTATTTATTTAGTTTATTGCATAAAATAAGAAAATTATATTTGCTTTCTATATGTAAAATTTTAGTATGCGTTTATGTATACAGGTTTTTGGTACTTTTTATAGCAAAATAATGTCTGGAGTTTGAATGGTTTTAAACACTTGCTCCTTGTTTAATCTTGACGGACAGATAGATGATGCAATGGAGAATACAAATGATAGCAGGTGTAAACAAATGTGCACAATCATATAAATATGGGATGTTAAGGGTGGAAATATGAAGGCATCTATCATTAATTTCAGTTTTGGTTCCGGGAGTCACAAATACTCCAGAATTCTTCTCGATGCAGTGAGGGCTTCAGGCTGCATTGACTAATTATGTTGTGTTTAAACAGATTCATAACCGCTGGAAATTACAGAGTATTGAGCAGCAGCAGAAGGAGGTGCAGGAGAAACAGCAGGCTAAAGAACAGGCCAAGAAAGCTCAAGGTACAAACAGCAGATCTATAGAAACACTAACTTTGTGGTGATTTATTTGTGCTTAAATGCTTGTATTTGTCTTTCAGAGGAACGAAAGAAAGCCAAACTGGGCTACCAGGAGTCACTGCAAAACGTTCACAGTGTCCGGCAGCAAGTAGCGGTGAGGAAGCGCCAGCTCACCAACTTTACACGCTGTATTTGCTTAGTTTTACACTGACAGCTTTTGTTGATCGTGTGTTCTTAGGAAGCAAATCAGGCTGGACAGAAAAGAGAGAGAGCTGCCAGTGATGCTGCTGAAGGGAGTCTTAAACCAAAAATGACAGTCTCAAAGACTGAGACATCGGTGGCTGACCAGTCGACAAAACCTGCTCCGAAAAAAAAGAAACAGAAAAAAGTTCAAGAGCCTGAAGTTCCCGAACAAGACTTTAAACCTTTTGACTACAGCCAGTCAAACTTCAAAATATTTGATGGTAAGACATTGCCTTTTTTCATATGTATGTTTCCTATTGGTTCATTGTCTTCATTGTTTGTATTTGATCCACACAGGCAAATCAAAAGAGAGTTCACAGTTTGATCCAAACAGACAAGCACATGGACCCAAGCAGAAGGTATGAACCTGTTTTCAGTCACACAGCTCTCAGCTGGGATGGATTTAGCTGTGCTAGATCTCATTTCTTTGCCAACTTTGATTCTCAGAGAAAAGGACCGAAGAAAAACACTGTGGGCGGCAGGAGCATGTCTTACATCCCCGTCAAATCTGACAGGTAACACACACACAGCTAGACTCAAGAAATCAATCATTGCTGGATAAAATGTGTATGATGGGTTTATTTCTGTTTCCAGAGGGTTTCGCCACAACTGGCCCAAGAGATAGAAGTCTTCTGATGGCTGACCTTCCCCTATTTCTGTTTTCCTTTTTAAAAGCGTTCTTTGTAACATTGATATGCTTTGCAAACTGAATTATTTGTCACTGTTTCAGTACAGCATTGAGCTTGTACACTTATTCATTTGTGGTATTTGATCCATTATTAAAATGAGATTTTAAAACATTTTTTTCATTAAAGTCTTACGTTTTTATTTGAAGCTTAGATATTTCGTTTTTCTCTGCAAAAGTAAAGGTAAAGGCATTTTGTTTCCAGAAATAGTTTTTATATTGGTAGAAGTTCTGTTCACATCCTGATAGCGATCTGTAGCAGGCATTAAATCTTTTGGTTTCAGTCGATACAATGAACTTGCAGTATTTCTTCGACAGGCAAGCTACACTTCTAATTGAATGTATTTCTAATAAGTTGGACTTTTAATTGAAAATAGTCCCCTTTTACGGCTCTTCACTTTTATAGAGCCATAAGAGCTGTAGAGTTCATGCAGACATTAAAGAGTGCTTGTGCCAACTCTTCTTAATGACATTCGTGTCTGAAACACTCATTGTCACTGTATGGTGTTTTGTCTTCTGCAGTACATACCACAGTCTCTGGATGGCAATGCAAAGTAACCGCTCTACCTTTATCATCAAACAAACTACTCTTCCCACATGCAGCCTGGCAAGATCACATCAAATGGAAATCTTTAGTTCAGAGTTGTGTGGAGGAGGAGAAACTGGTTTGATGTAACACAGAAAGCCTTGAACTTCTCAAATCAATTCTTGTTTTTAATATCTAAAGCCATTTATTTTCAAGACTCATTAGTACCACACTGAGATTGTGTTAAGAACATATCTGGTTCCTGGGTACAGAGCAGACCACATGCACAACCCTTCACTTCCTGCTGCTCAAGACTGCGGTTCTTTTCTAAACAATAGGTGCAAAGACAGGAAACGACCTCGAGATGCTTCTACGAAGATGACATTGTTTTTTGAGTTTACTTAAAAGAATATAACTGATGTCGATAAGTCACAAGGGATAGTTCACTCAAAAATAATAATTGGGATTTTGATAACCAAACTATTGTGATTCCCATTGACTTCCATTCAATTTTTTAAAGTCAATGGGAACTGAAACCATGGTTTTCAACTTTCTTCACAAGATCTTTTGTGTTCCACAGAAGAAACTCAAACAGGTTTGGATCTTTATTATCTCTTTAAAACAAGGCATATATTTACAAAGTTACACAACATGTATGTTCCAAGTCATAAATATGTATTCTGTCCTGCATTTTCAACAAAAAAATGACATCAAACTCTATTGCCATTAATAAAGCTTCTTTCATTCTATGATTGCGATCACATTTGTAATAAGCACGACGCTGATAAAGTTCTAGAAAGTTTGAGTGGAGTGGAAATGGATGCGTATGCCACCCAGCTGTGTTCCCCCTCCCACACTCCTGTCGTGCTTTCCTTCAAGTCGTTTTCTCTTTAAGTCCACCAGGAGCGTGTCCACAGAGGAAACTGTGACATCTTTGTCTCCAGCACCCACTCTGAAGGAACAGAAATGAGTCAGTGAGCGCGTCCTGGAACTTCATCCAACGCCGCTTTCGCTCGTAAACAGTTTTTAATGCAGAAATTCACAACGAAAAAAGACGCTTCGATGTGTTTTGGTTAATTTTCTGCATCTGGGTCATGAAGAAATAGTTTCTAGGTTTCTGTAAAGTGTTTTAACCCATATCACGGCATCAAAGATCCAAAGTCATTCAAACACTCGTCTTCCAATCATGTGTCCCAGAGCTGACAGCAGTCCTCACATTCCTCCGTCATGAAGAGGTACGAGTTAATGGCCTCCTTCAGGCCTTCGCTCACTATAGAGTCCTCTGCACCGTCCTTTCTCTGGCCGAAGATCATGGAGCTGCCAAGAAAACTTGTTTAGAAACTTATCTACTAGTTTTTGAAAAGACCATATTACTAGTGTGTCATTAAAGAGATAGTTCACCAAAAATGTCAATTTTGTCATCATTTACTACACGTTGTTCCAAACATGTGAATTTCTTTCTTTTGTTGAACACAAAATATATTTTGAGGAATGTAACGGTCAACGGCTACCAGCAACTGTTTGGTTACCAACATTGTTCAAAATATCATCTTTTGTGTTAAACAAATTGGAACAACTTGAGGATGAGTAAATAATGAAATTTTCATTTTGGGTGATCTGTTGAAAGTCACTTAATTTGTGACCGGACGCATTTGACGCACCTGTCCACATCTTTCCAGTTTATTGTAGGCCTCTTCACAGCAACCGGAGGCGGGCCGGTTACCACAGGAACGTTGTTGGATCCAACGATGTAGCATGGCTCCCCCAGAGTACAGCACAACCCGTCCGATACTTCTGAGGGACAGTTCACATTTAATTCCCGCCCACAACACACACATTTCTGCACTTCAGCCAAAATATATATATTTTAACATGTTGCTGTGTGGTTGCTAATGATTTTTGGGTGGTTGCCAGTACTATTTACATAACAGCATAACTGTTACTACATAATCAACTTTTTTTGTTTGGTTTCTGATGATACACCAGTGGTCTTTGACTACTAACACTGGATAGAGCAGAATGTTTGTTAGCTGTAGAATTACTATTCACAGCTATTTCTATACTATATTTTATATTCCACCACTGAAAATGCTCTAGAATAAAAGCCTCCACCTCTTGTGTGAGTACATGATTGAAACATTTCCTCAAAACTATTAAGTGTCATGTAGCACAAACCCAGCAACGTCACACACAATCACTGGCTGTATCTGTGTGAGTGTGTGTACCTGAATAGTGTGCGACCAGGTCTGAGAGGGTCCTGAAGGTGAGTCCGGGAGAGATGTAGACCCAGCCGTTCTCGATGCAGCTGATACGGTAGTGTTTGACAGAAGCGCGTTCATGCGAGCTGCTCCTACGCAGTGACAGAGTGTGGTTACCTAAGTAAAAAAACATATACATGAATACAAACTGGATTTGACGTCTTCTGTAGTTCTGGGTAGTGGTGAGAAAGCAGCAGTTCAGAAAGCATGTAATCAGTGATGTGGATATATTTGCGCAAGCCCTGCAATTGGCACTCAATAAAGTCACATCATGTTTATTTATATAAAACTTCATGAAATATATTGCTTAAAGATGAAAAAACTCACTTTCAATTAAAATTTCAAGTTGATTTTCTGCTATAAAGCATATACTCTATGTATAGTATAAATAAAAGCTGAATATTTGATCAAATCCTACTCATTAACTACTGGTGAAAATAAAAAGGTAAAATCATAAAATAAGGTTACACTATTTTAAGGTTCAATTTTCACCATTAACAAACTATGAACTATGACTTTTGGCTCAAACTCCTAATTTTCTGCTTATTAATAGTTAGTAAGGTAGATGTTAAATTTAGGTATTGGGATATGTAGAATACGATCATGCACAATATGTGCTTTACAAGCACTAATAAACGGCCAGTATGTTAATAAAAGGCATGCTAATAAGCAACTAGTTAACAGTAATTGTTCTCTATACTTAAGTGTTACCGAAATCAAAGCTTAGTCGATTAATAGTTCTAATGATCATTAGTTTAATCGTTTGTTGCAGATTGTAGAAAAACCACAATGCTAGTAATGTACCTGGGTAGGTCTCGCTCTCTCTGATAAGGAAGGATCCGGCCTGATTATGAGGGAGCATCAGCAGTTCCTCTGCTTTCTGTTTGCTGAGACCCACAAACTGCCACCTGCACACACACACACACACAGATGAGTGACAGAGCTGAAGGAAAAGTAGTAGGTAGAGTCAGAGCATCATGTGATCAGTGTTCAGCAGGGTCATTGTGGGTACAGTATGTCCCCAAACTGATAATCAGATCACACTGTATCCAGCTGAGCCCACTCTACAGAAACTAAAACTGACTTCACCGCCTCTGGAGGAATAACGATGATGTCACACACTCCACCAGACCACCTGACCGTGGGTGTGATGTCATGATGTACTGTACGCACTCTCTAAACCGATAGAAAGAGGAAGTTTTCAGCGTGTGAGTTCAGCTCACCTGTTGTACACTTTGGCGGTGTAATTGCTGGGGATGTAGCTCTCATTTCCTGTGGCTGATGAACTGACTTTCCACCACTCTCCCTCACTGTAACACAATATATATGATCAGATAATCAGGCTGTGATGAGGATGAAGCACCACTGTACAACAGCACACTTACTCTGACAAAATGTTGAGCCTCTCTCCCATTCTGATAGCGCAGTCACCTGGCCCTCTGGACGGATAGTCGTACAGGGACACCACCACGAATCTACCGCTGTCTGTACACACAGATCCAGACCAACCGTTTAGCATATTATCATATATAACGAAAGATCCTCAACAAGCCACATCATTAACAATGTCATTTAAAAAATTATGTGCGCAATTTTTAAGGTTTTTGTAAGTAAAAACATGAATAAGCATACAATCTAGTTAACGTGTAGTTTTACAGAAAAAGAGCCACCACACAATTAAGTGTCGTTTAAAAGTCTTGAATTAGAATTTATTTTTGCCTTTTCTGTTTTTACTTTATTTTTGGTTAAAGGTAATTTAATTTGTGCTTTTGTCATTCTTTATTAGTTTCTTTGTTTAATGTCTATATGGTTTTTATTATTTAGTTTTAGTTCTTTTAGCACTTTTATTTTATTTCAAGTAATGAAAATATTTGTATGGCGTCAGTTTTAATTAATGATAATAATAATGTGAATTGTATTTTATTTATATAGCATTGATTTCTTACATTTTATATTTGATCTTGTATCATGTGTATGACCCTGTGCAAGTCTATACACTGTGGCAACAAATCACATTTTGGTATTATTTCATCAGTTCATAAAATATACAGTTGCTATTCTGTAATACCTCAGACACTAATCATAATAATACCCAAGTCATTATATATTTATACAGTGAATTTCTGGCAAATTCAGCTGATATTTTTACAGTCTGTATTTTTACGGTTTATCATTCAGATTAAGTGCCACAATTTACAGCATGGAACTGAAAGGCTTACCCTTATATATGTGCGCTAGTAAAGCACCACTGAAGGCTACAGTTGCAACAGTCAATAAAACATTGCTAGAGAATCCATACGCACATCTGAATGAGCTTCACTATTAGACTTATATACATCTAGTGCTGCATTTCTAAAATCAGTGTTGAACTCACCCATGGTCATTAGGGCAGTGCTTTCCTCCGTGTCCAAGAGAACAGCATGTGCGCTGGATCCACGCCGGACTTTACTGGGACGACTGCCCATGGCCGACTGCTCTGGAGGTTTCAGGCACACGGTGCTGATGGGAACCACAATCTAAGAACAGAAGAGCGAGACTATTTTAGTACTGATTCTGTTCTTCAAAGTAAAACAAAACAAAGAATAAAATCTGTTGTACAGTTTGATCAAGCCATGGCTTTCTTATGTCACACTTTGAACGTAAGGAGGAAGGATGCTGACAAACCACTTACTGAAAGTGCGGATGGAAAGTTTTCATCATCACGCACTTACTTTGGTTAAAAAAAGGGCTGGCCTTTCTAAAAATAGATCTGGTAAAACGCTGAGAACATTCTATTTTCTGTCATGCTCAGTTATATTACAACAGTACAAACCGCAGTTATTTAAGCAATACATGTGCGCATGAATAATAAACGCATACAGCTAAAATCAATAGAGTAAAATGATTCAGTATGCAGATAACAGGTCAAATATTACTAGCTTAGAAACACATTATATGATGTGACTCATATTCTCATAAGACTCTGATGAAGCGACTGTAAAGTGCTGAGGTTCAGAAATCTTCCATTGCCTTCCCACAGGGTCGGTATTAAAAATGATCACTGTAAATCATTTAAAGGAAATCAGCTCTAATCAAAACAATATTTTCCAAGAATATTTATGCGTAATGGTTTTTTTATGTGCTAAAATACCATCAAGAAATCTACTTTTGTTTTTGTATTTCTATCTATAATTTTATTGCATTGTAATAACACATTATTACATAGTAATAACCATGTGATTTAATTGCTGCTATTAATAAGTTCAGTAAACTCACATGATGTCACCAGCGCTCTGATATTAACTCGATCATAAGTCTAATGTTCTATAAGCATTCATTAGTGATCTTCTAGGGGCATTTTTCCATATCATATTGTACTGCAGTGGCACTGGACCCACAGCTTTATGACATTATGGAGCAGATGGTCACCTGGGAACACAGATGGGTCTCACTAGGTCTCCAGGTCCAAATTACAGACTTCATAACCCGGGCACCCAAATAACACATGCATAACTGATTACATGTGCTACATATGAGCACGGCTATACTGGAGTACATCACACAGGCACAATCACACGCTAACCAACAAACCAACGTCAGCCTTCTAAAGACATATTCTGCATGTCTGAATAATGTTTAGCATTATATTTCATGGGTGCACTTTTATTTAAAAAAATGTATATTGTTGTTGTAAATTATTGGAGTACATTTTACAGGAAATCAGTCCTTTTACTGCAAAATGTAAATTTAGTGTTACTTGCCGTTTCTTTTACATTATTAGTGGAATTTACTTGCAATTTCCGAGTCAAAATGGTTTCACCACCAACATTTTTTTCTCAGTGTATGGAGATAAAGGCACATTTGGTCAAAAATTAGAGCAAGGCTACTAACTTCCTGTTGCAACTAAAGCGCTGAATGTCTTTTTCTCAAAGCTTAAGTTATTTAATACGCCTTGAAGAGCTCTCAAGTCTGAATTATAAACTTGTTGCTAGAAAGGTTGTTCGAAAGTTTCATACCAAACACATTTTAAGAATCACAGCAAACACGTTTCACAACAAAATGTCTTTGAAGCAAGCGCACGCTTTTCAAGCCGATTCTGACTTTGATTCAAGATCACGTCTTTTAAGTTTAGAGCTCCTTGTTTCAACATTTTTTTAGGCCAGTCGCAGTATCTTTAAAAACTTTTCTTAAAAATAAATAAAATAATAATAATTGTTGCCA
Source organism: Gymnocypris eckloni scoliostomus (assembly GCA_027564155.1). NCBI lineage: Eukaryota > Metazoa > Chordata > Actinopteri > Cypriniformes > Cyprinidae > Gymnocypris > Gymnocypris eckloni. The sequence goes on along the minus strand of CM050412.1, from coordinate 61,319,106 downwards.
GTCTTTATCCCAACCAAATGTTTTATTTTAATTACTATAAATCCATACTCACATGTGAACATTAAGCATGCTTTTCTATTATAATATTGTGCAAGATGCTTTCAATAAACCTTAGAAAATATATAAGCTTACAGCACTCTGCAAAAAGACCTTAAAGAGAGAAATTTGGACAAAGTCTTTTACTCACCTCATGATCCTCAGGCTAGCAATGATGACAATCTGTATTCGTGAGCACAATCCTTAACTGCACATCTGCTTATGAATGTGTGCAACAGCCTGAAAACTGAAAGACAGCCAAGCTAGAAAACTATTTGGAGTGATTTCTGTAAAGATCAGAGGCTTGTTTTCTTGAGGAGCGGAGAAGTTGAGCTCAGTTTCAGGTGAAGAAGTGTCACTGCGGGATGCTGCTGTGGTTGTGTCGGTGTTTTAGCATCGCACACTGAGGCAGGCAGCTTTATGTAACCAGGCTGTTGCATACTAACACATTGGAGGTCAATGGTGCCCACATTCTTCAGAATATCTTCCTTTCATTCAGGATTGGAACTACTGATGACCATATTCATAACTAATCCCAACAATGATTGTGAAAAACAAAATAGCTTCTCTTTTTGCTTTTGAAAAGTTTTGCGCACAGACGGTAATGCCACGAAAACGATCCCTAATCACATGGATGTGCCAGTAGATGGCGATATCACTGTAAACACTACACCTGTGCACTAGGGCTGTCAAAATTGCTAAAAACTCAATTCGAATTTTGTAGTTAAATCTGATCATATTCAAATTTGAAAGGCAAAATTTCAGTTAGGAGGGGAAGTTTTTAGCTTTCTCCTGAGGCTACAAGAGGGCGCAGAGCAAAATATCACTAATGCACATTTATTCAAAGCAATTAAATAATATGACTATGTGTGAAAATAGTGCATAATGTTTATAAAGTTGCTAAAAAAATGTATAAACAAAACATCATCTATGTATGCATAGTTTAATACAAAGGGCCAAAGCCCAACACAAAGGTATTGAAGATATTCTGAAGAATGTTATTTAAATAATACCATAGGTCAATGTCTCAGAACTGCTTTTAAAAGTTGAACTTACATTAATTTAGCATGGCGAGTGTAATGGTGATAGATGTCCTTCTGGAAAATGCACAAAATACGCATTCCGTGAGAACAGCTTGATTTTAGTTTCGGTGTAAATAAGATCTTCTCCACATTGATGTTCTCTTTTCTGCAATATTTTGAATGAACAACGCAGCAGCGCAGCATCTAATGGGTTCAAACTGGATAGGCTAAAAAAACATTAAAATGCAACGACACTTACATCACATCTTGTGCACCACTGATAAGTCTTAATGCACACCTACAATTTAAATGTAAAAAATGCATTTAATTTGAATTTTAGGTGGGCGTTGAGGCAGTCTAATGGATTTTTATTTTAAATTTGACGAATATTCAAAATTCAAATTTTTGACAGCCCAACTGCACACATATCTATAGACTGAACATGTAATATGAATGCGTATGATGGCAATGTTTTCACAAATTCGCCGAAATTTGCAGTTTAAACCCAGTTTTCAAAAGTTAGGCTCCCAAAACACCATTGTCATTTTGAATGGCCCAAATGCATAACTTTTGTTTCAGTTTTTATTTGAAAACAGTTTTCTGTGATGTCACTGAAGATGTCCCAACACTAATTCCCATGACAAATGAAGTTATAGTCGCAGTAGGCTGTCATCCTACCAGGTTACCAGAGTTCACCATGTGCCAATTTCAGATCAGCAAATATATACGGTAAGTGAAAATGACAAACATAAAAGTTGATCTAGTTGAATGATTTTGCACATCAGATGGAAAGACGACAAATCTCTTATCGACTGATCTTTCCTGCTGTGGTCAATGTTGTGTTTAGTACTTGAAGTGAGTGTGCCAGTTTCTATAAATAGCTTTCAGATGTGTCATCTCTGACCACATGCAATCAATATAACCTTTAAACTGGCTTGTGATCGGAAACTTTCACAGCTGGCTGAGGTGACAGAAAAACTGTGATGGTACTGCATAGAATTGCATGATGAGCATCTGATGACTAGCAGTGCATTAAGTGCTTTGAAGCAATTTGGGTCACATTATACTGAGGTCCAATTATATTAGTCAAGGTTTTATTTGCACCAAAACATTTTCTACATTCTCCCAGCTATTTAAAGTCACACAAAAATGAACACGCTGTCATTCAATCTCATGCCATTTCATATCTCGTATGACTTTCTTCTACAGAACACAAAAGATATAGTTAAAAAAAAAAATTATTTCAGATGCATTTCCATTACCCTTCAAATTGCGCAAATTGAAATTATGAATTGAAAAAAAACAGCCAATGAAATTGCAAAATATCCCATATATTACATACAAATTTGTTATGCTCACATGAGGTGGCTTTTCAGGCTATTCGATAAAGGAATATATTGTAAAACTGCTATGGAAACAGTTTCTCATTTACACAAGTACATAAAATACACATGATCATTCTTTAATGTACTATAACCTCCAATAAACTCCTCATACAAGGTCACTCAGGTTTAAGGGGCTTGCCATTGCCATTAATGCTTGGATAACCACTTATTTATACTGCACATGGGCTATTCTTTTTCCATAACTGGAATTCAATTTCAATCATTTTTTCACCCTCAGTCTTTCTCTTTTAAATTTTATATTCAGAAAAATTTTTTCTGGTCGTGTTCATATAAGATTCATCAGATTTGTATAAGAATTTAATCCTAAAAATAATATTCATATTAAGTTTTTTTCATGACTGTATTTTCTGATTTATGGAGTGAAAAAAGATCCAAAATCCCCAATGTAAAAACTTTAATGTGTAAACTAAAAATATGTTGCTGATTTATCCAGAGTTCAGACTTTGATTCTGCAAATTTAAGTAAATTAGTGCATATTTTATTATGGAATGTTTAATTAAATATATATAAACTTAACATTTCAGAAATCTTATTATACAAAAATGTACACTACTCATGAATTGTCTTGATTTAATATCAACTTAACAAATAAAGACAGATAAAAGTTTTATGTACAACTACTTTATTTCAATATTCATACAAATCAATATACTCAGCAGACCGTATGCAGTACAGCGCCCCCTAAACGCTTGGAGGACAAAGCACAACGCATTATCACAAACTCACAAGGCAGCGGTACAGTCAGCAATCAACAGGGAATTGCCATCCATTGAAATAATAAAGACCAAGAACACTAAAACTACAGAAATGAACAGAGTTGTCAAATAATAAGCGGTTATTGGAACATTAGTCCGCTGTACAGAGGGAATGGAGAATCTTAAGCCAAAAGTATTCAGATGATTTATTACCAGTTACTACAGTACCGTGCATTTAGAGGAATCATGCTGTTTTATACCTCTAGATGCCCTATATGGTAAATACAACTGTTATTTGAACAAGCTACAGATCTTAGCTTCAGTTACTGACTTGTTTTGGTGTAGTAGAGGACTTAAGTGCAAATCTAAGCAAAGTCTTTGCTATCAGGGGTTTCTGGTCTAATACTCACCATGTAAACACAATCAGATTGATTACATTCAATCAAACTGAATTAACCATTTGCAGAAAGATCTTAACATAATTAGTACTAATATACATGTCTATTGTACACTTTAAATAGGGACATGCTAATCAGTAGATTTTATTCTAGAAAGACTACAAACGATAGACAGTCAATTAAAATCAAACCATAATAGCCAATGACATACAGTGGGAGCAGTAGAAACCCTCTAAAAGAGACAGAATGCAGTCTAGAACATGAAGTACTGAAGAAAAAATGAAATAAGGAGGAAGTGAAGTAGTTTGGTCATCTCTGTAGTAAACACAAGGGGCAGGAATATCTTAGAGAGAGCAAGAGAGGAACGGAAACTCTCCCGCTACAGATGAGAATACCCTCCGAATGTTCAATATACCACAGCCTACAGCAAAATATATACACAAGAAGCACATCAAGAGTGGAAATTAATCTCCAATGGATGACACATATAAAAGAATGGAGTAATATAGTAGTAAGCCAACCAAATTCAAGGTAAAAACATCAGCAAAAGATTAGTGTGCTTCCATGCAGTGGAAAAATATTCCAATATGTAACATACATGGGTTACTAGACATCAAACACTGCATCCCTTCATTAGACCAGCGCTTCCTGGCCACGAGAACAAACGAACGAAAAACAAAGACAGATAAAGAGAAACAAAACCCAAAGTGGACAGAAAGCCGCCCGAGGTGCAGAGGTTCAACAAGCGGATGATCCCAGGACAAATGGTGGCTTGGTTCTGGGTGCTTTAGCAGGACACCTCCATGGTTTGCGGTCTGTTCTGGTTGTCAGGGACCAGGCCGCCAGTGGCGCCCTCCATCTGTGAACTGGTATGTGCGCGGCTGCGCGAGCTGTCTGCCGAGCCCATGCTGGAGGCAGAGTGAGTGCGAGATCGAGCCAATCGGGTCATACTGGCAGTGGGCACTGAGAGAGAAGACAGAAATCGAATGGAGGTGAAAACATGTATGCAATAACGTTGCTGCTGCTATTTTGACTGAGAAATGACTGTTGGGACGATCCTGAGTGAGGGGCATGAACTTCACAGGATAACCAGTTTTGCACTCTCAGCATTCGGATCCAACCATATGAAGATCCAAGAGGGAGAATAATGAGTCTCCACAAAAACTGAGTGACTCCTGCACATCTGCACACTGCTCAACTAATGCTGGACTGACTGAGGTTTATGGTTAATGAGAATAGTAAGCTGAATCCCAATTCACATACTTCTGAAAGGATGCACACCATTGATCTGCAGCAAATAGGATTTCGAAACAGATTAATCAACTCAATTCTGATTCAATTACATTTAGAATTTTATGCCACAGAGAGAGAATTTGTTTAATATTTAGTTTGAACTCTTTCTCTGCCAAATACAGAATCTTCGGTGTTTTCACTGTTATACCCTCTATTGTACAATTACGCATCTCCTGAATGAGTCTAGAGTGTCCTGATCAAAAACACAGGCAATCATAAGCATATGAAAAATAATGCGATCGTCAACAACAAACAGCATATAAATGAAAACTGCCTAATGTTACCGAGTGAAATGTCGATCCAGGAAGTGGTAAAGACTGTGTAAGCTTTGGCGGAGCTGATGAAATAAATCTACTGCATCTTTGCTTTGATCTTTGTACTGAATGTGATCCAAATGTAGTATTTGATAAAAATGCTATTTTCACAGCCTTATGCTCAAAATGTTTTTCTTTTTTACGAGACTTAAGTGTTGATAAAAACAGAATGCTTGAAGCTAAAATAAAACTGATTTTGTTTATAAGTAGTCTGTTCTATATTTTGAAGTATTCCATGTTCAGATATTTATAAAAAATGTTCTGGGGCCATGAAATTGTAGAGAAAACCATCAGAAATTCTGGCGTTGGCTGGAAACTTTTCAAAATGCTGGCGAGTTAACTTACTTTATTCATGCTGCTTTTGTTTGATTCACTAAAAAGTGCTGTCTCATTACTAGCCTTGTTGCATGTCAGTTTTTATTCACACATTACTGAAATATCTCAAAAGCCCACAAGCAACACTATTTGGGTGCTTTCACTTGGTTCAATTCTTGGTCCGATTGATCCCCCCCTCCCCCTGTACAATACACCAATACATACAGTTGAAGTCAAAAGTTTACATACACCTTGCAGAATCTGCAAAATGTTGATTATTTTACCAAGTAAGAGGGATCATACAAAATGCATGCTATTGTTTATTTAGTACTGACCTGAATAACATGTCACATAAAAGATGCAGTCCATAAGAGAAAATAATAGCTGAATTTATGAAATGACCCCGTTCAAAAGTTTACATATGCTTAATACTTAATACTGTGTTGTTACCTAAATGATCCACAGCTGTTTTTTTGTTTAGTGATAGTTGTTCATGAGTTCAAACAAACCGAACTTTAACATTAAATGAATCCGGGTTCGCACCAAATGCTACTGTGAAAGCACCCATTTGACCCACTACTATCACTAATTTTGCACTGCAATTTGTGACTTTGTCTTGTATATTACTTGCATATTATACAGGATGAATAGTATGAAAATTAGGATTCAGCCATAGTTACCCTAAAGCCCAAAATAAACTTCGCATTTTACGTGTACGCGAGGTACAGCGTACAGTGCACGTGACGCGAATTGTGTCATCAGAACAGTATGCGCATACTATATACGCGCACCACCTGATTTTTGTAACCACTATTTTTTTCGCAATTAACTTGTTTTACAGTAATCTAATGTTTCACAAGGTGAATTTGTTTCACAGGCCATTGTTTCAAAGTAGAAAATTAAACTTAAAGACACTGAACAACAACAAAATAGCAGAGACTGCAACACCAGGCGCTTACATTTACAAGCGCTTGTAAGCGAGAGGGTATGAGACCGCTCAGCTTTGGTTTAAAAGAGTTAAAAATATTTGTTATCAGTCATAACCTACTGGGAAAAATAGAGCAGACACTGGGCATGGATGATGCTTTCAAGTGCGCATGTGTCCACCACGCGTTTGCGCACAACATCAAATGGAGTACACTTTGAAAGGCTACGCATTCGACTGTAAAAACAAAGTATACTTGGGACTTAAGAGCGAAGTCTTTCTTAATACTCGGGCCTAAACAGAGTGCTGCAGGGATGGTGCATTTTTGTAGACCAACCTGGAAGTAGCATCACCTTGGCTCCCTTGACAAATCCAATAGGATTTTTCCTTTGGCTTTTGGATTATTGCAGAAAAAAAGCTCTGTGACTAACAAACGTTCATGATTCTTACACATTTTGTTCATCAAGATAATCTTCACAAACGTGAACACCATAAATACAATTGGTACATTAGAAGTAAAGCTAAAGTCAGGCTATATCAACAAATTTCACCATAGTAGCATGATTTCAACCACTAAACCTTGGACAACGGTTTCAATCGTTAAAATTTGAGTTGTAATCGTTTGCAAGAGTGATTACAAACAACCAGGCTGTAAATGCGGACTAGTTAGTAGATGAGTTGACCGTGCAACAACAACCTCTGTAGTCCTATTAAGCCACCACCTTCTAAGACACGTAAACAGCTCAAGACATCTTTAAAAACTAATATTTTTATTAAGACAGCTTAAAAATTCATGAGTGGTGTATTGCAGATATATTGTAATATTGGAAATATTTTGAGCTTAAGTTAACCACAGACCTTGCTTCAGGCATTTAATCAAAAACCCATTCAAAGTACCATTGACATTGGGCCAATGATAATGCTAACCTGCCTCCAGGTTTTAGCTCTCATTCCTGCAGCACTCTGTCAGTAATTCTCTGAATCCTGAGGTGACAACCGCCCTGCTTGGACACTGCAGTCATTATTCTCCCATGAAGGAAAGAGAATCCTCTGGTGAGGATCAAGCTCTAATTCATTTTTACCATTGCAGCAAAATGAATAGTCAACTTCAGACAATGCAGAAGGTGGCATGCAAAGTAAAGTTATGTTTTCTATGTAAATCATTAAAAAAGATAATAAGATGTCTGCTGGTAGTGGACAGTGTGCACAAACATTCTCTCAGACTGCTTATAATCATAAACAAACATTGACAACATGTCCATTTACCATGCTTTACACGTCGCGATGCAGAGACAAGAATGACACTGGCATGAATGTGATTGGGGCGGGAGGGACAAAGACGGACAGACACTGACGACAGGAAGCACGTGAGGTTGAGATGATGAGCTTAAGCTCAGCTAAAGGTGCTGATTGATCTCCTGATACCTGATTCGCTGTTCATGTGGCTGAGTAGCACATGAGGGACTGTTGGCATTGGATGTAAGGGTCAAGAAGGAAGAAAGGGAAAGGGAAAGCAAAAGGAGGAGGAACAAGATGGGACAGAGGAAAGTGAGAGATTATTTGAAAGTACTTTCTAAAAGAGGGAGGATAGAGAAAAGGAAAGATTAAGCAGAAGGCGCAAGGAAAGTAGGGGACATTAGACCAGGTGATGGGAATAGCCTTGACAGTTAGTTAGGGTTCTAAATTATTCAAAATGCAAGAAAAGTGGCAGCCAGTGGCAAAGAGACCTTTTTTTGGGTGGTTATGGTTCTCTTTTTGACATAACGATTTTAATGTGAATATCCTTAAAGCGTCAAGGATATTCACAACAAATCAAACAAACGTGTGGAGGGAGAAGACAAAAAGAGTACTAACCCTAAACCACTCAATAGTAGTCTTGGTTAATATCATTTTAAGACCGTGGTGAAAGAGTTTAAATTTGAAAGTATAGAGAAAGTGAGAGAAGCTCTCTGGAAGGGAAATTGTCTTCTGGGATAGTCCCCCACCAGAGCGTAGACTTGTGGGTTTGTCTAAGATGAAACTATATTACACACCTCAAACAGTTACAAAGAAAAGAACAAAAAAAACACTGACAAACCCTCTTAACAGACTCAAAACACAAGGTGGAAATTACCGGAGACCCTACCTCTACTGAAATGCAAACATCAATGACAGAATCAGCCAATGAGCATTACGCTCTGTTAATGACTCATTCTGCATGCACTAATATTTCCACCGAGACAAAAGAAGAATTACAATCATATACAGTATGTTAGGTACTTTTCTTGTATGAACCTACAATTTATGTATGAAGTCTGCACTAATAAATACTACAACTGTATAAAGAAAAAGGACAATTAAATAGTACAGGAGTACCTCATTTCTAATCTATTTGTTAATCGGCAACATGTAGAATAGGGTTTCTTTGTCAATGAGTAGGAAGTTCTGTGTGCTGGGTTTTGTACAAAGATACAAATCATAAAATAAACAAATTAAGAAAATAAACCGGACATCCTAAAATCAACCTTTCAAACATTTTGGGTGTAAAAATGCACTGGTGCTTATATACCGATTATGGATTTTAATAGTTGATTGTACCACTTTAATACTACCAAACTGTACTGTAATACTACCAAATGCATTAGTTTTAAAATTCATGAACTGTAAATATAAAAACCTAGTCAGCTAATCAATATAAATATATAATTAATAATACTATAAATTGCACAATAAATATCAATGAATTGAACTGACCAAATTTCATTTCAAGAACAATGAAACCTTACATCTTACATCCTTATAAATAACACCACATGAGAATCAGTGTTTTTGATTACATTCTGAATTAAATGGTCTAGAAGCCACAAATCTTACACTGTGTGTGTGTGTGTGTGTGTGTTTACGGATGGGAGGGCTGTATTTTTCAGAAGAAACACACGAATAGAGACTTACAAAGAGGTCAACAGATCTCAGGATTAGATTAGTGACGTATGAGGAGGAATGTGACTAATCATATCAAACTTTGAGCATTTTCAAATGAGTCAAGCTGCTTTCGATCACGTTCCTCATGCTCTCAGAACACACCTAATCACCAGTGACCCCTGCTAGTGTAATTGTGTTGAGTAAGTCAGAAACTCTTTCTGGAGCTTAGCACGGGTACACTAAATATTTGGGTTGATAAAGATTTTTAATTACTATTTCTATTCAGCAAGGATGCATTAAACTGATTAAAGGTGACAGTAAAGACATTTATAATGTTATAAAAGAGTTCTAATTCAAATAATAGCTATTCTTGAACTTTCTATTCAAAACATCCTGAAGTAAAGCATCATGCTTTCCACAAACATATTAAGAAACACAGCTGTTTTCAACATTAATAATAAGAAATGCTATTTAAGCAGCAAATCAGCATATTAGAATGATTTCTGAAGGATCATGTGACACTGAAGATTGGAGTAATGATGCTTAAAATTCAGCTTTACCATCACAGGAAGATATTACATTTGAAAATATATTAAAATCAAATCAGGTCTTTGGAAATATTTCACAATATTACGGCATTTACTTTATGTTTGACCAAATAAATGCAGCCTTGGTGAGCATAATCTTTTCAAAACATACTCAAAAATCTTAGCAGCCCCAAACCTTTACTTCATTCAGCAAGAGATGCATTCATGACTCTGAACTTTGACCTCCTTTTTGGTATATTTTTTAATGGCTAATAAAGTACAAGATCTACAATAATTCAGTGCTGCAAGTGGTTTAGAAATCCCTAGGGGTGCAACGGATCATAGATGATCTGTGATCCGCATGTGATTCACAGATTAATTCAAAAGTTTAACTAGAGTGAAAGTTTATCATTTGCATGTGTTTTGTATTGCCAGTTTACACATTCAAGCAATTTTAAACCATTTAAATGAAATAACTAAAAAATCACGTGATTTCTCCAGCGCCGCATGCTCGCACAGTTAAGCATTCTACCTCGACAATGCAGCCTGTTCATTACCATTATAAAAAACAATCAGTCAAACATATGGAAAAAACACACTGCTCCATTTAAATATGTAGTAAAATCTGTGCCGTTAAGCGTTATCCCCGTAACGCCGTGAAGTTATGCAAAACATTTTGTTTTACGTGGATACTGGAACGTGACTGAAGTAAGCCTACATAAAAGGTAAATAATATTTTGCAATTCAAATACATTGCGAATACGGGAACATTTGATTTTGTGTCGAACGAGAGACCCAACATTGGTTCCAGTTTCGTTTTAGCCTAAATGAATTCGTTTATATAGCTATAGCTTTTACATGTTTAATTCTTGTTATTTTCTAAATAGCTTACGGTTAATTAAAAGGATTTGTTGTGGAATGAGGGGAACTAAAATAGCCTAGCTATGTTTACAGTGTTTATTATAATGTTTGTAATTCGTGTCAGCCTATTTCTGAATGAAATAATAAAATGCGACAGTTTTATGTTTTCTCTATCATTTTTACATTTATTTTAAATATGCGTAGCTTATTTTAATCATGCAGCAAAACTTTAAATATTTTGATAAATTACCAAAATAAAATAATAAAATAAGTGAATTTAAACCGTTTAACTGATTGTATTAATCGGTCAAAATTCTTATCGGTCGGTTAACGGTTAAAATGAACATCCCTAATTCAGACAGCGCGTGAACACTGAAGTGATGACACAATCACAAAGTTATGTTAAAATACCCATTTTGGCAAGTATTCTGGTAAACACAGCCGTTTATGTTTTAAGTGAACGTAAACAGCTGAGAAACAAACCGGATGCATGTCAATATTAGGTTTGTCATTTGGTCTTAAAGTGACAGCAGCCTATAAACACCTGCTTCTCTCTGCTAATCAAACAACATCACAACTTTAACAAAGATTCATCTGTATTTAACTTATGCAGTGAGCACTAGTGTGTTACTTTAAACTTAATTTTTACATTTATGCACCTGAATAATACAATTACTGACTTTATTTGCAACTATGTTGTATTCATCCATGCTTTTAATTTGTGTAATTGTTTTTGTTTTATTACTGACTTTAATAGTCATGCTAGCAGTTTTTGCTGCGGTATAGAACTATATATACTTAAAGTAAGCTTTCAGTAATAAATGAAGAGCAAACTTTTTTTGCTAATCCAAAACCTGTAATATGATCCAAACCGCAAGTTTTGTGATCCGTTGCACCACTAGAAATCACACACCTTTAAATAAAATCACACACAAAAATTGTATTTAAAGTTTATATCACTGAATAAAAGACTATTTTGAAAATAACCATATAAACATTAGATAGAGCTGAATGAAGCAGAGTCCTTAAATAAAGATTCATGGAGGTTTGAGGTATTACAGCAATAAAGTTTTAGGGCACAAGATATATTTATCCTGAAAATCAGAGAAGATTTGTCACACAGGGCTCATGCCACACAGCATGCTCTTAGAGAAAGACTAGTGTACTTACACGCTGAAGAACCCAGCACGGCACAGCCACACGGGAGACAAGTCATGTGTTAGTGCAGCGGACGGCTGATCTGAAACCTGCTTAACTCAAGAATACTGGCCTGATGCTTCGAGTAATAAAGCCAGATCAGCAGTGGATAAATTACAGTCTTATCAAGATTCATCACATCTGATGCCTTATGTTCTTGTTTTGAACAGGCAGGATTTTCTCTCTCGCACCTACACCCATTAATGTGTCATAGTCCTGCAGCTGTTTTAGATATTTTGAGTTGTGTGAGTATTTATGACGTACATTATTAAACCACCGGAGACATACAGTATGCAAGTCGTTGACCAACGTGACATGAAGCTGACATCTCTCTAACAACAAGATGCTTTCAGACAAAAATGCAAACAAGAGACAATTTATACAAACAGTGAAGGTATATAACTGAGGAAGATGATATGATTAAACGCTTTAACATTAAAGTGGTCTATGAAAAGATAAAGAGGACAGATACTTACTGTAGCCCATTCCCTGGACAAAGTACTTAAAAGCCTCAGCGAGTTTACCCGGCTGAAAATAGAAAACATCCCTATTTAATACAAGCCTACATAAATCAAACTGATGCTGTGGCAGAAATAATGGTGTTGTTTTTTATTCTTACTTGGACAATTTGGGGAAGACCACCACAATCTGCCATCTGAAGAGAGGAAGAGAACAATAAATCAATTGAGTCAATGTACAATAATCAGAGATGGAAACTTGAAAAATGTCACAAAGATGTGACCCCAGAAGAAGAAAATCCTTAAAATATAGCTTTAAAATTATGATTTACAACAACAACAAAAGGATAAAGTGGAAAAAAGTGAATAAAAAAGCATGCATTTCACCAACAAAAATCCAGTTATTTTTATCTTTGCTGCAGTGTCAATAGGAAATATCAGTTTATATTTCAAAACATTCCTTTTGCTGGAAATCGTAATAATCCAGAGAGATTTTTGTATGCACTAGGACAATGACAACAGCCAGTGATCTACACGGAGATGAGGGCCTGCATTTATCAAGCCTCTAAAATTACTCTCAAGAACACTGCTAAGAATTGACTAAGCTGCGCTTAAAAGTTAGTTATCAACCATCTCAGTCATAATTTAAGTGTAGGACTAAATCTTAAGTGTCAGACTTCGAGATGATTCACCACACTTTGTGTGCCACAAATGGGATTTTGGATGACTACATACGCATGGACCAAATCACTGAATAGATTTCCTTAAAGAATATTCTCAGATAAATTCAAATTGAATGGTTAAATTCCTAGAGTTTACATTCAACACACATTTGACAAATCATTTAAGAGAATACATTATGGCAAGGAAACGAAGCATCATCACAACTCAATTTAGGGTGCTGATAGACGATATTATAGTTTATCTATCGACTAGTCAAAGATATCGGCTGTTGCTGATGCCTTTGACAACAGCGAGAATATTATTATCCATCAAAAATAGACTAGCTGCCTATCTTTAGTGATGCAGTGCAGAGAGCCGCTTCAGAAACTTGCCACGGCGGATCAGCCCTGGTGGCCATGGATCTGTAATGCACCGCAATCTACAGTTCTGTGAAGTTTTAGGCAGTGAGGATGCTTTGAGAAAACATGTCAAATAGATTATTGATCATTTAACTTATATTAACTAAATTAAATCAATATTTGGTATGACCACCTTTTGCATTTAAAACAGCTTTTGGTCTAGGTGCACTTGCACATTGTTTTTCAGGTAGCTTTGTGGGTAGGTTTCTTCAAACGTCTTGGCGAAGTTGCCATAGTTCTTCTGGATTTTGTCTCTCATTTTTTTTTTATGACCAACTGACTTCTGACAGGATTAGCTATAGCGAGGCCTCAAACTTTACATTTGTTGACAGATTTGTAATAAAATTCTCAAATGTACGTTACAAGTGACCCAAACTCTCCGCACATGCAGAGACGAAGTTTGTGTGAACCATTCTCTTTACTCTGAGACACTGAAAACACTGCTTTTGTGTAAAAGAACACAGTGCTGCACTTCCTTGACATCTCAAAACCTCATTCGGTCTACACAAAGGTGACGAGTTTGCATCCCTAAACTACAACATTACTCTAGGAGAAAAAAGCTGACATGCCTTGAGTAAAGTAGTCTTGGTTGGATTTAGCCTGGAGTTGCATTCAACCTGTAGAAAAACAGATAAAATACCACCCGGTCAGTTTAGAAACAAAATGGAAGGCATAGACAGATAAAATGACCAACTCTACTCTAAGCCAAACAGTTTGGTCCGCATTAGTGGCTCTGTCTCACTTTAAAGTTATTCAGGAGTGCTTTACAACAAGCACAAGTGCATAAGACTATATGATGCACAGCCCTTTTTAGCATGTGCATCATAAAGTCATTAGTACACTCTGAACGGAAATGTATGACAAGAGATAATGAGCATGGGCCTCGTGCACAATGTGTTCTCTAGCATAGATGCAATGTTCTTGATTAGTCACTCACCACAGCATCTACCGCTGGTGATGTGTCACCAACTATTAGCAAGGCAGGACACCTAAACAGCAAGAGAAGACATAAAGGTCTAAGGAAGAGAAGGCCCAATGATTTACAGCCAAAATAGACAAAAACAGACAACCAAACAGCCTACTTCAGCGTTTTGACCGTATTTTCATTAAGTCCAATGACAGGCCTCTCAATCTCCAGATCTTGCCGACTGTGATCAGGAAATGAAAACTTTATCAAGATCAGCTCACATGACGATGATCAGTACATGAACTGATAATGTCACCTGTTGTAGGATTGGCAGAAGAGAGCCATGTTATCCTGATTGATGTCCTGAGCGATGTGCAGACGATATGTTTGAATGATCTCCTGGTTCTCTGTCAGCTCGTCCTGAGGTACAAAAACTCATGAACAGACTCTAAGAGAAATGTTTTTGTTCTGAGAGAATCATCTCATAGATGCAGAGGTGAGTGTCATATTTAAGGCCTACCGTGCTGAAATGGTGTGCCATCACAACGTCTACTAGATCGCTGGTCCATCCAGATAACTACAACAGAAACACATGCACATTTTTAGTGAAAAGCACAATGTTTGGAGATCAAACGAATTGAGTTCCCAGCACCTCTACTGACTTGAGCACCATTAATTATTGTAGCATTCTGACCAGCAAGGATATTATGAGCTTTACAACAGGGAAACTTTAAGAAGATCAACTACACTAATCTGCTGAGAAATCTGAAGAATGGAGAAATGGTTAGGGTTAGCTTTTGGCTAATAATGAAAAGCAGAAAAGTGTATAAAACATTTAATTGCATGCATTGTTGATTACACTAAAATGCAAATTAAACTAAAATGGTATATTTTTTTGAGAAAAGCATCCAAGATAATACTAAGATTATTGTACAAGACTACTGTGGCAGACTAAAGCATTATGTGTCTATTACAAAAAACTGTACCTTCGGAGGTAAAACAGCTTGCTGGGGCAGTACGAGTATCATATTTTTTTATTAGAGATCGACCGATATTTAAGCATTTTTACCATAATCGGATATCGGTTTTGTAAAAAAAAAAACAATAAACATCTCAATAAATACATCTCTATCTAAATGAATTATTTATTATCTCCGCAAGCGATCGCAGTTTGAGTATAGTTCTGTGTAAATAGATAAACGCGCTTTCAGCAGTTATTTCATAATTTAGAATGACAAAAACATTTTAATAATTCTGATAAAACGTGCCAGTTAAGAAATGCAATAAAATTTGATGTTTTGTTTGTTATAGCTTATTTCAATATTCCAGAGAATATTATTCAGTGATTTATTCTTCACTCTTTAGTCTATTCAACAGCTTATAAACCTAAAACTGTAGTTTAAAATGAAGTTGATATGACTTCTGTCCTTTATTTTCTCCATTTGAAAACATTAGACATTCTTTTTCTTATTGTTAATATCAGTGTTGCTGATGATGCTTTTTATAAATAAAATGTTTTTATTGTTATAATTTGAAGATACAATTTTACATGAAAGAATGTTAATTTTCAACAGTTTTTTGTTGTTAAGATGACTGAAAGGAGGAAAAACCAAAGCGAAGAATGGACTTCACTCAGTTATTTATTTATTTACTTTATAAAAGTAAATAAATATCGGTTCTGCATATCGGTTATCGGGTACATAAACATGCAAATAATTGGTATCGGTTATAAAAAAATAAATATCGGTCGATCACTCATTTTTATTGTCATTCATTTAACTATTTAATAATTTTCTGCACAAAATACACACGTTGAGTTGACCGTGCGTTCAGAATGTTACCTTAGAAGCAGCCCAGTCAATCCAGCCCTTAGCACAGGGGTCCACATTGATGAGAACCAACCCCTCCACCAGAGCAGGCTCATTCAGCTGAGAGAATGGTAAGATTACATGGATTAGTCCATCATTATGGCTCATACTGACTTTAACACTCAGAGCACCTACTGACTGAGAGGATAAGGTGCTTGACATGTAGACGATCGAACAGTCTGAGACAGATTCTTGACTTCTTGTGGTATTGCTACCTACAGACTTGTCAGGGTCATGTGACAGTTGAACACATTGTGCTCCCATGATTGGCCTGGGAGCACAAAATACCATAGAATACTTGATATAAAATTTGTTTTTATCAAATTGTCAGTCGACATGAAAATCAATACTGATCCCATTGACTTTCTGAATACTCGTTCTCAGTCTTTTCTCTTGTGCATATTATTCTAAAGAGTCATCTAGTAAAGAGTAAGAAATGTTGTCATCAAACAGGTATAAATAGTTCTGCATCTTTCCTTTTTGGTGGACATTACCAATTTTGCTTGTTTACTGGTTAAAGTTTAATTATGCTAACAGGCAAATAGCTGTTTAAAGGGATAGTTACAGTTGATGACCTTCATCATATATTTAGTTTTTAGGTGAAATATTCCTTTAAGCATCATTTGAAACAACAGTGGTAGATATTGAAGCATTTATAAAATCTTGCCTATGTTTAACAGTAAAATAATAAATACTAAAAGGAATGGGTTTTGTGTAGTTGGCTGAATGAAAACTCTCATTTGATTCTCCATTCTAGTTTGGTGAGCCACTTTCCAAGGTCTAGTTCATGACAGATAAAATCAGCTTTTGGCCAACATTTTGTCTTGTTGAATATTCTGCTTTACCACTAGAATAGGCCTGTTATAGATGATGGCTTGAGAATGCAACAAAGTAAAGCCGTGGAGGAGGGATCACTTTACAAACTGCTTTACAGGTCTGAGAAAATCAACTTTAACCTCAGTGCATTGGTGACAAAGCAAAAATGTCTACCTATAAGTGACCTTATACCTCGACACCTTAAACCAAGTTCTCATTATCTCAGTGTTCAAAGCACTAACTTACTGCAAGGGCTCACACTTGGTTTTAACAAAGAAATTCAGCTACAGGCAGCCATGTGAACAAATCAAAAGTCTTGTTACAGTGGTCAAGATGGAAAAATGTTCAGGTTTCACACCTCTTCTTTTTCCTCTCTGCACCAGACATTCAGAGAAAAGCAAGCCATCGAGGCAGCACTCTCACATGACCACATGTCTACAGACAAGCAAATTATAACTCAAATGATTTTAAGTTGTTTACGGCGCTGAAGTTTGTTCTGCAAGAGCTGCGTAGGTGTGTGTTTGTTCAAATCGGCCATCTGACATCACAGAACCAAATAAGCAAGTAGCAGAAATATGATAAATGTGCAATGCAAGCTGTTAGACGGATGCAAGTGTGAGGTGCTGAACTGAAGTAATAGAGTCAGTAATGGAGCCACATTCTTTAGTTAATTTGAGAAAAATTCCCTTTATATCACTTTATACCTTGATAATAACCAGCAGGAAACATGAGAGTGAGTGCGTGTTTGAGTGTGTTTATGAAGGTATCTATCCTCAGCGTTCATGTTTGGGCGTAGATGGTGAATAAGAGCTTTGTAAACGGGTGAGTGTGAATGCATGTGTGAACAATGAGTCTCAGAGGAGGTGTGGGGGATTTATTGAAGACTGAGGACAGATGGTTTTACTGCAGACGCACTTCAATGATTTTCACCTCTGATGGCCTGAACTTCATTCAGCTGCTCAATTAAACATCTAATGGTGCGTTTTCACAAGCTATTCCAACTAACGGTTAGATATTATAACATACAATGACTGATCGGTTATTATAGCAAAATAAAATATATTTTCCTTACAGCCAGTCTAGTGAGGATATAAGCTCCCGCGCCCACACCGATACCAATCACACAGTTGATCCTGTTAATTAAAGCACAATCATTCATATCGCTTATTAACTAGCATATATTCTGATAAAATACACATTATTTGAGGCTTTAATCATGAATTCTTAAACATATGGCATTTATTTGTATTGAATTGGGGATGATGTACAGAATAATTGTGGTCTGGACTCACTTTAGCTGGGTCAGAACTGAGGGCAGCATCTCAGCAAGCTCATCCACGGTTGGGTACTGGTACCTGAGGGAAAGAGGAAGGAGAGTGACAAATTAGTCTAGCTTAAATAATGTTTTTGTGTCAGTAGTAAATGTGTGAGTTTTCAACATGGTTGAATAGATGGAGCCTCATCAGTGCATTGCTTTGCATGCTGTCTATAATTACAGAACAGTTAATGCTAGAATTGGTAACCCTACTTCTATACATATATCTCTATGTTTTCCCCCTTTTGAAAGTTGTGAAAACACTTTAGAGGAACTTTTCTTTTGCTATATTGAAATATATTGAAATTATTATTATTATTATTTCAGCAATGGGAATGCAAAGAAAGACCTTTTTACTGCCATAGATGCTTTAAGACAATTTAAGCATCTGATAAATGTGGAAAACGTCCATTATGGGTTACATTCACAGCAGCTTTGGACATCAGCATCAATTTGAACATTAAGAATATAGTAATGATAATCAGAAAATGCTGTTTATGAAGGCACCTCACTAGTTTTTCGGTAGTTTGTCTTACCCGGTGGGGAAAGGAGGGGCAGATTCTTGCTGGCCTGGAGCGTCAACATGGACCACAGCAAAGTGCTGGGTGATCTCCTGCATGTCCTCGAAGTTAAACAGTGTGTTGAAACACGACTTATCTGCATCGCAAGAGAACAACAAAGACACTTCTCAAATTTGTTTTCATAAATCATTATCAAAGAAAAAAATGGCATCCTGTGTACCTGAATCAAATGCATGTGCATACTTTGCACACTCAAAAACCCCACAAAAACACACCACAATGTCTTGTCTCTATTACTGTGACATGTGACCTGTTATTTTTTTTGTAAAACTATACTATCTCATGCTGTTTGCACTGTTAACTCAGTATGCACACATGTACATGTAGTCTTGAGTAGTCTGTGTATACATGTTTATTTTCCCCCATTCTTTCTTATTCATCTCTTTGGTTTAGTCTATTTAATATAATTCAATTTTTGTACGGTTCAGTTTTTACTCTATTGTTGTCTTATGTAGCACGGTGTTCCTGACCTGGAGGAAAGTGTTTTAGTTTCGATGTGTACAAGCTGTATAGATATGAAATGATAATAAAGCCACTCTGACTCTAGATAAAAGTCCAAAATTAACTAAAAAAGAACAGATGCTGCATTCTACCTAAACTTGGGTTCAACACAAATTTCCTGTCCACATTTATTTTACTTTAAACAGCAGATTCTGTGTTATGATTGGTCTGATTGCCTGTCAATCAAACTCCTGGTGAAGGGTCAATTGCACCTTTTGGTCATTCACTGGCCATCAACTTCTCTACGGTGTCAATTGAAAGCACACCTCAGAATCTTAGCATTAGAAGTACTGTAGGTTATCTAGGTGCTTTTTGCCAACTATATGTATTACAAATATAAGTTTATCTTCTACTATATAGCAGGGAAGCAAGCATTTTCAGACACAGAGATGGTGTTTCTCCAAGAACAAAGTTGAGAAACATCTAAAAACCAATCCCTCTCCCAATCAAGTAGGTGAGCTGTATAATGATACATTTTGCCACTAAAAGACAGGAACTTTGAAAATATATGGGACGACTTACGGTTGAGTCCAATGTCATGATAGGTGAGAATGACCGGTCTGTTGCCTTTAGGAGTCCCTCTCAAAGTCACATGAAGGACACCGTGAGGAGTCTCAATGTCATGCTCCTGCAACCAATCAGAAAATGGCATGTGAATTAATAACAGAAGTGCAAAGGTGTCAACTATTTGAGCATAGAGCTGTTTGAAATCATTCCTGCAATGTCTGCATGAAAACACAGACTAAAAGGTTTACATAAATGGCCTTTAAAGTTATTCTTTGTAAGGAAATAAATGCTGAGTCAGTCAAATAGCATCCCTAAATTAGGCAATAATTAACTCAAAGGTTTCTTTTAACCCATTTCCAAAAAAATACAGGTCAAAGTCTGATTTAATCACCCACTTGTGTTTCACTGTGGTGTAGGTTTTGGCCCACCCTTGATGTTTGTTGATGCACATCACCACAACAACCACAGCAATTATACGTCAGAGTAAAAAAATCTGTTGCCTTGGATGAAATGGACAGCTCAGCTACAAGACGACACAAACAGGATGAGGCTTAAACCACAAGAATGAGGTGAGAGGCTAACAGCACTACTCAAGGACTCCTAAGGCCAGAAGAGCAGCAGGTCCCGCTCTAATCTCATTCCACACACAGCATGAGGACCAAAAGAACCAAAAGCAGCTCTGACCTGCACTGGAGGAGACGGACAATGTTTAGGTGCAAACGTACAGACTCCACACACTTACATAAACACAAGGATATAGTGACCTTAACCGAAGACGCAGCATGCATGTTTGTAAATATATAAGAAGAAAACCATCTCTCTCTACACAAGTAATGTGTCTGATAGTGATGTCTTAAGCAGCAGATCTAGAAATCCTTCTAGCAGCTGACACCTGAAGCAAACCACACAGCACCCACTAAAGGCAGCAGATTTAAAAATAGACGAGGCGGTTATGTTTAGGTGTGCACACATATTTCTCTACCTGACATCTCATGTTAGGTGACTGTTGTGTGATGTCTTGATGCACCGTTCAAACAGTCTCCAGAAACAGGTGTTTCTACAGTGCTACCATTTCTACACTGGACGTGAGCGGCACACTGTGACATGACAAAACACGATCACTCCCTTCATAATCAAAGCGGTCTACAATGGAAACAGCCGTTGAAATGCTCCATCAGTTGGAGGACACCCGGTTTCTATTTGACGCTGAACACTACTCGTCCATCTGAAATAAAACGGTTTTGTCTTAATAAAAGCATGTGTTAACTGACTGCTGTGCATTTTTGTTTCTACACCTCTCGTTGTGACGATAAATGCTTGTAGCTTCTGACCAATTCATTCATGGTCGATAACATTTTGGTTTTGAAAAAAATATCTTATGCTCACTGAGGCTGAATTTATTAGATTAAAAAAAGATGAAAACGTATTCCAAAATATTTGTATATATATATGAAGTTTGTTAATGTGATGCAAAGCTGAATTTTGTGCATCATTACTCCAGTCTCAAGTGTCACATGATCCTTCAGAAGTTTCTTATTATTATCAATGTTGAAAACAGTTGTGCTGCTTCATTTTTATTAAATTTTTTCAGGATAATTTGCATAGATAATTCTAAAGAATAGGACTATTTTGAAATGTAAATCTTTTGCAACACAGAGAGCGGGTTAAGTATGCCTTATGTATAATGTGACAAAATTCGGAGCACATCAATAACTCCAAATCGACTTTTAAAAATCTTAATTATGTTTAAAAGGGCAAAGCTGATCATGTTTCACAGCCTTCTTTTTCATAGTTTTCGCCGATGTAATAAAACAAGCATCTCAATTTGGAGCAGTAAAGTGCAAGTTTTTTTTAGCTTTTAGCTATCGGCGTTAACAGCTGTTTTGTAACAGCTTTTAGGACATGAGACCTGTGTAATTAATCAGAGAGGGGGGGACATGTTTCACAACCTATATTTTACACCTACTGGTAAAAGGGAGCCTTTTGGGATAACAGCATGTAATTGTCTGAATATAAATACGAGATTTTTACAGGATAAAGAAATGACAGTAAGACATGTGTGATCAAAGTGAACGTGTTCCTGCAGAACATTCCTCACCTGTTAGTTTACAGAGTCTTTATTATCTTTTATTAATTAAGATGATTAGTAGATTCAACTATTACTATTTGCTTAACAAATTTATTAAAATAAATGTATCTAAGGTTTTAACAGATTATGTAACAGGTTTGTGCCACTGCTGCTCTAAACTAACAGCATTGGTGATTACCAAACATCTTGTTTGTAGCTTTCTGTATTGGTTAGTCCTCCAAATAACAACGAAAGCTGCTTTAGAAACAGTAGTAGGCTATTATCTATGAACTATAATATTTATCTGCTTGTGTGTATCTATTACTGAAATTACACATCAAAGTACATAGGATGCACTTTATAAGCTGTTTTTTCAGAGGCCATTACAGTTAAAGTTACATAAACAATGTAATAGCAGAATGCAAGCTCTTATGTAGGCCATTCAAAATTCATGTTACAATAAAATGTTTAGTAAACTATTTTTTGACAGTTTATTTGCTCAATAAATGACAATAAATTTTAGCTGTAAATTTTTGACAGATTTTAAACACTTATGATGTTTTAATAGCATTGTCATTTGTTTAGGACATTGAATGCGCAGAATGTCAAATGTGGAATATTTTAATTGATTAATAAAAATAAAATAGGGTTTTTATGATTAATCGATTAAAAAAGAATAATCGGCCAACTAATCGATTATCAAAATAATCGTTAGTTGCAGTCCTAATGTCAGCCAAAAGCAAAGTTGCTTAAAATGTAGACCATTATTCAAATAATTTAAGAAAAATTATGCTGATTATTTATAACATGCACAACAAGACCTGGAATGTGTGTCAACTTCTGTCAAGCAAATTGAGTATATTATATATGCATTATGAATTTCATATGCTATAGCACAACACTTATACAATACTATCAGTGGTAAAAGTAGTAGTACCACTTAACAATAAGGTCTCATTTGTTAATTTAATATGCATACATACATGTAGTAAATGCTGAACTACATTTACATTTATTCATTTAGCAGACGCTTTTATCCAAAGCGGCTTACAATTGAGGAATACAATAACTAAGATGAATAAATGATGTATAAGTATTTTTTGTTAAGTAATATAGCTAATGGTGACTAGTGTCAATAAATGAAACCTTACTGTAAAGTGTTACCTTATTAACATTTTCTTTACATTTATGTATTTCTTTATTTTATGCACTTGGCAGATGCATTTGGTTCACACCACACAACACTAATAATAATACTAATAATTATTATTAATACTATTAACCGCAAAAAGAGGGCAATTTACATAAAGGGACAAATTTTTTGGAAAATCTTTGCTCCCTCTTTTCAAGACATCGCTACCCAAAAAGGTTTCGATGTGCGACACCTACTAAAATGCACATAGCACATCAACACCACCCAACAACACCACCAGTGATAAGATAATCTTTAAGCTCTGCCTCCACCCATCAAACAGCATGCTTCACTGTCATCACCTTAACACACACGCACATGCCTCCCTTTTGACACTTTCAGCCACATGACAGCTCACACATACGTAAACAACCAGCAGATAAAAGACACATAACACCCATCATTCAGCCACACTAACTACGACACGACTCAAACTACATCAGCCCTCATGCACAGATGTATGAACGTGAGCAGATCACGCTGCTAAGTTCCCACTGCTGCTTCGGAGGGAAAGCAACAGGCTACTCCGACACAAAACACAGTCTTTCTGTTAACACTCACCACACCACTCACTGCACAAGAAACCTGGTTGATATCCAGCACTGCCGTCATGTTTCATCCAGCGATCACAGAACAGACGCTTTCTCCGGTTCTCTCTTTTCTCTCGCCTCAGAGAGAGGGGCGGTGGCAGGAGGTAAGGGAGGGGACAGCCGCGATTAACAGAGACCAGACCGACGGCTTTGAATGCCCACCAATAACAAATAAAAAGCCTTTTCCTCTCTCAATAGAAGTCGACGTTGGTAAAATGAGAGGATAAAAGATGGATCCAAAGCAAAGCCGATGTATAGCTGCCTGGAGAGCGTGTTTGAGAGAGAGGAGGGCACTCAAGCTGCTCTAATTGGATTTACAGGGTCAGGTGGAGGGGGTGGGGTGTGTAAATCTCTGCTTTTGTTTCGGCGGGTAAGTTGATAAGGGTGATTATTGGGAAATGTAAGTAATAGAAGTGGACAAATCCATCCAAAAGTGAATGCAACATGTGGTACCATCTAAGCTTGCTGTTGCCATAGTGACAGGCATGGACAACTCCATGTGGTGACAATACATGCATGAATATTTACAAATATCTCCGCTTATTGTGGTTCAAGAGAGAAAATGTGAAAGGAAAGGAGATTCGAGGCTCTGCTGTGGGAAATTAACCTCTTCAGATTTTCCCGTCTGGAGAGCGCAGCCTGGCTGCAGCACTGGGGAACTGTGAGGAGGAAAAAGGAAGCGGTGCTTTCATTTAACCAAGGCAAGACAAGATGACTAGGTGATACTACAGAGCTGAATACCTCAAGCAAATCAGTTCTGCAGTTGGATAACCTCAGAGATTGTGCATTACTAAACAATACCATTTCTGGCTCTCATTGAGGACTTACAATGACATTTTAGGCACAATATCACTTCCTACAATGACAAAAGTTTCCAAAACATTTAGGTGAATGATCATTTTAAGTTTGACATGTGAAACAGATTACTTCTGACTAGTGTGGAAGTGCCCTTTGAAAAGATGTGCTTAATTGTGTTTAATGTGCACTTGAGTGTACTTCAAATCTTGAAATACATTAAAAATGCTTGAAAATCAGAGTCAGGGTAAGTTACTTTTAAAAGTAATGCATTACAATATTGCGTCACTCCATGAAAAAATTATTAATTGTGTTACTCTTTATGGAAAGTGATGCAAGTTACTTTTGTGTTACTTTTTATAATCTGGGCTGGGCTTGTTTATTTGTTTTATTAATAACAAAAAAAAAGTCAGAATTTTAAGTGTAAATAAGCCTCAGGCTGAAGAAAGTGTCTGTCTTTGCACCTCACTCCTAAATTCTATCAATATGGCGACAGGAGAGGTGTCAGTGAAATAAAAGTGAAAAAGTAACTTGTGTTACTAATTTGAAAAAGTAACTCGGATGTTTCATTGTCAATTTAAAAGTAATGCATTACTTTTAAGTTTTACTTTAAAACACATTGTGCATATTAATTCATGTTTTAAACATATTTTGTCATGCTTTACAGTAGTAGTCAACACTTATTTTGGGGTGTCGACTACTATACTAAACCAATTAGCATGTTAAATTTAATACATTTTTAATATATTAAATGACAAGTGTTACAATGTGTAACTAGAAATTCAAAATGAAAGAAGTTACATTAACGTGTATTTTAGTTAATCAAATACTTGCCAGTATTTAGAAATTTTTCAAAGGTAAGTGTCATACAATTTTTATATAGGAGATTAAAAAAGTTCAATTTAATGTTAATTTAAAATATAATCTATTTTCATTTAGCTGCAATTAAAGTGTCTGAAAGATTAAAGCGTTCATACTTAAGTATATTATTTTAAAATGTACAATACTTCCATAAGTATTCTTTTTAACAGTTTTCCACAGGGGCACTCTTTAAAAATGGCATACTGTGTAATCAAGTCCTAATGAGTGGGACATTTTTCTTGGCTAGAAAAAGCTGCCAAGTGAACAAGAATCTCAAAACATATAACCAACAAGTTTATTTTGCCATTTATGGTTGGGTAAATCTAAAAAAATAGATAAGAACAATAGTCAGTAGAATAATAAGCTGTGCCTCCAAAATAACAGCAAAGCTGTCTCCTGAATGGCAAACATGCCCAATTTGTGTCAAATATTGATGAGTATAGCTTATCTCTCAGATATAACGCAGAAATTCTCAGAATAGGGAAATAAAAAAATTGCAATTACCTTGTTTTATTTTTTTTATTCAGTCTTGGCAATAGGCTTCCATAGATATATACTGAAGTATCTTGACGCTTGAACATTTTGAGTTTACTCTTCATTAGGCAGCTCCAGTCTCGTTGCAAAATGTATTCCTGTTTATCGAAGATGTAAATACAGCTCCGGTAGCCACATACAACCACAATTACTTTGTCCTCCATTGTTGTTTCGGATTTTCTGCCTCTGCTCGTAATGACGTCACTGCTAGAGCAAGCTCCTGATTGGTTAATGCAGCACGAATATCCGCCAAAGTTTCGATTTTTCAACTCGCTCAATTCAGCCAATAACGCATTGTCTATGGCAGGATTGTCTATCAATCTTGCATTGACTTAACATGTAAATCACTCGCGCGTCTGGTGTGAACGCACCTTGAGAGAGACAGACTTCATGACCTTTTTTATTGTTTGATTTGGTTTACTTCATGTTATGATGTTAAGAAACACTTTTCTCCATGATGTTCAGATTGTACGATGTTGCCTAGAAACAGCATTCATACTAGGGCTGAACGATTTTAGAAAATAATGTAATTGCGATTGTTTTTACCAGTATTGCGATTTAATATGCAATTTTTTTTAAAGCTCTTCATATTCATTATTAATCAAAGAATGAGGAAAAAGGACGGTGCTTTATTTGTAACCAAGAGCAGACAAGATGTAGGTGATATCAGAGCTGAATATAGCAAAATGTTCTGATGGCTCCACTCAGAGATTGTGCATTACTAAACAATACCATCTGTTAGCTCTCACCAGGACTGCTGACATTTTACGATGAACACTTACAATGACAAAAGCCAAAACATAATGAATTTAGATCTTAAGTTTCAACATGTGAACATAGATTACTTCTGATAATTAAGTGCTTTGAAAACATGTGAAGTGTTTAATGATCCAGGTGTATTTAAATTTTGTCTAAAAAATGTGATCAGATCCAGAGGTAGAATTATTTTAAATAATGCATTACAATAATGTTCTCATAGAAAAAAATAATAATTGTGTTATCAGTTACTCTTTATGAAAGTGAGCAAGTATTTAGTGTTACATAATCTGAGCTGGGCTTGTTTAATTTGTTAATTAATAAAAAAAAAAAAATCAAATGACTTTTATGCAAATATGTAAATTAATGATCCTCAAATATAATAATCTGTCTTTAAAACTCACTTCTGAATTTATCAATCTGTGACATGAATCTCATAAAAAGAAAAAACAAACAGATAATTTGTTATATAATTATGAAAAATAATAGAATCATTTGTCAAGTTAAAGTATTGTTTGATTTAGTGATTTCTTCAATAACAAGACTTAAGCAACCGTAAGTGCACTTTAATTGACTTTAGTATAAAGTTAATTTTCAGTGCAGACTCCATATAAACCAATTGATGTAAATGAAATACATTTTAATATCCAAATGACAAAGAGCTCATATGTGATAGAAATTCAAAATGAAATGTTACATCCGTGTATTTTTTATCAAAGTGAGATTTAGACATCAAAGAAGATGTGTCAAAAAAGTATAGAGATAATATAAAGCACTCAAAGCCATTTTAATGTCCAGAAGAAATAGATCTATCTTCATGAACACCAATTAACATGCAATTAAAGTATCCGAGAAAATTAAAGGTTCAACTTAAGCAATTTTTTATAAAGTACAATATTCCAAAGTATCTTTTTCAGTTTTTCCACAGGGCATCTTTAAAAAATGGCATGACATGAACAGTCCAATAGACATTTGTCTTGAGCTACAAAATCCAGAAACAGAGTCTCAAAACATGAATGATCAGACAAGTTTACTGCCATTTATGGGTTGGAAATCAAAAAATGATAACACAACATGTTTGAAAATGCTGTGCCTCCAAGAATAACTGCACAGCTCTGTTCTGAGATAAAAACATGAATTTTATTGATGCAAATATTGATGATACACTTATCTCTCACCATAATGCAAGAAATTTAATAAAAATATACAATGTGATACTGTTTTACTTTGTATTGTCTATACTGAACAGGTTATGATACACAGAATCTTAAGTAACCCTTCATGACCTATTTTTTATATTTATTCGTGTTATAGTTAGAAAACACTCTACTTTTAGATTTGCTGATGTTGCCTGCAGATTCCTTCTTGACATATTCTGCCCATGACTGTGGATCGAATCAACTGGCATGAAAGCAATTTCAATGTTCATAAAATGCTCAATGGAACTGTGTGCTTATCTGTGCTGTCACACAAATTATTCACTGTGACACAAGACTGATATTAAATACTGAATTAGAAAATACACATTTAATCGTGTCACATGTACTCATTATTACACCAGTTTTACCAATTCAACAAGAAAGATTTTAGACCAGACACTGTCTGCTGTGTTTGACAAAATTTATCGATTGACAGAAATCAACCCGAACACAATGCAGATTTACAATATTTTGTCATCTGTGAGCCTCTGTGAATTCATATCCACTGTTAATTATATCCCTGCTGGAAACACTGAAGTGTTCACAGCATCATACAAACGTAAAGCTACAGGCAAGATAAACTTGACCTAGATCACATCAGATTGTGCACGTCGCAATTCAACAACAACGCAAGACAAATGGTTTGTAAAATGGGTCATCTTAGATCATTAGCATCATGCAACAAAGCTGATAGTCAAGAGATAAGAACAGCACAATAAATTAAATTATGAACTATTCATGCTTTAAAAAAAAATATAATTGTGTTTATACATAAAAAGTATTTATAAAACTGTTCTCATATGATAAACATTAATCTCATAATAACCTCAACTATGAAACAAAATGTTATAAACAAACAGTAAATACTTGAGATTTTTAAAGAAAATTTAATGCATTATTAAAATAAGTATTATTATACAAACTAGCAGTTGTTTGTCATAACAGATGTAACTTCTTTGAGTTCTGTTATTTGTTACCTGTATTACATGGCATACTGTTTGAAACTTTTATAAATATAAATATGAATGTACATCAAACAGTACACTAAATATATGGCCAAGAGAGCTCAAAAGGCACCAGCATATTGTTCCTGCACGCAGGCTGAAGACTGAATCCTGCATGTAAGCGCTTGGTGTAGATGAAATCCAACTGTGATCTTATTAGAAGAGATGCAAGTCATAAGACACTGTTCTTATAATTGTGTCATTAATATTAATTTGTCAAATGTCACAGAACTGTAGAAAATAAATTACACCCTAATACACTGCAAAACTGAAAATATAAAGGCTAATCAGTAAATACTGGCTTGAGGTGATTAAACACTGCAGGCCAAGCGTTTGTTAAGATGCTTAGGTCTGAGTTTGCTAGAAACAGGTGATGAAGAGATAGAATGTCATAGGTCAGATGACCAAAAATATATTTTTTAAAAGATAATTATCATGTTTAAGAAAAAGAACTTATTGCATAAAAAATATATGAAAATGTAAAATCTAATTTAGCTGTCTTGTTTTGAAAAGGCACTTTGTTAAAAATAAAATAACTGTAACTAGTTTCCATTAAAACTGCTTACACAAGCTGAAGATGAAATGCAGCTGGGTCTTTCAATGAAATGATCAAACACAGCGCAGCGAAAAACACTTTCTAAAATTTCAAAGTCCTGGGCTAGCCAGCAGATTGCTTATAGAAACTTTAGTTGAAAGTCTGTTCCAACAGAAAACTCATTGCTCTAGAAGGAGATCTGCTGATGCCTAAGCGTTTGGAACTTCAAACTTTCTGACCTCGCTCTGCAACAAATATTTATATATATATATAAAGTCCTTATTTTAAATACTTATTGTTCCCCATAATGTTTCTTTAAAATCACAATGTGTTTTCTGATTTCTGTTTTGATGTCATTCATAGTTGGGGCAGCATAATTTAAAATCGTCAAATTCATTTTTTTAATGAAATTCACATTAACCTATTCATGTTTTTGAAACTATATACACATATGTGATCACACACACGCCACTTTTTAGGTACACCTTGCTAGTACCGGGTTGGACACCCTTTTGCCTTCCGAACTGCCTTAATTCTTCGTGGCATAGATTCACGAAGGTGTTGGAAACATTCCTCAGAGATTTTGATCCATATTGACATGATAACATCACGCAGTTGCTGCAGATTTGTCGGCTGCACATCCATGATGTGAATCTCTCGTTCCACCACATCCCAAAGGTGCTCTATTGGATTGAGATCTGGTGACTGTGGAGGACATTTGAGTAAAGTGAACTCATCGTCATGTTCAAGAAACCAGTCTGAGATGATTTGAGCTTTGTTACATGGTGTATTATCCTGCTGGAAGTAGCCATCAGAAGATGGGTACACTGTAGTCATAAAGGGATGGACATGGTCAGCAACAATACTCAGATAGGCTGTGGAGTTAAAACGATACTCAATTGATACTAAGAGGCCCAAAGTGTGTCAAGAAAATATCCCCCACACCATTACACCACCACCACCAGCCTGAACCGTTGAGACAAGGTAGGACGGATCCATGCTTTCATATTCTTTACGCCAAATTCTGACCCTACCATCTGAATGTTGCAGCAGAAATCGAGAATCATCAGACCAGGCAACGTTTATCCAATCTTCTATTGTCCAATTTTGGTGAGCCTGTGTGAATTTTAGCCTCCTTTTCCTGTTCTTAGCTGACAGGCGCGGCACCCGGTGTGGTCTTCTGCTGCTGTAACCCATTTGCTTCAGGGTTCAACATGTTGTGCGTTCAGAGATGGTTTTCTGCATACCTTGGTTGTACAACTTGTAACGAGTGGTTATTTGAGTTGCTGTTGCCTTTCTATCATCTCTAACCAGTATGTCCATTCTCCTCTGACATGACATAAACAAGGTATTTTCGTCCACACAACTGCCGCTCACTGGATATTTTCTCTTTTTTGGACCATTCTCTGTAAACCCTAAAGATGGTTGTGCGTGAAAAGTAGATCAGCAGTTTTTGAAATACTCAGGACAGCCCGTCTGGCACCAAAAACCATTCCACGTTCAAAGTCACTTAAATCCCCTTTCTTCCCCATCCTGATGCTCGTCTTCACCACATCTAGATGCCTAAATGCATTGAGTTGCTGCCATGTGATTGGCTAATTAGCAATTTGTGTTACCAAGCAATTGAACAGGTGTACCTAATAAAGTGGCGGTGATGTGTGTGTGTGTGTGTGTGTGTGTGTGTGTGTGTGTGTGTGTGTGTGCATATATATATATATAGGTAGGCCTACTAGATGGTGCTAAATACCCTGGATACTTAATACCATCTGGATTTTGCTGCACGTCTGTTTAAGGAACAAGGTGTTGTGATACATTGAGCTTTTTTGCCGCGCCACGCATAATTCCAAAAATAGATAAGCATTAAAATCCAGATGGCGAATGGCTTGACCGAGTGTTCACGCAGATGATGACGGCTCACTCGACCGGGGCCTTTTTAGTGATAATAAAGGGAGCGGGCTTTGCACACTTTCTATGCTATAATTCATGCAGCATTTGTTGAAACTTTTGTTTTCGGACACAAGCACTCTGTAAAGTTTCGGGAATATTTATAGCAAATAGCAGTCGATGACAGAGCGATAGCGAAAGACAGGACAGTAAATATATGCGAGAGCAGCCTCAGTGATTTAATTCTGGAACCGGTCCTGGCCAAACCTCCGAGGACAGTGAGAGTCCTGAGCGAGATCAAGTTCACAGACCAAAAGCGTGAGTAAACTTTGAGTTCGGGACATATATAGTAATTTCCTTTCCAGCAACGGACGGTAGAAGGGTCGGGAATTAACAGGCTACTTTTAATTTTTCCTCACGTGCCTTTGATACAAAATGGACACATTTCAAGTGACATGGTAAAAATACAAGGAAAACTTTAATGAACATCAGAAAAGCAAATGAGGCAACTGACACTTAAAACTGGAAGCATCGCTGTTCAAATCAGCAGCAAAAGTCAAAGCTAGACCACGGTTCTAAATGTTGTTTTTAGAAAAGTTATTCTTGACTGTGCTGTATTACGGACTCTGAATACTTGAATACTTTCTGAATACACGTAACTCACGCAGGCCCCTGATGGAAATAGGCCTTTGAGACAATTAAACACAAACCACCATCATTAAATATTTTATAATTTCTTTGCCATATGTTAATTATATTGAGTTTCTACAATATAAATCTATTTTAGAAACTTAATTTCCTGTGAAGTTGATTTGCAACGATTGTATCGTAAATGGCACTATGCAAATAATCTTGCGTTGAATTTCTTTCATAGCAAATTAAATCATATCACATTCTGTGATGCACAATGATTGAACTGTCTGAACTATAAAAACTGACAAAAAGCATGTGAACTGCTACAAAAGCCACGAGGATCTCTTCTCAAGCACACGAAGATAAAACCTGCATAATTATGTTGAAGTTAACTATTATCTAAGTGGCAGTAAGATTCTTCCCAGATGTTTGAACATGCTTAACGTTTATAAACCTATGAGTATAACCCAGAAACACAGGTTAACCCTTGACATTTCAGATGGTGTAACCTTGTCCCAGGATGCACCTGATATTCTGATGGATGAGAAAGAGGGTGAAGGGGAACAAGGATTTCCCTGCGATTGCAATGTGTAAAGAAAGCCCCCCGTGCAACGGCCCACGCGTGCACACCCCAGCGCTGGAACACACCCCTGATCAATGTAACTGTATGCAAGCGAGTGTGCTTGAGAGCGGCCACATCAACCAGCAGGTGTATCCTGCCACAGCAGCAGTTGAGGATGCTCCAAATCTGATACGCTGTCAGAGATGAGAGAGGCAGAGGGTTTTGATCTCAGACATTAAAATGTCAGCTCTGTCTCTACACTTTCTGACAACTATAAAAAAAACACAAAAAAAACTGTTAAAACAGAATTCAATACACCTCACGACCTACAGAGGGCAGTGTGTATCTCCACAATCCTGTTTAACTGCTTCACAAAAACGTCTATTGAGCCAAGCATACTTGGAAACACAACAATTTGTTAACATTAGTTAATGTAATAGTTATCATGAACAAAGAAAAAAAAAAAAAACCTTTTGGCTGTGGCTGAAAGACTACATATTGATTGCTGACTGGCCAAAATCAATATCATACTAAAATAAACACTACTTATATATATATATATATATAAATACACTGATTTTGGCCAGTAATCAGGGTATAAGAGATTAGATCTTGTGATGACGTAGGGCTTCTTAATCATGTTTATTTTGGTCAATACGGAGATCGCAATTATATAATAAAAATAAATCAGGAAGGATGAATGTGCATTTGCTGTAAAGAAACCGGGTGAGCTGGATTTAAAACAAAAATGACAATTTGTAACTTAATTATCCTGTTTCATAATCGTTCAAAACCATAATTGACAATAATATTTGATTAAATCGTGCAACCCTAAAAAGGAAGAACAATGTTATGACGAAAATTGACAAAAATAAATAAAATATTAAGGGGAGAAATTATGTAACAATTGTGAAAAAGGCACAGCATGCTTTATATCACCAGCTTTGTGAATTACATAATTGCTGCTAAAGATTAACTCTGTAACCTGTAAACATGTTTTTGTGTTTACAAGCAATAGAGAGTAAAAACAGTTGCATACAGCAAATATGATTATAATGAGAGTAAATGGTCATCCCTTGTGTCTGTCCTTTTCCGGTAGAGTGAGCGTCACGCCTGAATAAACACATCCGCTGCCTCGTGTGCCATCTGACCCAATGCCATACCCCTACAGAACCAACGCTGCACCATCACACTATAATCAGCCAGACACCGAGAGAGAAAAGCAAGCCTGCATAGTTAATAATGCTGCCAGAAGACCAAACAGCGTCATTTAACTAAAGTTGCTCATTCAATAAATACATCTGAAACATACAGAACAAACCTAACAGAACTAAACAACCATCAAACATGTTTTTTTTTTTTTTAGAACAGCTTGACTATTATATGTATGTACACTGCCCTCTTCAGGAGGAGTCCAACAGGTGTCAGCTTACATCATCCACAGAGCCCATTCACACACCGTCACCATAGCAACTGCTCAGCCTAATGACATTAGCATGCTGAGAACTAGAAACGCTAAAAAAACAGTAATGTCATCAGGCATTATGGGGCTTCAAGGAACCATTAAGGCTGGACTCTTAAGGCAGTTGTTTAGTTTCTTAATTAAGTTCCTCTAGATTAATCTTATAGTATTTTCCTCTTTCTCCCTTTGCTGGAGTTCAGAGATGTTATATTATATAATAGCACAAGTCCTTCCGTTGCATAGTTACCAGCTCTAGTAGAAATCCAATACAAAAATACCTTTTACACTGCAACACAGAAGACAAATGGTCCATGCAGAATCCCTACAGTTCACGACTCTTTTCACCCATCTCTTGTTTATACTTCATTCATTTGACTACTAACACATTCAGCTTCCTCTCGGGTGTGTGAATGTTTGGTGATGTAATTCTCGCCTGAGACGACGATCCATTCAACCAGCTGACAAACCTGCAGACGGAGGATAAATTTAAACCTGTGAACACTGGTATGATCCTAGATCCTCACATTTCATAAATTACTGCACTCTAAAAATACTCCAAATGAGCTTCACTAAAGTGTACAGACCAAACCTCAGATAAATGAGCCTCTTTAATACTTCAGGAGATGAACTCTGAGACGGAACTGTTAAAGGATTATTTTACTTCCAAATAAAAATTTCCTTAAACATCTTGGATGACATGGGGGTGAGTAA
Source organism: Gymnocypris eckloni scoliostomus (assembly GCA_027564155.1). Classification (NCBI taxonomy): domain Eukaryota; kingdom Metazoa; phylum Chordata; class Actinopteri; order Cypriniformes; family Cyprinidae; genus Gymnocypris; species Gymnocypris eckloni. The sequence continues at coordinate 61,284,395 of CM050412.1, read as the reverse complement.
ATGATATGTACTTCTTTCTTCAGTCAAAAAGAAAGGTTTTGATGAAAACATTCCAGGATTTGTATACATATAGTTAGTTTCAATGGACTCCAAACGGTTGAAGGTCAAATGAAAGTTTCAGTGCAGCTTCAAAGGACTCTAAACGATACCAGACGATGAATAAGGGTCTTATCTAGCGAAACGATCGGTCATTAAAAAAATATATAATAAAAATTGTATTTGCTTTATAAACACAAATGCTCGCCTTGCTCTGTTCTGCGATGCGCCCTTCGCATAATACGTAATAACGTTGAAAAGGTCACGCTTGACGTAGGATCCATCTCATCTTCTCATCCAAGTTCAAAATCGTCTGACCTCATTGTTTTACTTTGTAAACTCGTTGAGTTGTAACTCTCATTTTTTGTAAACTGCGTTTGACTTAGTATTTGCACGTTCAATTTGTAAACACTGACTCGGTACTTCCCCTACATCAAGAGTGACCTTTTCAACATCATTACATATGTGAAGTCTGGGACGCACATCGCAGAACAGGCGAGCATTTGTTTATAAAGCATATACATTTTATTTTTTAAATGACCGATCATGTCGCTAGATAAGACCCTTATTCATCGTCTGGTATCGTTTATAGCCCTTTGAAGCTGCACTGAAACTAGGGCTGGGCGATAATTCGATAACGATAATTATCACGATATCATTTTCCTCTAAAACGATATGAAGAGTTTGATAAATGTTTGATATAATGTTTATGTGCCAAAAGCGGAACGAAACCACGCAACTCATTTGAATCACGCCACACGGACCGTTTATCCGCTCGGATCACAGTTCAAACTGCCGCGCGGCACGAGCTCACTAGAGCAGATGCGTTTACTCGGTCACGTGAACACTAAGCAGTGCTGTGAGATCCAGTCAGTAGGCGCATTCGACTTTAAGCGGCGCTGCACAGAATGGTCAGTGTAAGACATCAAAGTACCGCGAGAGCCATTCGAAAGCATAGGTTTCATCTGCTTAAAGTTGAATGCGCCTATTGTGAGAACACAAGCCGAACAGGAGAAACACTGTGCAACGAGACCGTCAGAAGGCTTTTCAATCTGCATATCGCCAATTTACTGTAGCAACACTCACTGCACTATGGTATTGTGGCAGAAATGTGGGATATTCACATTTAATTTTATTACAGGAGTAACGGTATATAATTATAGTAAGTATGTGTGGTTAAGGCAGCTATAACATGTGTGCATTTATACTGAATGGTTTCAGACTACTGTCTGTTCATACAAATAGACTACTTAGTTATATTTACTACTTAGTTATACTACCATTTAGTTATATTTTTACCATGTTATTGAGGTGCTATATGTCTGGTTTTAACTGTTTATCATTATTTAAATGTATGCTACTAAGGGGACCAATGCTTAATAAAAATAAAAAATAAAAACTTGGTCAGAATATTTTATACCATATAAAACTGAGGTTGCTACAGATGTTACTGATTTTGATAATGAACAAAAATATAACTGCATCCTAACTCAAGCTACGATCAAATGTGTATTTCTAAGAGACGAAAAAGTGATATTATTATCATTCATATTATGAGGCAACCCAAACCGGTTTCTTGTTTTTGAAACAATATCAACTCATTAGAACATGCAGAAACTAAGAAATACATATCTATTTAGATAATTATTGTGTTAAGGAAAATTAATGGTCTGGTTTCTACAACTTTCACTTTGGAGCAAAAATCTGTCTTTAAACTTGAAAGAAATAAAGATTTGACATTTATCGTGATAATTATCGATATTGACAGATATGAAAATAATTATCGTGATCATTTTTTGGGCCATATCGCCCAGCCCTACCTGAAACTGTAATTTTGACCTTCAACCGTTTGGAGTCCATTGAAACTAACTATATGGATACAAATCCTGGAATGTTTTCATCAAAAACCTTACTTTCACATAATACAATTAAATAATTTAAATAAATTAAAATAAATGAGCAAAATGTCACGAATAAAAGAGTCATAAAATGACAACTAATATGCACTGCCGTTCAAATGTTTGGGATTAGTATTTATTTAAAGAAATTAATACTTTCATTCAGCAAGGTTGTGTTAAATTTATAGAAAGTGAAAGTAAAGACATTCAAAAAAGATTTCTATTTTGAATATGCTGTTCTTTTGAACTTTTATTAATAAAATAATCCAGAAAAAAGTATCACGTGCCAAAAAAAACAAAACAATAAAATTAAGCAGCCCAACTGTTTCCAACATTGATAATAAAACAGCATATTGATAAATCAGAATGATTTCTGAGGATCATGTATGAAAATTTAGCTTTGCATAACAGGAAAAAAACCCACAAAAAAATAGAAAAGTTGTTTTAAATTGTAATAATATTTCACAATATTACTGTTTTTTCTCTATTTTTGATCAAATAAAATACTGACTTGATGAGCAAAAGATCTTGCTGACCTGACTGATCCCAAACTTTTGAACAGCAGTAAATATCGCTTATAATTTAACATGTCTGAAAATTGACAGTTTTCTGGAATCTATGAGACACTGTGGAAAATCTAATTAGTTAAATCTAATCAAAATGATGTATGCCCATGGTACTTCCTCTTAAAAGAGACACTTACTTGTCTTTCTCACAGAAATTCCTCACGTCCCTTAATAGGACTTGTTTTTCCTGACTGAAATTGGACTACAACTGCCCTATACCTGCTGAGGATCAGATCTCAATCTGATCAGGTCTGAGACAATGGAGAATGGAGAGGACACTGAATAATGAAGAGCTGGTGAGCAGCACTGACAGCAATGTGCTGTGGTCTGAAAGACTATCACATCTTACACTTGTAGAGCCATACGGCAGGAGAACAAACACAATCGACTGAAATGGGCCGTTAAATGTGCTGAAAGCATAATACAAATAAAATGACATATATAAATCACTGAATGACTGCCACTGGAGAAAATACCAATAAAAAAATGAAGTGAGGAGAAATAATAGAGGAATAAGCGTATGATAATGAAGTGTGCTTACATTCCTGAGTCAAATCTCGCTCTTCAGCAAATAACACAGATGTGTACACGACTTGCTCTCCTCCAGCTCAACTCACCACCCACAAATCCTCCCACACACCCACAGCACAACAAAGAGACCCCAGAGAGAATTTCACCGCTCAACAGTGACGTACAGGTCAAGAATCTTTCACCATCACACAGTGCTGGGAAATAAACCAGCAGCATAGGAAGAGTAGATTAATGACTGTGGGTCATATGCAGCACATACAGGCCTAATGACCACAAGAGACTCTTACCTGACAATCAAAGTCCTGGAAGTTCTGTCCATTCTGTGTGGAAAGAGCGAGAAAGAGATCAGCTGAAAGGGTTAAGCATGTTATGTTAACATACCAGGTCATGCAAGACACAATGGCTCATGTTATACCTAAATATTTCAAAAGCAAAGCTACTTTGCGTAAATTCAGAGGAAATGTTTTATAATCGGCTGTAGTTTTTGGGACTGAATTTTGAGGGATTCACTTCTGTAAATAACTGAACTTTGTGTGTACAGAATGAGACTGACAGAACATGCCATGCATATTCAGCTGTGGTTCACACTTGTAGCCTCAATCAATAAAACTGTCACTCCCTCCCTAATCTAAAATGAATTGGGACCATGCAGATGTTTTTAAAACAACAGAGTATTTTGAAGGACAGATTGTATCACCAGTTATAAATAGGACCAACGTTTCTATTTATTTCTGCTTATCTGAATGGTCAAGCAGTGAGCGACCACCAGGAGGAGTCACAAAGTCCACATGGTCTTTTTAAGAGAAGGGAACATTTTCTAAATGTTTTTTGTAAAATGTAAACATCTTTTATAGATCAGATTCGTTTAGATGGTAGTGTGGTTGCATTTCAAATCTAACTCTATAAAGCCAACTTTATAATATTTGATATGACAATTTCTAAGACATCTAAAATAGCAACATGATCAAAACTGAAAACATACAATTTGTCATCTGATTGATATTTTATGTTTAGCAAGTAAAAAGCCTTTTATTTCCTTTATAAAACTGTAATTTTATATTGCAAGTAATATTTTAAGATGAACATGGATTGAATCAACTTGGGTTTATGAGGAACGTTTAGTTGTTCTCTCAATGATCACTGTATTGCATTGCATTATCTTTTGTCCCCAACAAAAAATACAGAACGTTTATCATAAAACTGATATTTATGTGCATTTTATGTAAGTCTTATACTGTTTATTTCCATTAAAAGCTATCAGAATTTCATCTTGCATATCAGCATCAGAATTCTTATTTTTGCTCAAAATACAACTGACATGTTTTTTCCTCGAGTACAAGCTGCATTTTCTTCATTATCATAAGCCATAAAAGCCTGATGCATCATGGATGTATTATGCTGCAAAAAAAAAAAACTCAAAACAAGCAAACTTTGTTGTTTTTTTGAATATTTAAAACCGTTCCAAATAAAACAACAACAAAAAATATGTCAGGCTTTACAGAGCACTCTTGAGCAAATATAAGGCAGTATGCATACTTTATATAGTATACACATAAATAAGCTCTTGTTCTTGAGGATTTTATAACAGCTGCTCGGCTGTGAGATTAGGACCTGATGACATTATACATCATCTCTCTTATCTCACTGCTCCGGTACAGCTTGGTATCCAAGGGTAACGGGCCCTGAGACGAGCGCCTTGAGGAGCCTGGGATCGAGTCAGAGTGAGAGAACTGGAGTGGTGGGGTGAGATGTAGTTAAAGACAGAGAGGGGAAGCACTGGCGTTCACAACCAGACCAATGTGTGCAAACTCACCTTGTCTGTCAAGAGGGGTTTGATCTCAGTCAACTGCACATCCTGTAACTCATCCATCCTCAAACCTGACAGCTGCCCGTCACTAAAGAGAGAGGGAGACAGGACAGATATGGATTAGTACATCATTACAGTCAGCACTGACTTATTGACCAACAGGGAACATGGCTCAGCATGCCAAATGCTCATGAATACAGAATTACAGTAAACAGGGCACAGAGGGAGAGAGAGAGAGAGATTGAGAGAGAGTGAGAGAATTGATGTTTAACATCCTGCCTAATAACAGCCACCAAACCCCCATTGTCCTGGTTAACCGAATTCAGATGAGCTCATGTTTAACTCTCTGTGGCCATCCTGAAGGTCAATGCATCTAACTGTTTCAGGAAGGGCATTGTGTAGGCTTATGTCACCCTTAAAATGGCGCTGGGTGCCTTACTGAAGCTTGGTGTTGCTGAAATAAAGTTTTTTTGTCCCCTGAGCTGCTCTCCAACCAGGAACAAATGTGCTACTGCATTAAAAGCACAGTCCCTTTGGGCATACTTAAAGAAATGAAGCTGATTTTACTGCTGTAACGAGACTCATTTCCTAGTAAAACAGGATTTACAATAAAAAACATGTTGGGTATACACTGGAACTTAATTGGATCATGAAAAGTGGGCGAATCCCAGCTTGTATATTGCATATTAGGGTTGGGAATATAACGTGTTTAGACACATTTTGAAAGGTAACAGCATATTAGAGTTTGAATTTACATACTACTGTTTGAAAGTTTGAGGTCTATACCAAGCGGCAACCTCCCGCTCTCTCTCGTGAAACCAACACAGAAGTGACTAAAGCTGTAATTCATCGACTGGCCGCTAGAGGCTGGCTGCAAAAGGGAGTCAGTCCCATAGACTCCCCATGTTAAAATGCCCAACTTTACAGCAGAAGTATGTTTATAGCCTGGTACAAAAAGTGGTTTTGGTCTATATAGCTAATTTGCCCTTCATGACAACTGTGAGGGGGTGAATTTTTTTATTACTCATTTGTTTACATTTTATTGAGCCTTAAATTTCTGCATAATTAAGGGTGTGGCCACTTGAGTGACAGGTGGATTGCCGCTGCGGTTACCACGGTCACGCTAGGCAGGCAGGGTTTCAGCAACCAGCTCCACCCACCTCCGCCTTTTGCCCATTTTCGATTATCCAGGAGTGATGCGCTGCCAAGATGGCGATGGCCGACTCCGCCCACTTTGAGCTTCAAAAATCCTCTTCAGAAACCTATGGGTGACGTCACGAACACTACGTCTATTTTTTTTTTACAGTCTGTGGTCTATACGCACAACATTGATACAAAAGGTTTCTTGAGCAGCAAATCATCATATTAGAATGATTTATGAAGGATCATGTGACTGAAAACTCAGCTTTACATAGGAATGAATCACATTTTACAATATACTCAGATAGAATGTTATTCTAAATAGTTATTTTAAATAATATTTCACAATATTAGTGTTTTAACTATTTTTTATCAAATAAATGAAATTGATGCACGTTCTTTCAAAAGCATTAGATCAATCAAACTCCAAACTTTGGTAGTGTCGTGTGTAATGTTTTCTGTCTTTTTAGACCACCCAATCACCTTCCCTTCTTGTAAGACTGCTGTGCATTGAAACAAAGGGAAGGACTTGCTGACCCAAGACTGTATAAATGTTCTGTACACCTTGTGCTACAATGTCCAGGTGTCTGCTTCTCCGTTTATAGGCTTTGGCCACCTGTAATGACTTGGCAGTCAGTAAAATATCTCTGCTGCCCTAAATCACATGCATGCCAGGTCATGTGGACTCATTTTGCTTACAGTAAGTTACCCTGGACCTTGACTGACTATCTGTGGTGGTAAGGATGCGAGAGGAGATGAAAAAAAGGATGTAAGGTGAACACTGAGCCGTGGCTGGCGTCAGCAGGAGGGCTGACAAGTGTTGACAAGGTCACAGTCAGAGACAGAAGGCCACGTGTGTGTTAGATGGATTAGTGGAGTTACTCCAAGGGCAAATGTTGATCTGTCACTGTGTGTAGGGTCAGTGATGTGTCATAAGACTCAGTAAAACAAAAGAGAGACAGCCTTATGCTTATACGTTTCTAAATGTTTTTTGTTGTTATCCACCACCCTTAATGTTTTTCAGTGCTTTACCATTATGGCTTTCTGAGAACAGGATGAACACATCTAGCATCTTCTCCTGAATCAATGGAGACAGAGTGTACTATTTTGGGAGGAGAGCTGCCAGATGAGCTTCTTCAGAGCCTCTCAAAGAACAATCAGAGCACTGGCTGTTCTTATGTAACAAATCATTTTCGTGAAATGGAACAATGCGTTATTTTCATTGTGTTTGTTAAATTGGGATTTAAGTGACTGAATGTGGAATGGTTGTTTGTGCCAGACGGGCTAGTTTGAGTATTTCAAAAACTGCTGATCTACTGTGATTTTCACGAAGGTTTACAGAGAATGGTCTGAAAAAGTGAAAATATCCAATGAGCGGCAGTTGTGTGGACGAAAATGCTTTGTTGATGTCAGAGGTCAGAGGAGAATGGGAAGACTCGTTAGAGATGATAGAAATGCAACAGTAACTCAAATAATCACTCGTTACAACCAAGGTATGCAGCATACCATCTCTGAACGCACAACATGTTGAACACTGAAGCAGATGGGCTACAGCAGCAGAAGACCACACCGGGTGCCGCGCCTGTCAGCTAAGAACAGGAAACGGAGTCTACAAATCACACAGGCTCACCAAAATTGGACAATAGAAGATTGGATAAACATTGCCTGATCTGATGAGTCTCGATTTCTGCTGCAACATTCAGATGGTAGGGTCAGAATTTGGCGTAAAGAACATGAAAGCATGGATCCATCCTGCCTTGTCTCAACGGTTCAGGCTGGTGGTGGCGGTGTAATGGTGTGGGGGATATTTTCTTGACACACTTTGTACCAATTGAGCATTGTTTAAACTCCACAGCCTACCTGAGTATTGTTGCTGACCTCATCCCTTTATGACTACAGTGTACCCATCTTCTGATGTCTAATGCACCATGTCACAAAGCTCAAATCATCTCAGACTGGTTTCTTGAACATGACGATGAGTTCACTTTACTCAAATGGCCTCCACAGTCACCAGATCTCAATCTAATAGAGCACCTTTGGGATGTGGTGGAACATGAGATTCACATCATGGATGCAGCCGACAAATCTGCAGCAACTGCGTGATGCTATCATGTCAATATGGATCAAAATCTCTGAGGAATGTTTCCAACACCTTGTTGAATCTATGCCATGAAGAATTAAGGCAGTTCTGAAGGCAAAAGTGTGTCCAACCAATTACTAGCAAGGTGTACCTAATAAAGTGGCCAGTGAGTGTATATATCATGCTATTTTGTGTTTATCACAGTTACTTAGGTGTGTGTGTGTGTGTGTGTGTGTGATATGTCATCCGTGATAATTTCATAATCGTTTTAACAATGCTTGGTCTAACATTGAGAATGGTAGCTAAACAAAACCATGCCTTGAGAATGCGTGCTCACACAGCAGCTTATTTTAATGCCGTTCAAGTCCCCATAATGAAAGACATACAAGGCCATTTTCCCCATGAGTTTTGCCTTGTATTTATATCAAATGATAAAGTTAAAGGAATAGTTCACCCAAAAATGAAAATTCTGTCATTAATTACTCACCCTCATGTCCGTAAGACATTTGTTCATCTTCTGAACACAAGTTAAGATATTTTCGATGAAATCAGAGAGCTTTCGATTCAGAAGATGAAGTAATGTCTTCTGGGTTTGGAACAACATGAGGGTGAGCAATGACCAAATTTGTATTTTTGGGTAAACTATCCCTTTAAGCGATATCTGAAGCCGTTTTACCGAATAAGCAAAATTGCAAATGACACACTAATTTTATAAAACAACTCAATAACAGTTAAATAAGTACTGTCAATATTTTATGTTTTATTTTGTCAAATAAAATTTCCAAATGAAACCACAGCAAACTGTTACGCATCTCCCTGCAACAAACACATATTGTAGCAGTGCTTCAATAAAACCACTATTTGAATAAAGTTTAATGATGGATTCAATGACCAAACGGATCAGCAATTTGTACAAATCTTTTGAAAAAATGACTTAATGACTAACTCCTTAAGATGAATGTTTTACAGTAAATAAATCCATCCTTCCATCCGAGCAATATTGCTTGTAGTAGAAAACTTTCTGTCACTGCTGTGAACTAACTGTCATACAGAGTATGAATTAGGGCTGTGCGATGTGGACAAAAAAAACCTATCACGATTCCTTTAATTTTTTTTCGATTTCGATTTTAATCACGATTTTGACACAGACATGCTTTACAGTTATAAATGCATTCTTTGTGAATTTGAAACATATTTCCAAAGGAAACCAATTAGACCTTTCCCAAAAAGTTGTAACATGTCTCTAGAACAGACATATTGCAAAAGACATATATATATATATATATTATATGTATATGTGATTAATAAAATCCAACAAAACAACATGGAATTTTTTTTGGCCACCAAGTCCTTATGCTGTTCTGAACTCATCTTCCCGGTTTCTTTAGCATACTATCTGTCTGTATGCCCGGTCGGTTCTGTTCTCGCGCTCAATTTAGGCACGCTGCATTCTGATTGGTTCGGATAGCATACTGCGGGAGGTTGGGGCTGGGAGCGCGGAAAAAATTGTGCTATAAAGCGATTTAGAAATCGCGCAAGCTCAAATCACGATTTTATTTCAATTTCGATTAATCGCACAGCCTTAGTATGAATATGAAAATCTTTGGTAGTCAGCTGGCCTTGAGAGGCCAAAACCAGCCACGGTAGCAGCACAAAACACTCAGTAAAAGTGTTTCATTATTGTTATCGAAAATATAGAGAATTACCTTTGTCAATATTGGACACTCCTAATCACAGTACAGTATGTAAAGAATGCTTAAAGTTTTTGACACATTAAAGAGACATCCTGAAAATTAAGTGAAATAAGCCAAGAAAAATAATTTAATTACATTTACTGTGCTTGAACAGTGAAATAGATACAAAATTATATCAAAATACCCAATTGGTTATCCAAGTGAATATAAACAGTTTTTTTTAATAAAATAAAAGGATACTAAACAATTATAATAAAAAAACCTACAACTGACAACGCAACTGCCAAAATCATGACAAAGTGGTTAAATTTATTTTCTAGATGATTTCAAATCTCTACATAAAACAGTTACATTTCTAAAATATTTTCACGTATATCCTGAAATACTGAGAGAGCACAAAGGTCTGTAGAGTTTCAAGTATTACACATTAAGATTGTTAGATTAAATTTATTCCAACTACCTGAGCTAGGGTTGGGCGATGTCTACCAAATTGGCATCGGACGGTGACATCGGGGGTGTGGTTAGGGGTGTGCCCAAATCTTGCCTACTAAACCTGTACATTTTAAATGGGTGCACATGTAACTTCACTAGGATCTATTTTCTTCCAGCTAATTTGGATTCATTTGCTGAAGTTGTGCTTTCCAGCAGAAGAATAATGGTTATGTTCTGTGTGTGAAACGCTAATTACAGGCCGTTGGTGAATGTGTGTGGGTTCAGGTCGTGGAAAGCATCTGATGGGCTCCTTTCTTGCTTAACTGCTCAACTCGCGCCTCACTGAATACATCACATAACCAGCGGAAAGAAAACATATCCTTCCTCTCTTCTTTCATTCAAGAGCCTTCCAGTCCTCCATTCCAACTATAATTTACTCTTATAATTAGTAATGACGTTATAGGATTGTGAAGTAGAGAGATAATTGCAGTTTTGAGAGTAGCTTTAAAGAGACAGTGGGTAGTTCATATAAGACAGGAGGGAAAATGTAATGGTAGTTAAGAGAAATCATGAAGCCAAATCGGAGGCTCTCTAGTTTCTAATTTGAAATGTCAATAAGCTACATGAACTAAAAGGTCATTGGCCCCAATTATCAGCGCTGTGAACAATTATGTTAAAACACCACATAATTATCACTTTGTAAAACTTCTATTATGACCAAAGCGCTGGCTATTTGTGCTTGAGAACAGCATAGCTTTATTCTGTAGATTAACAGCTCTAAAGTAAAGCAGGCATTTCAAATTGAGATTGAGGCAGAAGATTATGATTCACGTCATGTCATATACAGTCAGTGCGCTGTGATAATGCCCTGATGCCACAGGGTTTGGAAGAGATGGAAGTGAATTACATGATGCCACAGGTGTTCCATGATAGATAACAAACAGGTAAGGGAAGAAAATTAGGTGTAACAGACATTATTTATAAGGCCATCAAATAAGATATTGGGAAATGGCTGCAATTTTATTAAATAAAGAAACTGTGCTGTGTGTAGGGCTGCAGTGATTCGTCGACGTCATCGTTTATGTCGATTATAAAAATACGTAGATTAGCATGGAGTGCATTGATGCGTCGCACCTTTAGCCACACCCATTGCGTGCGCCTGCAGTTTTCCCTACTTAAGACTGTTTTTCTGCCATGTTTTACCAAAGTCTTTGGTCTTACACAAACAAGACTCTAGAGCAGAAGGTAAAGGCTAGTATGGCATCATCACTTCACTTCATAGAGCGTTCATAGAGCATTATATTAGCATACGACCGTCAGAAATGCATATATATAGCGAAATGAAGCCTTTACATTGTCAGGATTCACAACTGCATTCAAAGCTGCGCTAAATGAACGGAACAGCACGGGACATCGAGTTGCCTATATAAACATGACAGGTTTAATTCACCCCCAGAGATGGAGAAATGATTCGCGTTCATCTTATGATCCACCGGAGCTGCCGTCAGTGCTGTGGGCGTGATCACGCAGACGCGCGCACCAAACGGTCTCTCTGCACCTGCTAGCAAAGCGTTTAAAGTCATTGTTAGTTGTTTAACTGTGTGATAGATAGGACTGGGCTCATTTATTTAAAAACAGGCTGTCAGCTGTGATAAAACGTCCCGGTGTAGTGACGCCATTTTTGGTTATGTCGCTCTCATGTCCTGAATGCGGTTGTGACTTCAGCTGTTTATTTATATACAGATATGTATTCAAGCAGATGTTTTAATCTGCCGAATAAATAAAACCTTTCAAGTCTCTCACCTGTAAGCAACTGTGGTCAGTCCCAAACAGAACTGTGATTTTTATTAGTTAATTTTCTCTCTTTTCTCTCTTTTTTTATTTAGTTATTTTCTTTCTTTCATTTTTATTTTGTATTAATTATTTATTGTTGTCATTTCTTTTTCTCACTTTTCTTGTTATTATATTTCTTTACTTATTGTTATTTCCTTTCTTTCCTTCTATCTTTGTTGTTGTTATTTATTTTTTGTAAAGTATGAATTATGAGAAAAGGTTTAAATGAAATAAAAGATTAATAGCAGAATTTACTGTTTTTATTTATTGATAGTTTAACTAAAGAATTCATCAACGGATGAGAAAATAATAAATAGATTAATTGAAAAATAATCGATAGATTAGTCCACAATACAAATAATCGTTAGCTGCAGCCCTAGCTGTGTGTTTCAGAGTGACACGTGGCATTGTGTTCACCTGTGCACCTGATTTGTTATTTGGCAGTAAATGCAGGGCCCTTGATTTCCGTTATCCTCAATGCAAGGATGTGTATTCTACGTGTATTTACGCTTTGACTTGAGTGAAAATAGCTTATCCTTGCGTTGAGGGGGATACAGAAGAGCGGATACACTGATTATTTTTATATTCGACGTAATCGATTATAACCTTTTAAGTAATCTGGTAAAATTACTGTTGCAATATATACAGCACAGAGGAAAAATTATATATCAAACTGTACCCTCCCCATTTCTACAATATACAGCATCACAAAAATAATGAACTAGGAACAATATAGGCATCCAAAATTCTATAGGTATATCATAATAAAGGTATCCTCTTCGGTCTCAAATTCAAACTCAAGCTATTGGTTGACATGTCAGGTCTTATCCAGATTAAAATCTAAGTGCATGGAGCTGGTGATTTAATCTCCCAACATCCCAGACAGAACTGACCTGCTCCAGCAGCTACGTCGTTACTATGACTACGGATGTTCCTAATAAACAAGTGAGCAGAGGTTATTCATGGGCAGAATCATGGGGCAATTTCAGATGCACAAATGAGAAGCTTTAAAATATGGAATAAACTAAAGAACAAAGAAAAGATCAATTTAAAAGCAAATGCAAAGCTAAACTAAGCATGTTTGCTTGGTTATTAGAAGTTTTCACAGAAAACAAATAAAAGAATGTGTTGACCGACCATATCCTACATAGTATAATGCTGAGAAATGCAAACAAAGCCTGATTAATGCATTCACATAAACTAAAGCAAACAAAATACACTAACCAACAGCGTACGTATTAGCTGCACTAATCTGCGCTCTAATCAGCTCACAGAGAAACGGAAATCTCACTCTTCAACAGCGGATTTGAGTTGATGGGAGTTTAACATGCTTTGGGTTCTTATGCAAGATTTGAATAGAAATAGACCTGATTCAATTTCAAATTGAGTCAGCTCAATCAGAAAGAAAGGTATTATCACCCATTCGCTCCACATAAGGAAAGGGATGTTCACCCGAAAATGTCATTATTTTCCTCATGCTATTCCAAATATGACAGACTTTAGGAATTCACCTTAAACCCATACACTGAAAAATATAGCCAGAGTATTCTTCAATAAAATTAAATAAAAATCACCTTGCACCCTCTACAATACAAACAGGAGACAACAGTTTTTTATAAAAAAAAGGGGGTGGGGGAGAGATTGATATGTCTTCATAAACACCAAGCAACCCGCTCCAACACTTGTTAACAATAGCACGAGTGGAGAAACTACTAGTGTCAGGAGAAAATTGGTTTGAACATCTGCCTTGTTCTCAAGTCCATGTCCATCAGCTCTGCCCATTTGATTATTAGCATGCTCAAGCCCGCTTATTTGCCATCACCACAACCAGCTGATAAATCATCAAACTGAGAGGGAATGACAGTAATTACTCCATCCTTCTCCCAAAGTATCTCGAAGCATACCAACATCATTATCATTATGACCATCATTGTGATCCATCATAGCAAAATTACCACCACCACCATCACATTTCTCAGCAGGCTGGCCATGAGCCACATCCACACTACCTCTTCATCAGATAAAATGTGACCGGTTTATAAAGTCAATGTTGTTTGATGGGCGCAAAAAAACAAGCTGACCTAGACTTGACATTACTCTTGTTCTGCTGTAAAGGCTTATTTTCATATGAATTCGATAAGGGTTATGAAATATGATTCCGCTTTTATTTTAGCAAATTGCAGCTCAAAAGCTACCAAGTTGCCTCGCTGCTTCCACATCAACTTCAACAGCAGCTTCCAAACTAAAATGAAGAAACCCATACAAATACGCACAGGAGATTCAAATCGTGATTAGTTTTATTATGGGTGACAAGAATAAAGACACACTATAAACCAGAATTTTCATTTTTAGGTGAACTAGCCCTTTAAACTCTATAGATGTTCTGGAACTTGCATCTAAAAAAACAATGTCATGGTAATGTCATAAAAGAAACCCCTATTGAAACTCTTTTAAAACATACAACAGCTTTGGGTGACAAATAACCTGAAATTGTTTACTACAAATACTGACTCCTCCTTGTCACATTCACAAATCCGTGCAGTAGGGGTTTAACGGTACAAGTAGCCTATTTGTAATATTTGTGGTACAAGTATTTTGTTTATGTATGCATACTGCGACTGCATTGCCGTTTTAGTCTGTAATAGGGCTGTGTAATTAAGTGATATTGCGTTCATAATCAAAGGCGATTAATCTGCGATATTGAACGTGATATTGCCTAGCTCTGTTTATTAACTGCAGCTCCATTTGAAAACAGGTGATGGAGATTTACCGCAATCACGGAGCCGGCTTTACTGATGAGATGCGCATGAGAATCGCATGCGATTAATTGCACAGCCCTATTACAGAGTTTATGCCAGTGTACACACTGTAAACAGAGTGGATTGTTTTTTGTTGACATGCGATTAATTGCACAACCCTACTCCGTAATATAGTGGCAAACCGGGCAAAAGGGGCAGTGTCAGCCAAGCAATCACTTGACCAGGGTGTGTGCGGCAGGTCACAGAAACGTCCCAGCATCCACACCACATTCAGCACTGAACACACACAGAGATAGCACAGCACTGGCAGGGAGAAGCCCACTGTGTGGTCCAATACTCCTGCTGGCCATAAATTATGACTGTATATCCCATCTACTCTATATTTCATAAAGCAACACTGCCTGTCACACACTGGAATACATGTATGATGAATAAAAATGTTGGGAAGAAAAATTATTTGTTTAAGATTGCGGTCACATTGTTCTCCAATGCAAACTAAAGAACAGCTCTCCTCTACGACTGCTCTCCCATTAGTCTCCTGCGCATGTTGTTGTTCATTAAGGTCTTTGTCGTCATTCTGTTAGCGATCTCATTAGTGGCATCCTGCCAGTGGCAGAATGGAGCAGCTGCTGTGAGACCGCCTGCCCCTCTAACCAGAGACACCATGGACAGAGAACAAGCAGATGTGATGCCCTATGGGCTTACCAAAGCTTTGGAGCAGAGTCTGGCTGTCTCCTGACACCCGCATAAACTGGGCCACTTGGGTCGATTTAGGGCATGTATTTCAATAGATGAACAGAAACCATGCCGGAAATGCTGTGCCGCGTTACTGCTTGAGGCCAGAGATCCAGAGACAAAAGAGGCACTGCTGTGAAGCTAATTACCCATGATTCATGGCAGCAGCTACTAAGGTTTGAAGACAAAGCTTCTGAATTATTACTCAGCGGTCGAGTATGAGACTACTGCATTAGTGGTGATCACAGACTGAGTTTGGCCCGCAACTAAATGGTTCCCGATTAAAGATTATATGGTTTTGCCAAAGCCACCAATTAAGTTATATTGCTGACAAAATATCAACCACTCCCCACATTATTATCTTTTACTCTTAAAGGAACACTCGGCTCAGCTAGGCTAGCTTAGCATAGATCATTGAATCGGATTAGATAAATAGCATCTGGCAATGGCAAAAATTACCAAAGAGTTGCAATGTTTTTCCTATTTAAAGTTTAACTCTTCTTTTTTACATAATAAAATATAATTTTTTACACTTGCGTTTGTCACTCCTGAAACTGTATACATGGATGTTCAATCCTATATGTTTAGAGACCTAGCAAAGGGCACCTCTTATTAGGGTTGGGTACCGAAACCCGGTACCAACACGGCACCGGTACCTATGGAACTGGTATGTACCGAACCAGAATGCAGATTTCAGTGCCGCATTTCGGTGCCATGCCTGAGCGATCGGTTGAAATATTTGTCCTTTGTTTCTCTGAAATGGACGTAAGAAGCATCTTCACCGGCACCACACGTGCAAAATAATTTCCCGACTGAGAAAATGAAAGTGAACTCAATTCAAAAAGCTCTAATAATACAAGTCCAACAAATCTTTATAGTAACCCGAGTGTGCGGTTTTCAC
The DNA here is from genome assembly GCA_027564155.1 of Gymnocypris eckloni scoliostomus. NCBI lineage: Eukaryota > Metazoa > Chordata > Actinopteri > Cypriniformes > Cyprinidae > Gymnocypris > Gymnocypris eckloni. The sequence goes on along the minus strand of CM050412.1, from coordinate 61,267,983 downwards.
ATTCAGACTTAAAATCACAACTCGGGAAATGAGAGCATCCGCGGAGCGCGTGAATGCAGTAATTACACTTGCTCTGACGGCAACAGCAGCTAGACTTCCATTAACTAGCTAAGCTACTACTACCCCATGGGCTACTAATACATCGATTAGCAATGGATTATAAATATACTTAATTATTAATGTAAATACCCGAGATCGCTTGAATAACACAGATAAACTATACATAGTCGTATTCGTGTTTATTGTATTTATTTTATCATTCAAAACGTTTATATCTTCCGTTTACTTATCCATATCCCTGGAGCATCGATCAAGAGTTCGCTACTTCTGTGGCTGAATCTGTGGGTTTTCTGTGCGAGGGTGCCCTCTACTTTCCAGTATGAACGAAAAACACATCACCCCATCATTTTGCAGATGCTTTCAAAAGGACTTACAATTGGGGAATACATAAAGCGATTAATCTTGAAGAGACAAACACTAGGGGTCGACCGATATGTGTTTTTCAGGGCCAATGCTGATACCAATTATTACAGATCAAGTAGACCGATAACCGATATTTTGAACCGATATACGTGTCTGATGTAAAATTGAAAATTAATGCCAAAATTAATAATAACAAGAGCTCTGACAAAAAAACATTCTTTAAATGCTTTTAAACATGTCTTTAATTCTGAAACCTGTTAATAACAACAACATTAAATAAACAGTAATATTAATAATATTAATAATAACATAAGTGCAGGGATCACCCAGAAGCATTCTGTAAACATTTTGTAAAACTTAAAGTAAAACGTATTTAGCGTGTGTGATTATTCTCAACAAAAGTTGTAATAATTGTTGTAGTTGTATTACGTATAATATATTCGGCTAAACCGAACTTATATTTTGACAGGTTGCCATGAGGACCTTTTAAGTTTCTGTAGCCTATGTATATATGATATGACGATCGTTTTACTCAAATTAAGCGGTCAAATGCTCATGAAGTGACTCTCCGAGCAGTTCTGGGGATGTTGTTCATGTATTTATGTCCTCATTTAGTGAGAGACGGCAGATGCTGAAAACACCGCGAGCATCACGCCGCTTCAGTATGTATGTGTGCAGTAAATGAAACCGCCGTCTGTGTCATTCATTAACAGAGATGCAGAACATGCAGGATTCATACTTAAATAGTGTTTTTGCAGCTTAATATTTATAGATAGTAGTCCATAACAGTCGATTTAAGTGTACTGACCTACTTTTGATTAATTCATCCAAACTTGACACATTCCATGACATTTCCGTTATACGGTAAATTCCATTATATGACTGCATTCCGCGATTCGCCGCATTTTCGCATCGCATGACATCATAGGTTATATTGAGGTGTTTGCAACTTCAGTGTAGTGGATTGTGATTTATTGCAACTTCAGCAACGTCTGCCGCTGATTTACATTTGAGAGACAACTGATGCGTGATCACTGAGGCAGCTCGAGTTAGCATGTGCTCTCGGTGTGAGACTGCCTTCAGTTTTCCACGTTGATTGGTCGGACTCGTGACTCTCTACATATCAGATGAGCGGTGGGCGGAGATTGCTCTGAGTGTTACGGCCACAGAGTGTTGAGCTCAGACAGGCTGCATCGAGCCAAATAGTGCATTTAAACATTAAATAATTTCACCTGTATTATTCATTCACCAATAAATAATGTCACCTGTAAATAGTATGTTTGTTTGCATAATAATAATAAAATAAATAATAATTATCGGCAAATCTGTTTTGAAAATGGCCGATATCAATAATTGTAAAAATGCTTAATATTGGCGCCGATATTAAAATGGCAGGTAAAATGTATTCATGTCTTGTATTAAACAGTGCAGCGCAAAAGGTCGTAGGTGTAATTTCCAGGGAATACATATACTGATAAAAATATGTATACAGAATAGAGCTCCTCTCCAATTCCATCCCAGCAGCCACTACAGAGCAGAAATCAGGATCACTTTACTAGCTCACCACCTTCGTTACATAGACACTTAAAAATACAGACCAGACTAGAGGTCTGCTACCCGACCCCGCGGGTCCCGAAATACTGTCGGGTTTGGTCGGGTTTCGGGTTAATGTTTGATGGACAGCGTCGGGCTCGGGTCGGGTTTGTAGCTAAACCAAAACTATATGCAGAGGTTCGCTACTTTCAGATAACGCACACACATATCAGAGATCGCGCACAAACAGCACGGAAACTTTTATTAGTAAAATAGCTTCACAGGCTACTGACTCGCAAGTCACAACATTATATTTATCTGCAATGAGGCGGCAAAATCGCTATTTTTGAAGTAACTAAGCCTCATTGCTTGTAGAGAGAGACGCAGACGCAGGTTCACATGCACGCAACATTCCCCTTCTCTCTGTCTCGCTCCTCTCTCTCTCTCTCAAATAAATGATTAATTCATTCAAATAAATACAATCTTATGTCTGATTTAAAGTAGACAGAATGCTAACGAGCCTTAACTGACAAAAATGACCATAATTTATGGTGGAAGAATTATCTTCATACAAAATTCATAACCTCGGCAGAATGTATGCGCGCTGCACCTGATGTTCACAAACTGTCATAACTGGTAAATGTTTGTGAAATGGCAGAGCCTTGATTAATCTGTTTCTTTGCATGCAATCGTGAAATGCAGCCTTTTTCCTTTTTCTTTTAGTTGGCTATTCGTTGGGGGGGGGGGATTTTGGGTCGGGTTCGGGCTCTAAATTTAACTGTGCCGCTCGGGTCGGGTCGGGTCAGACAATCTCGGGTACGGGCCGGGTTCGGGCTTCAGTTTTGAGCCCGTGCAGACCTCTAGACCAGACACACACTTGTGTTCACATGGACAGACACTCGTCTCAGAGGCATAGCATCATTATATCCTTTTTGATCTACAGGGAGGAGTAATTTTTTCCTGTGGTATGGGAAGTCAATATCTAAAGGATATGAAGAGGAAAATATGCTCATGTGCAGCATAATGCAACAGAAGCTCTTCCTTGGATGGTGAGTATCTACTTTTTGTATTTCCAGGATCAGGTAACTGGACCTCAGCAAACCAGCCCTTTCAGAACAGTACAGCTGCATCTACAATTTCAGAAAGGCTGGAATACAGAGAGAGATAGATAGAGAGAGGACAAGCAAGGACTGCATTTTATATATTAAATTCCCTCGAGCGGGGAGCACAAAACAAATTATTTGAGATGAGAATATAAGTTTTTTCTTGAGAAATTAGCTCTCTAAGAGCTGGTTAACAATTGTATTGTCATCCAATAGATATTGGAAGGCAAGATGACCGATCGAGCTGCCATGTTTCAGACAGGAGAGATTCTGTGGATATCTTAAGCACGATAAACACCAAGCAGACGCCGATGAACTAGTGGCGACAAAAGCAGACAGCGGGGTTGTCTCATGTAGGCAGCGTCTGGGTCCAAAGTTGCCCTGACACCAAGCCGACACTCGACACCAGACGCACAAGTAGCACGTCCGTTCTGCGCCTTTCTCGTGCACTGGTTCGCCAGCTGAACAGCCAATCGTAATGATCAGATGGCCTGACTGACCGACGAGCTCAGACAGATTCAACATGTCGAATCGGCCGAAAAAGTGCTAATGAGGACCAACAGCTGACGGTGCTGAACACACCGAGAAAACTTAGTCGGCCAACGAACAAAAACTGCTCGACAGCTTGGTGTACTGGGCTTTAGCTTCCTATCCTCTTATAAGAGTGAAACTCTTAAACTAAAAAAAAAACGGTTGGACAGTCACATTTAAAGACCGAGGGACTCATTAAATGGTGAGCCATTTTTAAAGAAACTACAGCTTCAAATTTTTATAATTGATATATATATATATATATATATATATATATAATACTTTCCAAATTTGTATGCTCCATCTCATAGTGCCTCACTAACTGTAGTTACAGATATACTGCCAAGGGACCCAGTCCTGAGGGGGTCCTATTCCTGGAAAGCTAAAGCAATTATGAGTTTCAGATTTGCAAGAATGAGTTTAACAAAAGGAGACATATGCAAGTTGTCATGAAATTCAATTTTCCTATGTTACTGATATTGAATTCTGTGAACAATTTCATCCACATAAGTTTTTTTTTCTTTCCCTAAGTCAAGTTAAGTCTTAACTAAGACTTAAATTAAGTCTTAAAAGTTCAACTTTTTTTTTTTAAACATGTAATTACTAGATTAAGAAACTAGCTTGCTAGCAAACATGCATATTAACAGTGTAAACATGAACCTTGTGATCATATGATTAAATGTTAATAAATTAAGTGTATCAGTAATGATAAATCTTTGAGTTTAAAGCGGCACTGTTTGAACTATGTGCTCTTTTCCTAAATGCATTACTTACATTTCACAGGTATATTCTCCATCTGTAAATGTTAGAAAGCCATGGAAATATTTCCATTTTGCTATCAGAAGAAGTGCATGAGCTTTTGCGATTCTCCGCTAAACTCACAGACTTGGTTCTGAACGTACGCCGCTGCGCGCATGTGCGCCAAACAGACAGAGCGCAATGAAATCGGAGCGCAATAACTCTGACTAAAATATACATTTTGCTGAAATGTTTGTAGTTGGACATTTTAAACCCACAAGTAAGTGTATTTGTATGATAGCACTAACTGTAAAGTGACTGTAATGGGGTAATCAAAATAGCCTTTTTTACTCAATTAGCCTAGTCTGTGCTTTTTTTTTGTTTTTTTTTAGTAAATTTAACTTTGCTTTGAAAGCATTGTGTTTTTTAGATCGCAATGTTACAATGTTAGAATGTAATGTGATTTCAACTCTTTTTGCACATTATACATGCCTACATGGTTACATTCACTTTATTTATTTGTTTAATCCAAATACAAAATACCGAGATATGTACCGTATACCGCAAGTCAGCCAAAAAATACAGAGATATACATTTTTGCTCATATTGCCCAGCCCTACTTTGAAGAAACATGCATTTGTTAATATTTAGCTCGATGCGCCCTCTTGTGGCCTCAGGAGAGAAGCCAAAATATTTTTTCCTAACTGAATTTATGCTTTTCAAATTCGAATATAATTCGAATTTTGAAAATATTTGAGTATAAAATTCGAATTTAGTTTTTCAGCCAATTTGACAGCCCTACTGATAAACAGCAACACATGGTATTCAAAGGTAAAGTAGCCTATCTTTAATGTATTTACTATATTAACAGAGCCTCAGAAAATATGAAAAACTAATTTCTCGATTCCCAACCCTAACCAGACACACATGATCTCACTATCAGGGTCTGTTTTCATCCACAGAACATCTCACAACATCACAGCAGAACACTAAAGGCATGATATGAGAGAGCAGAAAGCGTCAGGAAACTCTTTAAACAGTGAAGGGCAGCAGTGCTAGAGCTCAACTAGTCAGTCCATCTCTTCAAAGTCACACCTGAATACTGAAAAACAAAACCTAAAACACCCAAGTCCCAGATTTGACTAGAAAACCGTGCTGGAATAATTCAGATGCAACCTCCGGATCTACTGACCTTTGGAGAAATGTAGTCACATCAATTTTTTTTCTACGAAATTAATACTTTTATTCATCAAGGATGTATTAAATTGATCAAAAGCGACAGTAAAGGTGTTTATAATTTCACAAAAACTTTCTATTTCAAATAAACGCTGTTCTTTTCAACATTATATTCATCAAAGAATCCTGAAAAATATAATGTATCACGGTTTCCACACAAATATGAAGCAGCACAACTAGGCAGAACACAGACTAGTTGCAGCCATTGAAATTAAACATTTTAAAATATAAATTGTTATTATTATTGTGCATATGCATATATGTTTCTAGCCTAAAGCCCAATTTATACTTCTGCATCGAACCTACACCATAGCCTACGCAGAGGCCTACGTTGTATCTGACTTGCACCTCTCCAAAACTCTAGTGCGTCAATTCTATTCAATTTCTTTCCCTAACCTTATTAAATGGGTCATCTTTTCACATAAAATTCTTACTTTGTTTCAATTAATTCAGTTTTCATAATAAGAAACTGTAGAGTTGTTACCATTCAAATGAAGTTAGTATTACCAAACTCTATATTTCCACTGCTGAGGAAACAGAAGCTGCATCTGAAGTGGTATTAGATGTATTTACACACTGTTTGATGAAGCTGAGGTGCCATAATTGCATTTACACTGCAAAATTTTAAATGCATAAATCATTTTATAAGATTAATGCTTTGCATATTTTTTAAATGTTGAAATTTACTGATACTTTTAAATATAACTAAACCACCAGTAGATGGCGGCAAATGTCTGTTTTAATGAGCGAGTCATTTATTCATTCATTCAACCGATTCATTCAAACGGCTGATTGAATCAGAAACGAGGCAATTGGCTGTCCTTATGAATGGGCCACTGAATAATTTACTAACTCGATTCATTCAAAAACGTGGATTCATTCAGTAACGAAACACCACTGTGTGTTGCTCGGAGACACACAACAGTTCTGCTGTGGATTTGATCGCAACTATTTTTAAACGAAATTGAGCAAAAACAGTCAATATTTTGTCTAAATTCTAAGTCACTTAATTTTAACCTCTTGTTTATTGAAATGCTACTGTATAAAATCAGTGTCACATTACAATCGTGCTGATATTGTTATTCAGGGTAACATGGCGTCTAATGTTGCTTACCTAAATCATATTTTGTAAATCCCATTTTTTACCGCAGTATGCATCTATACATTTCTGAGAGTAACTGTGTAACTTAAATACATTATCAGTCGCCGTTTACACTGAATGCCATTAAATTAGAATCATGCTCATGTGAAACGACGTGTTTACAAGCGACTGAGTGTGTGCGTGGCTGTGACGTCTCTGCCTGTGATGCTGGCAATGAAAAGATTGGCTCGAAATCGGCTCCGATCCGATCACTGGCCTGTCAATCGGTGCATCTCTATTTATGAGCACTGTAATATAGTTTAATGTTACACCTTATTTAAAATAAAACAAAGAAAAAAAAATGTAATTCACAAGCGCGTATCAACCGTGGATGTTGTACCGAACGGTACAATATTATATTGAGAATTGTGACATCCCTAATGTAAATATCAAGGTAATCCTGCTGTTAACAATGTAAAGTTATTGCGAGGTGTGCAGTGATGGGGTTCTCGTTTGTCCTAATGATGCAAGAGAACAGACTCATCTGCTACACACTGTGCCACCTAGTCAGGCATTCCCAGATCAAACAAACAGGGCTTAGTGACATACACTCATGTCTGAAACGATATGCTGCTACAAACAGATTCTGATCTACAGTGCCTGACGTGCCAGCTGGTTTTAGTTGTTAGCTCGGAGTATGTCTGTAACAAAAGGATTATAAAGTCTAAAAGACTAAAACTACTGAACATGCTGCTAATTAGGCAAAAGCGTGTAGCAGCATTCTAAAGGAGACTTACTTGAGTGCCAAGACAATGAAATCAAGGGCTTATCCAAAAAACAACAAACAGCCTATTAATACAATTAGGACTATGAAAGAAAATGATTCCCGCGAGCTTCCATCACTAGCTGGATTGCTGACTGACAACTCCTTTTTCTGGAAAGTGATCAGATAGGTGCTGACAGATAAACAACAAGCCCGTGAGGATCCTCAGTTCCAGTAGTCTACTTCTCCAGGAATCCAGTGGAGGCCATGAGCTCCGTCATCCCATGGGGGACGCCACCAGAAATAGAAGCAGGCGTGGATTGATGGAGGACTGTGGGGAGCACAGCCAATGGAAATTAAGGAACCAGAGAAAACACAAAACAGCTGTTACACAGGGAGGTTGTTGGACATAGCAATGGGAGGAGGAGCCGAGTAAACCAATCAATAGAACAACAGTGAAAACAAATATGATCCGTCCAGTGATGTGCTTGGGATATACATATGCAGATATCCCTTCCTGCGAGCTACATAATAAATAATAAAAAAACACCACAACAATTCTGGAAACTTCGGCTCCTCTAATAAACTAAACAGAATCCAACGATTATCAGCAAAAAGATCCAAGGAAACCCCCACTGCCCTACTTGTGGTTTTCTCTTCCCATTAAAAGTTGACTTTATTCAACAATTCTTCTCTTCCTCATCATCCCGAAGGTCTTACAGGTTTTGAACGACATGAGGTTGAGTAATTAATGACAGAATTTACATTTTTGGGTGAACTATACCTAGGGCTGTGTATTGGATTTTTTTCACCGCGGTGAAGCAGCAACAAATATCAGCGGTTTGGCGGTTAATGCATCCGACCCCCACTTTTTTTTCCCAAGTAAAAAAACGCACTTGCAAATGCATTCTGTCTGCTCAAAGTTTCAGGATTTTGATATAAATCAGAGCCACGGCACATTGTAGCAGGAGTCAGATTTCTGCCATTGAAGAGATGCACATTCAGGCGAGGCTTAGAGCCTACACTCACTGCATCAGCACGAGCCTGGTGCACAGCCAAACTAAGATATTTTTTATGAAACTAAAGTAAAGACTCTTAAACCAGAGGTGACACAAATAACACTGATGAAAAGAACTGGTTGAAAGTTGAACACTTTCGTTCCCATATAGCTATAAAATAGTCCATGTGAATCAATGCATGCTGATTAACTTTTATCATAATGTTGTTAAAAAAAAAAAAATGTGACCAGTGGGAAGAATGAGCAGAGCCCTGAATGACTTGATCAAGAATTCTTGCAGCTTCCTCATTAATAATAATAAAGGTCTTACAGGTTTTATTCTTAAACAACTAATTAAATTAAGAATAATAACAAAGATATTATTCTCTATAACTATTTTATATATATATCTTCTGAGTTTAATAGAATTATGGAACATTCTTTGTCATCGAGCTCACTGCATTCTTTGTACAACAAATTATTTAAAGAATAACAACCTGAGCAAGCAGCAGAAACAACAATTTGGCTCAACATGCCCGGATAATTTGTTCTGGTGATTTGTGCTAAACTTCGATTCCTATTTCTTTAGACATTGTTTTCGGGTAAGACTCCGTGGATATAAACGCATTTGTCCAAAGCCAACGTTGCAAAATGTCTCTGTTGAAACGGATAGGTTATAACAGCAAATTAGGATGTAATTAATATTATTTGACTATTCGTTAGGCTACATTTATAATAACAAACTTTTAAAGTGCAAAATAAAAGGCCTTTTCTTCTTGAGAACCGTTCCTCATGAGAACAGATATATCTTGTTTCCAGAATCTCACAATTACATTTCCTCTACTGAAAGAGAGACAAATAAAAATGTAGTCTGCACAAAATGCATTTTATAAATTAGGTTCACATTTTATTATGCCTCTTTGTCCAGAATCAAATTAGTTTTACATTTTGAGTTGTCAACATAATAATGGTGGCAGAGAAAAAAAATAATAATAATGTAGGCAAGTTTGTAAAAAAAATAAAATTGCATATTTGTTATTTTTATTCTTGTCAAAATACAAAATTTGTTTAACCTTTTGATGTCAGTTAGTGTCAGAGAAAAAAAGACATCTGTCATTTAAATTTAAAATGTGCAAAATTAAATCTTTTTCATGAAACCAAACAATTTAACTTCCTGAGAAGAATGTCGAGTCAGACTTGCCTGGCGTGGTTTCTTCGCAGTAAACTGACCATTTGCAGTTTAGCGTTGAAGAATCCACACTTAGCTAAACTTCATCCTTATTCTGCTCTGTCACTCATGGAAAGGCTTTAGGCAAAACCCCTGCCGTGCTGCCCCCACTTCACTCAATATACGATTTGAAAGATTTGATAATTTGTTTATTGACACAAGTACATTAAAATAAAATCAAGCACGGGCATGTGCTATTAGCAGTCAGGGCTTAATCTGAACAGACCCGGATCAGCACCTCCAAACTCCGATCATCTCATCTGACGGATCCGCTTCCTCCAGTGAAATCGTTTATGTCAGGGTTATTGTAGTTTTTTTTAAATTCAGTTTTGTTTATTTTTATATTGCTTTAAATTTTCAAAGTCAGTGGCACAGGAACTGCTCTCACCATAAGATCAAATAAAAATTATTACAAAGCACTCAATGCAAATGCAAACTCTGGGTTGCTGCGACTGTCCTATGATTTGAAAAAAACCCAAACATACATAGAAAATTTTTTAATAAAATAACCGTGATTTTAGAGTATATGTGCACACTATAAAATTAACTGCAGAGACATTTAAGAGGGTTTATTCTCCAAATAACTTTACATTGATGTTACCTCTACATCATCTGATGTGAATCCATCACCCCGCTTTAATGTTCCACAATTTTAAACACTGTATATGATAAAATAATACATACATTCTATATAAGACAAAGGAATTCATGTCTGGATAGTTTTCGTTTTGATTACATTTATGAAGTATATTAGTATGTTTGTATTATGTTTTGCATTTATGTCTTGATGATGGGGTTGTACTATGTTTACCTATTAAATAATGAAGCAAATTTTATTTAGATGTAGAATAACTAAGCGGTGATAATAATGCCCAAAAGATAAAGTACAAATATCTGTCCCTTTGCCCCTGACTGTGTTGCACCTTGGCGACTGCCTTTCGCCTAAATGCACGCCCTGCTCATCGACAGCCCGCCTGATCTGTCAGAGGGCCGTTATGCACATGCACTGTCGCAATAAAACACATGACACAGAAGCACTGGTGCGTAATGCGTGCAGCGTGAGCAACAAGAATAAAACACACAGATATGCATGTTCTGAAAGGATGTTGGAATGGGATATTGTTAACCGCCGGCTCCCGTTCAAATCACACCAGAGTTACCGACCGTTACTGTGTTTTATTCCCGCGTTGCAAAAAAATGCTCGGGTCTTGCGAAAAAAGTGCAGTGGATGACGGTGATGACCTCAACACAGGCATCTCATTATGAAGCGGTAATCACAGCCCTAACTATACCTTTAATAGTAGTCCGGGCCGCAATAACACTGCACTGCAGAGCTCACTGCAGTAATCCTAAAGTAAACTGAAATGTATTTATTTTTTTGAGAAGGCAACCAGGGTGATAAAACCAATTTCCAATTTGGCCTATAAAATTCATGATAATTTCAGTGCTCTGTGTAGCAAGACCTCTTCATGTTTCAGGTGCCTTACAAGGAAGAAACAAAAACAGAGTTTGGCTAAGCCACGTCTAATGTCTCTGGATACAATTTCATAATCTATGCATCTGAATGCTCCATCAGTGCACAAAACATCAGGAGTGAAATAAAGCAGATCAAACCAGTCCTGCTGAGAATCGTCCTCATGGGAACAGATATGTGCAGGCTCTAAAACGCAGGTGTGCTGGTAAGCTGTATCAGCATGTATACCAAATGCTTCTCATGGCACCTGAAATAAAAGCTCACACTGTTTTGGTAAATTAAGGGTTCACAGTGATGGGATGCCTCTCTTTGACAAACCCAGTCATCTAATTTCATGAGACAGTGACTGTGAAAATGGTGAGACTGATTAGCATAGCTTACATTGATGAAAATAAAAACTAAGAGAGAGAAAATAGCACCTTGGCCCCATTGTTAGCTATATCAAATCTGATTCAGATTTACTAAACAGTTAGTGCTATCATTAGGTTTAAAATGTCCAACTACAAACATTTCAGCAAAATGTATATTTTAGTCAAAAATATTGCGCTCTGTGTTTGACGCGCATGCGTTTGGCGGCGCGCGTTCAGAACCAATTCTGTGAGTTTAGCTGAGAATCGCAAAGCAGAAGCTTGTGCACTTCTTCTGATAGCAAAATGGAAATATTTCCATGGCTTTCTAACATTTACAGATGGAGAATATACCTGTGAAATGTAAGTAATTAATTTAGGAAAAGAGCACATAGCTCAAACAGCACGTCTCTACATTGACAAATATAATACATTGATATTTAATATTAATATATTTTCTGTCCAAATATCTTTCAATAATAGTTTGGTTATTTTATTTGGCTCGTGTTTTTAAATTCAGTGTCATTAAAATGGAGTTAAATTAGAAGTCTTACTAAATTACTTTGTTATAATTATTTATTTTATTAAATAATATAAAGCATTTTCGGTTTTGGTTTTCGACCAAGCACATCCAGAATTCTCTGTTTCGGCCCAGAATTTATTTCGGTGCATCCCTACCATTTACTGAAACTACATAGAGAGCACTGTTTGCAACCATATGCTCCTTTAAACTATTACACACACACACGTATGCAGAGAGACATTTAAGAGGGTTTATTCTCCAAATAACTTTAAATTGATCTTGCTGAAAAATGTGTTGTTAATGTTATGAGTATGGACTCTTGTTTTTGTTCCACATTAGCTTCCAGTCCACATTTTTTCTTCTCACAAAAGCCACAATTCTTAGAAGACAGTAAAGGCTTATCTCACGCTTGAGCTTTAGTTAGGATCAAAGGTGGAAGTTAAGTTGCACAATGTTTAGGTTTTATTATTATTTTGATTTATGTCTTAGTTTTAGGTTGTACTATTTTTACCTTTTTAAAGTAACTTGAAATAGATTTTTATATATTTGTATTTTGAATGTAATATGGCAATTAAATCCACTAAATGGTTTAGTTTTCAGTTATTAATATGCAATTTCAGCAATAAATTGTTTTATTTTTCTAAAAAGAAAACAAATTACTTGTTCTTTTTAAGAGACCTGTCTAATTTTCTCTTGTATATTTAGGATTGCTCTTTAAAAAGAAAAAGTAGTTATCGAATTACTCGATTAATCGATGGAATTTTCGGTAGAGTACTCGATTACTAAAATATTCGATAGCTACAGCCTTACTTCAGACATATATAAAGTTTCCTTGAAGGAGAGTGGTTTAACACAAAGCGCTAAGAAAATGTTAGCACACGCTATCTTTGTCGGTGTGTTCTTATTGTTACCAGACTGAGGAAAAAACTTTCACCCGAGCATGTGGACATATTTGTTTCTCTCAGAATGAATGCGTAAACAATATAAACACAATAAATATAGTCTGACTCGAGTATATGTTAGCCTACATTCTGTACTGTAATTGGCAGTCTGCTTGATTTTTTCAGTTTGCTCTGCTTGATCTTTAATGTTTTTTTAATGTATTTGTTGTAGTTTACACATGTTTTCAACCGAAATAAAACCTTGCGATATTGTTGTAGAACATTGTTGAGTAACAGCTAATCATAAGCTTGTTCAGAAACAGTGACACAAACTTGGTAATTAAAAATAATGTATTTCTCATTAAACTCATTTAAATAAATTAATCTTTTTTTTTTTTTATGAGCCTGAAAATACCAATGCAAATTTTTGGGAAAATGCCCATCCCTAGTATCCCACTCTTCTTGCCACTTATTTAACATATAATTATTGATTGTTGGTTTAAAATGGGAAAACATGGTAAAATATTCAAATCTATGTCTTGTTTATAAAATTATTCACGGTTTATCATCCCCTCCTCTCCACCAGTTTGTCAACATCCGAACAGCTGATCATAGCAGAACCACAGGTGCAGCGAGGGGAGATTGTATCATTCCCTTTAGGAAAAGTGTATTTGGCCAAACCGCTTTTTCTGTTCGAGCTGCTGCTGAGTGGAACCTCACCCCCATAAATATCAGAAATCTAAACACATATAGTACATTTAAGATCCAGTAAAAGAAATGGCTCATTGATAATCAGAGCTGTCAACATTAGCTTACTACTAGACCTGCTTTCGCTGCCTGCTTGCTTTGTGTATGTGTGGATGTGTTTATGTATTTGTCTGATTGTTGGTCTGTGTTGTTTCTATTGTATATCTTAGCTTAATAGTACTTTTTACTAAATGTTTTGTAATTGTTATATTCTTATGTTAATATGTCATTTTACTCTCTTTTAGGGTGACTTTTACCATCTGTCTAGGGACTGCAGGTGAAAAATAGCCATTTGGCTAACTCTGGCATATTGACAGAAATGTTTATTAATATGCATTGTCCCTGTAATAAAAAAAAAAAAATCTGATGAAGGAATTTGACACTCTTCAACATCCAAATATAGCCGCCTTTGCAGCAAAGTTAAAACACATTAATGATGGATTTGTTTCTTAAAAATAAGCAGCTTTTTGCTTCAAGACATTAATTGATGGCCTGTGTGGATTATTGTGATGTTTTTATCAGCTGTTTGGACTCTCATTCTGACGGCACCCATTTCACTGCAGAGCATCCAGTGGTGATCCATTTCTCCAAATCTGTTCTGATGAGGAAATTAAATCATTTACATCTTGAATGGCCTGAGGAGGAGTCGGCGAACCATTCCTTTAAGTGATCTTTTATACTTTCCAAACACTTAAAGGAACAATCACACAAAAATGAAATTCTGTCATCAGTTTCTCATTTAAATGTCATTCCTCTATCACTGTGATCAAGGCTTTTGTTCATCTTTAAAACACCAATACATTTAAAAAAAATAGAGATATTTCCCTTCATTAAAAGGCTGACCACCAAAATCTCTGATGCTTTGTAAAACGTGAAAACAATCCATATGAAACAAACAGTTTAATCCACAATCACTTTATGCGATGAGTAGAATTAATTTAGGCTTTTAGTCACATGTAATTATTGATCAAGCCACATACGAACTCATCAAATATGGTGAACGGAAGCTCAAACATGCTTGTTTGACACAAGAACAACCCTCATTGGTTTACTAAAACCTCTTACATTTAATATTAATAGAAAATATAACTAATATTTTAATAATAAAGGGGTAGTAAGATTAGTAAAAGAACAACATAAAATGTTGAACAGAGAACATAATTTCAATAGAAGTTTTAACTAACACTGCCCAAGCACCGAAGATAAAACATGTATAGCATTACAACAATGAGAGGTTGTTGCACTAGAGCAGGGATGAGCACGCTTTATACTGGAGTGCCGCTGTCCTGCAGAGCTTAGCTCCAGCCTCCAACCCTAATCAAGCACACCAGATCCAGCTAATCAGTGTCTTCAGGTTTACTAGAAGGCTGCAGGCAGGTGAGTTTGATCAGGGTTAGATCTCAACCCTGCAGCACACTGGCCTTCTGGGACCAAGTTTGCCCATCCCTGCACTAGAGTAACCAGGAGCCCCTGGGTATGCAGGAGCCCATGAAAGATTGGCACACTGAAAACAAAAGAAAGGTGTAGGATTTACTACAATTTTACTCAGAATTTGTTTATTTACCTTTAGTCTCTCCAACTGTATTATTATTCAGTAAGTGTTGGGACGTTTACAGTATCAAAGTCATCCTCAAACAACAAAAAAGGTGGAAATGATCCCCATGATACTTTGAAATATAAAAGCTCTAAAAACTCTTGAAGACAAACAGTATTATTGCTTACATATATCATACACCTGCTATCTTTAGTTAGTAGCCTCATGGGGTTTATAAAAATAATAATAATAAAAAACATTGTAGCTCTGCCAACAGTGCCCAAGGAATTTTCAATTTGGCCACATGTTGGTGAACAGCCCTGCTCCAGAGCATCTGGACTCGAGTCACTAATCAGATGGCTTTGCTGGTGCCGTGTTGTCTACTTGCAGTATTTTGGGAAACTGGGTTATAAGCCCTTTTATAAAACACCTGCAGAGATGCCCAATGATCAGCCCTGTTGCATCTATGGCAACACAGCATCATTTACTCAAAACTGATCCAAGTTGTACCTTCGAGGGACACATTTAAGATAGAATGTAGATTTATGTTCAGCAGTCTGCATTTATGTTACAGTCTCTCCCTGTCTGAAGAGACTAAAGTCCGAACGGGGCTGATCCCGGATCATGGAAGTAACGTTACACAGTGGAAGTTAACGTTCAACTCAGCACTTCAGAGTGCTAAACAGCGGGTAACACGTTCAAACAAACAAAACACTAAATATAAACAACAGCCAAACCATAAATGTACCCGATTTAATCGAATAGTCTGATTTTACAGCCATTACATATGCACTAAGTTAGATATGACAGGACTAACGTTATCGTTAGCTGGTGACGGTTTTCAGGCATCTACACAACCACGCTTCAAGCAGTAATGAGGAGACAGGCGATAATGACACCGTCGCCTTCCTCCATGTCTATTCTCGACAAAACAGTTCTATTTTTAAGTATTATGGACTGAGCGTCCCGTTATGTCTCATTCGGTCGTTTTCTCGCGCTAGCCTGCCGTTAGCTCGCGTTCAGCATGGAGCGCTCGCGCAAGAACTGACGAACTCAGCGACTTCACGAAATACATTCAAACACCAGGAAATTAAAAACGATAAGAGATCACCACTCACCGTTCAAGAAGATCAAAATGTGCTGGATAGGAACTGAACGCAGCCGGAGAGACTTGTACGGCGTGTTGTAGTCACTGGAGAGCGCGAGCGAGTGGCGGAGGAGGAGCTCACGAGAGCTGACAGACATTCAGCGCGCGCAGCCTCTGGACAGGTGACGTTATGATTTACAAGACTTGACCTCACATTTTTAGTAATAGGCTACACTGGCTAAATGTAATTACACTCAACCGTGTGTTTAAGGGTTTATTTAAAGAAAAAGCAAAAAACGTTTGATGTGTTGTGATTTTTGTTGTAGATTTACATGTGACCCTTACATGTGGACCGTCTTACGGGTCAATTTATTTAATATAATAATGATTTTGGCATAAAATAATAATTTTGACCCATACAATGTATTGTTGGCTATTGCTACAAATACACCTTGTGACTTATGACTGGTTTTATGGTTTGGCCACATATGATTTAAAATAATTAAAGATCACTCAAACATTATTTAAGTGTTAGCTATAATTATGTTAGTCCACTACCTTGTAGGGCTGTAACGAGACACTTATCCCACGAGACGAGATTTGTAGACTTTAAAAAACCTCAATGATGAAATATATAGGAAAAAAATATTTTATTCAACTGAAAAACACAAAACGCAAAAAAAAAATGTAGGAGCATTTTGAAATCAACTTATACTTTATGAAATTAAACTTATTTTTTTATGAATTATATGCAGTAGGATAATAAACAACATGTAAAATAGAGCTGCACGATTCTGGACCAATTGAGATTGTTTTTGTTTTTTTTTATAAATTGGAGATCACGATTCTCTCACAAAATAAGGTAATTTACTAGTGGTTCTGACAAAATGTTAATTGCTTAAGTCTTTTAAAAATATACATTCACTTGAAATAAAAATTATTTAATAAAACAAATTATTTAATAAAATAAACATGTTTTATACGGGTTGTCACCACCTCCTGGCGGAAGATAAGTGTTACAATACAAGTGTTAAGATACTTTCGTTTTGATCACTACTGTAGACAATTAGTGTTTATACCAGTGCTTCACAAAACTTTTCTTGAGGACCCCCTGTCCTGCACATTTTGTATGTCTCCCTAATTAGACACACCCAGTTTAGTCCCTGCAGTCTACTAACGAGCTGATGAGTGGAATCATGAGAAGCACTGGTTTAGACCATACCTGTCAACATTTGTGTACAGAAATCCGGGAGACACTCGCATGCGCGGCGCGGTGGTGGAGTCACATAAGTAGATACATAATTTAAACAATTAATAATACAAATTAAAAGAATAACAACGGGAATTGCTCGTGTTTCTTTTTTTATTATTATTAGAACTGTTACTTTTAATTGTATATTTTAGAAATTAACATTGCACAGCAGTTAAACACAGTAGAACAAATTACACTGCATTACGTTGTACATTAACATTGTGTTTATAGTGTTGCCCTTCTGTGCCTCGGCTGCACGAATGTGCCAGTGATTTTAACATGCTGAGATGTGTCGTCTTTCCCACCGTGTCCGATATTAAAATCAGTGCGACACACTTTTGCAAAAGATATGGGCGTTGTTTACATGGCTTCGAGACAAGAAATTCAATTATTCCGTCCAGCTGTTGTTAAATTTACACTAATAGTTGTTTCTTTCCATCGCCGGAGCACGACCTGGCTCTTCTCCTTCATTTCTACCACTGATGCCAGATCCAACTTTACCTGCGCAGAAGTCCACTGCACAACTGGGCTGTAGGTTGCCAGATTGAGGTCACAAATGATTTAAAATAAATATGTATTTTGTTGATTGTGTGAGGTGATGCAGGATTTGACAACAGTACAACCTTGGAATAACATATTAATGTGATTATTCATATAACTAGATTTGGGCCATACAAATTACGGTAGTTTCCCGGGAGAAATAACAAAACGGGAGGGGTCCGGGCAGGGCAGGACTTAGCATCGTGGGGGACCCTGGGCTTGCGTCATTTTCGGGCCCCTACTCACTCTATAAATGACCTTAACCCTGAGAGCCAGTTAAAAAAAAATAACTGAGGTATTTAGTGGACAAAAATGTAAAAAAAAGCTTTGATTAAAAATTGGAAGTTTTGGAGCACAGAAATAAGGAAGAACATTTTAACATTTCCCATTTTAAGGAAGAACCTTGGCAGTTCATTGTGGAACTGAAAAAAGTTAAAGTGAAACAGAAATGTTATAGAGGTTTTAGTTTATGACAACGTTTTTATATGTTCCAAATTTAGGCTGATATCTTAAAAAATTTGCTTTGAGATTCTGTTTAGGTGCAGTACCTAACTTTGTCCATTAGATGTCAGCAAAGCTCGACTGATACACACAGCATTTGGATTTGTGGTGTAATTTTCCCCCAACAAACACTACACACAACATGTATGATAGAGCTATGTATCTCTATAACAATTATGTCTAAACAATTTAGCCCAGTCTAAATATAATAATTTATTTATATGACCACAGTGATCATGTATTTTTTGCAATGCACAAAATTCAGTTTCTTTGGCAGAATGATCTCAAAATAACAACAACATTTTACATGTACTGGAAAACATGCAACATCCTTATAAGATTGCAGTCATAAAGAATTTCAGTAACTTGTAAACATAAACGTATTAATGTTAAATAAAATAAGTGTGCAAGTGCTGATTTTACAGATTGTATACATATCCAGATAATATATAGTATAGGCTGACTCACATACATGTATGAGTACATCTAAACAATTTGAGTATAATATCTACTGTACACTGATTGTCCTACTTTGCTAATAGAAAAATTTTCACAGCAACTGAAACAACAACTACTTTGTCATTGAGGTATTTTTTTACTGGATGAAAAAAAAAAGAATGTTAAGTCACCACATTATCAATTTTATGTACATTTACGAATGAAAAACAGTGAATTGTTATAGAAACCTTAATGGATAATTTAGTCTATTATGTAAACAAAATTGTTTGTAAAACATCTTACAAGACAAACATCTTGCATCTTTTTACAGTGTAGCAATCCAAAAATCAATAATATGTAACATGCCTAGCTCAATTCAAATTACAGGGATAATGCAATAAAGGGCTGTCTGCAATTATAATGCAATAAAGCAAGTGCTCTCAGTTGCAAGAAAATATCAAAACACATTGAACAAAGTGCAAGATAAAGTGTGTGTGAGAGAGAGAGAGAGTGTGTGAGTGAGTAAGAGTATTAAAGAGAGAATGAGAGAGAGAGTTGAGTATGAAAGTAGGTGAGTTTTAGTTGCCTTTGAAAAACATCAAAACTATGCACACAAATACAATAAAAACAGCCTATCTGGTGCAGTCGCTGTTTCTGTTGCCGCCTCCATGGCTTCTGACAGAAAAGATGATAATCCACTGATGGGCTTCTCTACACGTGAAATCAGATCGGCTCCAGCAGTTTCCTCCAGCAGGTTGTTGTCCACTGATCTCTCAGCTAGCACAGGTACATCAGGCTGTGGTGTCACAGGTGTGAAAAATCCAGTAATCGTTTTCAATTTACTGAGTGCTTCCTTTTGACGTCGCTGTCTTTCATTTTTTTGTTTTCTTTTAAGCGCGCCGCTCCAATACCGCTTGTCCGCCATTATACTGATTAATGCGGCGGCTAGGTACAACAGCGTAAAGCCAACGCACCAATAACCTATCAGCAAACATCAAAATGCCTGACAAATAGTTTAACTATTTAAACGATGTCATTCCTTTAACATGGCATGGTTGTTATCAATGCCAGACCAATAAACGAACCTTAATTGAAAAATAAACAAATCAAATGAACGGAAGCGGGTGGGGCCCCCTATTGGGCGGGGCCCATGGGCTCGAGCCCACTCAAGCCCAATGGTGGGTCCGGGAGATGAGTGTGAAATACGGAGATTCCCGGGAAAAACGGGACTGTTGACAGTTATGGTTTATCCCCAAACTATACACTTTTATCCCAGTAGGCCTACTTCTGTTATTTACATGTCTGTAACAGACATAATTCTGTGTGGTTGAAAATACTTTGTGTTGCTCTTTCTGGATCAGCAGCAGCATGAATGCAGATTTGAATGTCTTTAAGACGCTTACGATGTGAAACAGGTGTTAGTGGAGTTGTTAGTGTGAGCAGCGCATGTTTTGTCGACGCCCATATCAGTGAATGACCGCGTTCACATCGGAAGCGTGATGATGGCCGACGCTCTGATTCATCAACATGGGCAGCGACAAAACGTGCTTTCTTGCTCCACTGACACTCGCGATGTCGCAATAGACATAGCTGAATCCTTGTCATTCAGGAATAAGATCGCGTGGGTGTTTGATAGGATCACAAGCGCAATTTTTAACGATCAATGGTGTAGCTCTAATGCAAACATTGCTAAATATTTTGCGAGAATATCGTCAAGTTCTCGCGGGATCTCTTGCCACGATATCTCGTCGTTAACACTCCTCGGCTTTGATACATTACAAATGGCGGCGATACCCAAGATGCACTTCGATTCTCGTGAGTGTGACGTTATCTACCAAAGACCGATAAAACAATCTTCTAGGAATTTAAAGCAGAGTAAAACAAACAACTTGGAGTTTAAATGTTTGCATTTATTTTCTTGAAGTTGGATTACGTGTATATTTGTCAAAACCTATTCCCAGGGACCCAACGTAAAAAGATGCCAACGATGGACAAATTAAATGTAAAAATAAAAGGACTGCAATACTTGTAAATCATACCTATATTTTCAATGCCTGGAAAGCAACAGGGCAGATGCAAAAATATAATACACAATACTGAGAAACAATCAATGGACTGTCAGTCACTCACTAGCTGTACAGAGAAAGTTAAGAACAAAACACAAACCCTCCAAATAATACCTGTCGGCAGGATTTTATAAATCCAGATTTAGAACAAATGTAGTTTGGGTATTTGAGGGTGAACGACACTCAGATTGGCCTGAAATAATATCAGGCAGTTTTTTTTTAACCGTAATAGTCTAGAGAGAAAAAATACACTGCAGGGTGAGAACACTAAAAAGACCCCAGCTTTTCTCTCGTTCTCTTTCTGACCATACAATACTCAGACTCGCACTGTATAAAATAAAAACCAACAGACAGATGTAAAAAGGCGGCAGAATCAATAACTTAAATTCACAATTGCAATAACTTAAAGGCATCTAATGTCTCAATCAAAATCAATCTTGTAGACTCAATCAACAGAAAAAATTTACAAAACAGCGAAACTTTGAAAAAAAACAGAAATACACATACAAAGATTCAATATGCAAGAGAACAACATTCTGTGCTTGTTTTTTGTACCAGTGGAAACAAAGTTCCCTGATTTGAAATGAAAGCAACATCAATTGTCAAAAATGAGAGGGTTATAGGCAGAAAGCCCACAACTACAGTATTCACAATAGATCAAAGTTTACAGTCTTTACTGTAAATGCAACAGTTTAGATCAGAAATAAAAAAGAACATGAATTTAAACAATTTGTTGGGTTATTTACAATATTATATGACTTAGTACAAATATAGAAGTAAAATGCAAAATATATTTTTCATATTGTTATACTCATTTAACATTTTTCTTTAACTACAGCAAAATACCATTCGTGTCCTTAAGCTCTTCACCCAGAGCAAAGACGTGCCAAGATAGTCCTTGACTCTCACTTATTAAACACTATTTACATTACATGGAAAAAACAATAACAACGTATCTCCTAAGTCTATGAGAGACATAGCTAAGTGCTACAATGAAGCATTATATTCCAAAAAAACATTTAAAAAAAACACTCCTTTTGTTTGCATCAGGTATCATTAGCCTCGATTTCCATCAGTCTTTTCTAACTGGTGACTACTGTTAAACTGCTGACCAGACCCATCACCAAACACACACGTGCCACAGAAACTGTCACATTGACATTAGCTTGAATCATTTACAGGTTTCCTCGCAAAAACACAGGCACATGCAAGTATTTCTGCAGTTTTAAGGAGCTCTGTGTGCATTCAATTGAGTGTGAACTGTTTGCTTGTTCTCTGGTAACCTCAAGAGGACGAGGAGCAGAGTGCGATCTGCTGCACTGTTCCCAGGTCAGTCAGGAGCTGTCTGATGCGATGTTTCAGTTGAGGGAGGCGCGCAAGTGGATCTGGAGGTTCCAGTTCACCTGTGTAGTCTAGCCAACTCTCCAGCACTGCATAATGATATCAACATGTTAATAACAAAGAAATCAAGTACATCATTGAGATTATGTTTGCAGTTTAAAGATTTTTAAACCAGGAAATCTGTTTGTAGGTGTCTCACCGTCTAGTTCTCGCTCGATAAGATCCATTCTGTGCGTCACCTCGTCCTGCACTGCTTCAATGTGCTCCAACAGGTTCAGCTGCCACTGCTGGTGCAGCACAAGGTCAGTGTCAGGCTTTGGGTCAGGGGTCACAGGGTCAGGCTCCTCTTCCTTGATTTCTACCCCACAACTCTTTTCCTGCTCTGCGGAAACCAGTCGTTTCATACGGCACTCCAGCTCCTGACAACAGAAACCAATGAGACGCAAGTTAGGTGTGTACTGATGTTTTAATCTTGAAATTAGCTGATGGTAAATAAAATGCATTGATTATTTTGTTGACGTTAATGCAGTTAAATTTACATATAGCATGGGAACTGAAGATCGGCTTTATATACACGTTTTGTGGAGACGCATTTATGTGGCTTAAGTTTAAATGGAGCCGTTTTAACAAATCAGATAGCTATCTGATCACAAAAAACACATGTAGTGACCAGATGTAAACAGGCCCTATGACGGATTTTGAACTGGTTTGACAACAGACAACAAATTGGTTTCATTTTTTTATACCATTTTGAAAACACTTTGAAAAGACCTTGAACTGCCTTGATGATATCTCAAACTCGTATGAAAACATTTCAAACCATTTTTAAAATCAGACTTTGAGCTGTTTTGATGGCAGAAATCAAGCTGGCTCAAAGCTGAAGACATCCATCAACCGTTTTAAAAAAACAGACTTTGAACTGGTTACACAAGACATCAAATTGATTTGAAAACAGAACTCAAACTGTTTAGAAAACAGACTAAATTGTTTTTAAAGCTGTTCTTGAACTGCTTTGAAAATAGATTATCAACTGACTATAAAAACAGATATCAAACATTTTAAATCAATTCAAAGTTTTTATTCATTGAAAACATTTTCTCAAACTGATTTGAAAGCATTTTAATTCTGACAATGTTGAACAGTGTACACTAATAAAATATAACTGGGAGTCTTTAAATGTACACTGGCCAACAATCTTCTTTCTTGTAGTGTGCATTTGGCAGAAAAGTTAACTTACCTTACTAAAGGAGCGGTCGGCCAGCTGAAGCTTGTGCTGTTCGTGGTCCAGCTGTGTGCCGTACCTCTGCTCGGCCATCTCTAATAGGTCTTCGGTGCTCCTCAGACTGTCCTCCAGCTCAGAACCGCACCTCGTCTCCACCACAAGTCTTCTCTCCACCGCCGGGTAGTACGTACGGGGCTTCTGGTAGCAGTGATCGCTGCTAATGTACGAGTCCTGGAAAGAGCAATGCGTCTCTACAGGCGATGGGACTTCGCTCTTCAATGTCTCAAACTCGTTCACTCCCATTTCAGGGGTGAAGAGGGGAAGGGAGTAGCAATGCCCGAGTCACCTGCCGTCTTCCTCCGTAGGCCGACTGCAGACTTCCAGGGCTGCCGCCAGAACTTCAGGTCTGGATGGGATTGTGTCCTAAAAAGGGCAGTTTTAATTCATACCTCAATGTTTCATTGCTACATATTTTTAATCAAACAGCTGGTCGGATCGAGAGTATTCAGGCAGGGGAATTACTTACTGTAAGATGCTCATCTTCAGCTGAAGGCCATTCAGGACCTCAAACACACGGTGGACGTCCCCCAGGAGCTGATGGGCGGTTGCCACTTTCTTACTGTTCTGGTGGGAGTAGTTCTCCTCCAGGAAAGACAAGCCATACATGTGACCGCTGCTTAGCCAGTCTTTATCATACCAGTACCTTTGACTCTGCCTCTGGGCTGCATACAGAAACATGCAAATTTAAAAATGAACACTAAGCCAGACAAAAAAAAAAATATTGAAGTGGTTGTTATATTTGGATTCTTTTTTGCCAACACAGACAGACAGATGAATAACAAAGCTACTATACGCAAAACTGAGATGGATTGGAGAAGTTCTGGTGTCTCACCTGGTGGGTCTCTGCAGATGTAGCAGCTGTAGCTGTCTGGCACACTGTACTCATACAGTCCCATACACGTCCCATGCTGCCAGCACAAACACTCATCACACTGCAGAGCACAAGAAACATCCTTCAGTCTCCCAGACAATTACTGAACATGTATCACCACATTAAATAATTAAGAATTCACAAAATAAGTCAAGTAATTGCACCAGTGCTTAATAGTTGTAAAATCTGTGCTCTTATTTTTTTGTCATTATACTATAATGACTTTCAGTAAATAAAAAACGGAGACCATCGGATGAGAACAAATCTTGAACTGCATTAAAGGGATAGGGTTATGTATCATGGTACTCCCGTGAAAACGCATCGAAGACAGACACAGAAAAGAAGGAATTGTTGAAGGAAGTCGTTATCTGTTTAGCTTTCTTTGCACATAAAACGTATTCTCATAGCCTCATAAAATTAATGTTGAACCACAGATGTCACATGGACCATTTTAACAATGTTTTTACTACCTTTCTGGGCCTTGAATGTTATAGTTATGTTGCTGTCTATGGAGGGTCAGAAAATTCTCGGATTTCATCAAAAATATCTTCATTTGTGTTTGGAACGACATGAAGGGGAGTAATTAATGACAGAATTTTCACTTTGGTTGAACTATCCTTTTAAGCTGGATGATTATTGTTCTCTGAAGAGCTCAACATTTACATCTTGCATTAACACTGACACTGATCTGACTTGAGTTGTTGTTCATTAACAACATTATTGCCTTTTGTGGAACTGCTTATAACTGAACTGATTTCAAAACTGAGTTTTTGATCTGAACTGAATTAACACTGAACTGACGTGAGCAATGATGCTACTGTCTTTTAGAGTTGCTTAACAGTAGAATCTCAGTTGTCTCCATAACTGAGTTTCCACACACATATTTACATACACAGACAAACTTTAGTAATATTACATGCAGATAATATATAATATTGATTATATAATTATATAATAAATCAATATGATATTTATCATATATTATTTATACATATATATGGTGTGAAAATGTTTTTGTTTTGTAATTTTTATTTTGCATATTTTTCACTTAAAAGATTCAGATCAAACTAATTTTAATATTACACAAATATAACCTAAGTAAATACAAAATGCAGTTTTGAAATGTTGATTTCATTTAAGGGAAAAAACTGTCCAAACCTGCCGGGCACTACGTGAAAAATGAATTGCCCCCTAAATCTAATAAGTGGTTGTGCCACCCTTGACGGCAACAACTGTAATCAAGCATTTGCGCTAACTGGCAACGAGTCTTTCACGATTCATTTTGGCCCACTCTTCTTAGTAGAATAGTTTTAATTCAGCCACATTCATAGGAGTCTTTTACCAGTATTTACCAGAATTTATTTAGATGAGAAATGTAAATGTGCAGTATTTCTGAAAAAAATATCTATATTTTTTTAAATATAAAATCAATTAATTGGATATGCTTTTGATTGTTAAACCATTAAAATGTAATCCAGAAAATACTGGAAAATAGAAGTTGGTAAAGATAAAACTGTAAAACTCAATTAATTAGACAGGATTTTTGATTAATAAAATTAAATTTAACCATTAAAATATAGAAAAATTTAAATGGAAAAAATGAATTTGGAAATAAAACAGGCCCTATAATTATAATAAATATTTTTGTGGTAATCAAGATGCAAGTGATTAGCTTTTAAAATGACTTAAAATACATATATATTAGTTCAAAAAAAGCATAACAAGCAAGAAATCATATGATTTTAATGAACAAACCTGTTAAAATACACTATGTATAATAAACAATGGGGGCAGTCGTGGCTTAATGGTTAATACCAAAACCAAAGTTCGAGTCTCGGGCGGCAGGAATTGTAGGTGGAGGAGTGAATGTACAGCACTCTCTCCACCCTCAATACCACGACGAGGTGCCCTTGAGCAAGGCGCCGGACCCCCAGCTGCTCCCCGGGTGCTGCAACATATTCACTGCTGTGTGTGTGCACATTGGATGGGATAAATGCAGAGCACTAATTCCGAGTATGGGTTACCGTACTTGGCCACATGTAGGGCTGTGCGATATGACGATATATATCGGATGGACGAAATAAAAAGTCTATCGTTTCATATTATGTTCTATCGTTTATATCGTGGTGTCGCAAAATACATTGTTTCCGGTAAAACCTTTTCATAATTTGAGTGACTGCGATCTTTATACGCCGCCCACCACGGGGCATGAAGGAGAGACAGAAACAGGTGGAGATGAGAACGACCAGCCAGGACAAAACGAGGAGCTCGTTCCTAAATGACGGACTACATCTGTAGCATGGTCACTCGTTTTTAAGCACTGCAGTTTTAAAATAACCGATTTTAAGCCGTTGAAACTCAAACAACAGAGCTATATGCGTGTGCCGTCTCTTTCTGTGTGAGAGGAGCGCGTTTTCTTTTTTGCCGACTTTGAACAATTACATAAACACACTTATATGCGTCAGAATCCCCGTCTTTGCAAGTATCCTCATAAACACGATTTAGGTCTTAAGAGCGAGTAAACGGCAGAAAGAGAAAACGCAATGTAACAGTGTATTAGATCCGGACTTCGGTCTTAAAGGGGAAGCTGTCTAATATTTGTTCTGTCTGTCATTCATGTTAATCATAACACTGCTAGAAAATCTCTCCCTGCTCTTGACTAAATCACTTTTGTAACTTTAATGAGAATAAATAAAAAATAATTATGATATATTTATAATATGTATAGAATCTATACATAATACACGTGTTAATTATATCTATCATAGATAGATAGATATAATTAACACAGTGAAGATTAATTAATTTACACAATGTATGTAGTGTTTCTTATTTATTGTACTTTTTTGTCCTATTGCAATTAGTTTCTTATTTCATCACTGACTGTTTATTTATCTTCAGTGAGGTTGAGTTATTTTCTCTCTCTCTTTTTAGGCTTGTATTAGTTTGATATTGACATTGGTGACAAGGATTATGAAAATGATATGGTATTAAAGATTTTAATATAATAAAAACCCTTTAAAAAAAAAAAAAAAAAATCACTATATCGTGATATATATTGTTATCGTGATATAAAATTTGTCATATCGTGATATAAGATTTTGGTCATATCGCCCACCCCTAGCCACATGTATTGTCACTTTCACTTTCTATAGAACTAATGTAGATTACAGATTACAACAAAGGCCTGCAGGGGGCACCAACAGCCTGGTGATTGTTTTTAAACATTACAGCACGATCTAATCCTGGTTTAATATTGACCAAGCACCATTTAATTCAAATGTCCACTTAATCTTTAATATTTGGCTATTCATTTAGGACAGAAATGCTACAGCCACTGTAATTAAATGAATATGTGGACATCAAAACGTGTAAATTCAGAGTGAGGATTTGAGCTTTTATTTTGAAACCGCGATGTATTCTCCTGTGTTTGCATAGATTGATAAATGTAATTATTTAATTAAATCGTAGTGTTTGTGAATTGACAATTATGCTTAATAATGTTAGTCAATACGAGCAAAACGAGTCGAAAGTTGATTTAAAAAAAAAAAAAAATGCATCGTTGAATCATGAACACTGACCTAAATTGAGGCAAGTGAGGCCTGCAGTTCTTTAAATGTTTTTCTGGGTTCTTTATGACCTCCTGGATGAGTCGTTATTGCGCTCTTGGGAGTAATTTTACTTTGTCAGACGGGCTCTATTTAAGCGATTTCTTGATTCATCAGGTCTGGCAGTAATCAGGCTTGTGTTTGGCTAATGACATTTAACTCATCTTTCTAAAATAACGTGGTTAATCACAGTTCTTTCATGATTTAACAAGAGGGGGCAATTCATTTTTCACGTAGGACCAGGTAAGTTTGGACAGCTTTTTTCCCCCTTAATTAATGAAATCATAATTTAAAAACGGCATTTTGTATTTACTTGCATTATCTTTGTGTAATATTGAAATAAGTTTAATGATCTGAATCTTTTAAGTGTGACAAATATGCCAAAAAATTCAAAAACAAGAAGAGGGCAAAAACCTTTTCACAGCACTATGTGTGTGTCTGTGAAATCCACACACACACGCACGCACGCACGCACGCATACTAATAATGTAATGTATAATAAAATTATTCAATTACAGTGTATATAGGAAAAATTATAAAATATGTGAACGTTATAATGTCTGTACTACAGGCAATTTAATCGTGTTTATGGTCAAAACAGACTTTCATTTGAGTTTGGTTTGCCAAAAAATGTATCAAATGGAGAAAAAAAGCACAGATAGACCAAAAACAGAAGACGGTCGTTCACCTGTATCATGAAGTCGTTCTCCTCCTGCACTTCACAAATACAGCGTACGATCTCAGAGCCGTGAGTGACCGTTTCCACACCCTGCTCTGAGAGGGGCATGTTCAGATCCAGCTCAGCGTCAGACTCATCCTCACTCCATACAGGACTGTCTGAAGACAAATCACTGCTGCTGTCTTCACCTGGAGGAAACAAGAAGGCCACAATATACACTAAAGCAGCAGATTTGATCTGTTTTTATATCTGTCATCCATGCAAGACAATCAGCTACTCTATTCACACATGTACACACATGTAAAACACACACAACACTAGAGAGAAAAATCTACAGAGCAGGAATGACTAAACCCATCTGAATGTGACGACTAGTCAAGACACCGGAAGACATCAGAGCAGGAGAAAAACACAAAGCAGGAAGCTGTGAGTTACGAGGACCTGCGCTCTGTGGTACCCACCCTGGCTGAGCATCTTTTCGGGGCAGTGTCCCGTGTAGGATCGGTGTGTGAGGGAGAGGGGCAATTTGTGGGCCGAATTCAGATTGCAGGGGAGAGACTTTAGGCTAATGCTCTCCTCAGTGCCGTAACAGTCTGTCAGAGGAGGAAGAGCAGACGCCACACAGGGTTAAACACAGGCCGGGTTGTTCCTCACCGACGAGGCGGCTTGTAGATCTGATTCAGTTCTCGATGTTATAAAGAGGGATTGGAAACCAAAACGCTCATTGGGTGGGCAGCTGTGCACTTTATGAGTCTATTAATAACTCAAGACGAATGACACATAGATTTGGTGTCCCAAAGCTGACACCAAATTGTAATATTGATTGTAATATTGGGTAAAACAAGTGCATTTAATTTAAAAGAGAATTTGCACATCATCTTGCATCTACTTTGTGTGGCATGTGGGAGAGGGAGTGGCTCTTGAAAATGAATCAAAAGCTGATTGGTTGCTCCCATGAGTGAAAATGTGATTTTTTTTTTATCTCGAATGGTAAATTAACAAAAAAAGTTTTAAATGCTATTTAAAATGTGCTTTTAAAACAGTTATAGAAACCTTTGTATTATTTTATTTAAACATTTTTAAAATCATAAATTGTTTTAAATATCAATTTATTTGTAATAATTGTTAAAACTACGTTTTAAATCATTAATTAAATAAACAGTCTTAAATATGTGCATTAATTTGTTCATTTAAAAAAAGGATTTAACTGTTTTCATTGTATTTTTTAATTATTTGATTATTATTAAACTAAATTAATTCTAAAATAGCAAAGGATAGTCTTTTAAGGCTTCATGTGTTCATAGTAATTTATAAACAAGCAGTGGTAATTTACAGTTTAAGGCAGTAATTATAAGGTATCAATTTCTAAGGCAGAGCATCTTTCTGCTTTATAAGAAAAGGTTCTGCAAATTCACATAGCATGAGACTTTTGACAAACAGATGATCTAAACCTCACAACTAAGAATTAAACATGTAAGAAACTCATTGCATTAATCCAACTTTAAAGGAATATTTAAAAATAACTTTTAGCATGACAATAGAAGTTATATTTTTACATTTAAATGCATAAATTGTCATAAATAGTTTATTATTTAAGACAAACAGGAACCCTAGAGCATGACATCCTATCCTGTTGCTCAAATATATTGCCAGGTCCGCAACAATTTGACATAATTGAGAAATACTTTAGAGGAAGTTTGCAGCTCCAGCAGACAAACAGAGGGGACAGCAGAGAGCCGAAAACACACAGAGACACCACTGCACTAAAATAGCCATCTCACCTGACTTGGACTTCCTTTTCTTCAGTTTGATGCGGAAGAAATCCCTCTGCCGCTTCTCCCTCAGCCTCTCCCGTTCTTTCGCTCCTTCAGATGAGAAAAGCAATCTCTATTACGGTCATGGCCCGACTGTGGTAATATGCAGAGGAATCAGCGAGAGCATGTGCACAGAAATGGATGGAATGATCACGATGTTCTGCAATACCTGTTTCCTTGGCAACCCAGTCTCTGTCATCAGGCAGCGAGCGGTTGAAGTGCTGGTTCTCTTTGCTCCTCTCCGCGCCTAGCGTGGCCGAGCGCTGCCGGGGCATGCTGCCGACTGCAGGGGGCGACAGAGCGTGACCTGACTTACTGTCACTCAGAGGAGAGGGAGTATCTGTGGGAGGAAGTTCATTTAACAGACACTTACTAATGCTTTTTTCCTGTAAAGTCTAACATAGCTGTTTGTGCGTGTAAACGTTTTGCAAACTTACAAAGCACAAAAACCACTGCAATGGGAGTTATAAGCATTTTGCAATTCAGACTGTTTTCCTCAGAATTCTGTTAAATCTCACAATTCTGACTTTCACACAATTCAAACAACTGTGAGTCTACATCTCACAATTCACTTGTTTCCACACAACCGAGTTAACAATTCAGACTTTTTTTACTCATAGACATGCAATTAATTATGACTTTAAGTCGCAATTATATCTCGTTATTCTGCATTGATCTGTTTTCTCTCTGAAAGTTAACATCTTTCAATTTCTCAGAATTCTCAGAGTTTACGTAATTCTTTTTACCACAGAAAAAAAAAACTTTAAAAAGTGTCATGAAACCCTAAAACACATTTTTTGAGATGTTAACATATATGAACAGGTTGCACATAAGTAAAAACAACATGTCTATTATTAAAGTAAAAGTGGTTATTAATTTTTTTTAAAGCAATTTCATTCTTCCAGTTCAAAAAGCAAAGTTAAGCCTACGTCATTTTGTATGCGTTAATCTGAGGTGATTAGATTAACGGTGATTGGCTGCCGTGGCTGAAAAGTACAAGTCTATGTCATCAGTTTTCTGAGCGATGGGTTTAATAACACTAGCTGCGCGGCTCATAGTTCATATCCGGACCGGAGCAAGAGTGTTTTATGTTTTATGTGAACATAGTTGACATTCTCCTGTACTCCAGACATTAACCAGCACACGCACATATCATGTCTTCTTCAAATAAAAGATGCGCAAATAAGGGCATAAGCTGATACGGCTCGTCTGATCATGAAATTAACTCTTTATTTTTTCTGTTGTAAATATATTTTCATATTAATTTGTCTGTATATGAGTGTGTTGTATGTCAGTGTTTTGTTGGTTGTTTTCTCCCCTCTACACAGTTTTACATGCCCATTTCTGGACTCTTTTTCAGATCCAAGGTGTGAAAGACCAATGCTGAAACAGGGCGGGGGTCTTGACACTTTAAAGAGACTGGAACTAAAACAGAGCGTTTGAGGCAGAGGGTGAAAAGAGATGCTGCAGCGATGTACAGTATGAGAAAAATTATGTGTTTTTTAACTATAAATCATGTAAATGCCTCCTAGCAGACCCCCAAAAATAAGGTGATGAACTTGTAAATTATATGGGCACATTAATAATGCTAATGCAAGTAAATAGACATAAATATGGGCAAAATGTCAGTGGACTTGACCAGCAACCCAAACAAAAACAAACACTCACACAAACAGCTAAAGTAAATACTGATGGATAAAGTGTGCACTAACGGTGGGAAGACGAGACCGTACGGCGCCTGCGAGGGGTCTCCTGGCTGTGGTTCTGTTTGTCTGAGGAGCGAGTCTGGACGCAGCGAGGGGGGCTTGGGTCGCTCTGTGCGTGATAGTACTTCATGTGATAGTGAAGCAGAGATGCCTTGCGGAAAGACTTGAGGCAGCCTGCGATCTTGCATTTGAACAGGTTGTGGTCCAGCTCAATGGACAGGATAGGGGGCGGCTGGTTTTTGATGACCCTGTACACTGAGGGAGGAAAAGGGCAATGAGGTCACATACCGGCAGGTTTTTATACTGTATCGGTTGTGCGAGGGTTGTGCACTCACATGGTTCTCTGCTATACTTGTTTGTGGTTGGAAGGTGGATTGTTTGCGGCTGCTTGACTGCTGCAGCTGAGGAAGCAATGCATCAGTTAACACAAATTTAGTTAATTCAAACAATATTTGTACATATTCTGAAGAAAATGTGAGTGGTGCCTCGCGCAAATTTCATGACAATGCAATGCCAAATCCCTCATACAATAGCAATAATGATTCAGACTAAGCAAACACATCAAACTGAAACACAGGAGGATGTTTACCGAGATCAGGTGTGGATCCTGCCTCCTCTTTAGGTGCTGCATTTTCTACAGGACTGGTTGAGCCATCCTTACTTTCTGAAGTCTCCGGAACAGAGTCCGGTTTGATTTGGGTTCGACTGTTTCTGTCTATGAGGGGATCAGAGGCACAATGACCTGTCAGTTGGTTTAATCACCAACTAGTATAAAGAACAACAGCTGGAACAACAAAAATAAAGGAGAGTAAAAGAGAGTGAACCTGTGCTTGAATTGGCTCTGCTCCTTTTGGACGGTGGCATCTGTCCTGTTGATGCACGTCTCTTCCTGAGTTCTGGGCCGTTGGACTTTTCCACATCTTTTCCTGAGAGACACAAGCCAAGAAAGTCTGAGTCTAATACACGAGTAAATCGCCCAACAATCCTTTACTTTCAGTCTTTACTGGGAAAAATGACCAAACTACTAAGTTATGCATTGAATTAAGTTATGCAACTACTAAAAATGCATTGCCACCGGCAAAAAATAAGTAACTTAGTGGACATTTTGATCAGTTATTTTCTGTTGGATGGTATTGGTAAGTTCAGTCAGATTTTTAAAATGTTTTTGTATTAGTCTCTTATGCTCACTAAGGCTGCATTTGTTTGACCAACAATATAATAAAACAATAACATTATAAATATTATAATTTAAAATAACTGTTTTCTATTTAAACATTTTAAAAATGTAACTGTAAATTTTTTTTCTATTTAACATTTTAAAAAAATGTAACCAACATTCTTTTAAGGATTATTTGATAAATAGTAAGTTAGCAATTAGCAATAGCAATTTGCTCTTTTAACTGAAAGGCAGGATTCCCTGTCCTACATATATCAATTTAAGCATCCCATTCATATTTATTCAAGTAGTCCATCTCCTCACTTGATACGATTTCTCTATTTGCAACTCCATTGGAGAGTGTGTGAGGTTGAATCTAGCTCTCGGAATTGAATCACAACCAAATCAAATATTCATATGATACGCCACCATGTTCCTCCAAACCAAACTCACCATCTGCCACCTTACTCCGTGTCCTTCTGGGCAGATTGGGGCTTTCATCTGTTGCTTCTTCCGTCTCTTTCTTGTCTCCGTCGTTCTGTTCAATGCCATTTTTAAGTGCTTGGGACTCCTCCTGTCCTCCATTCATCTCTTTCTCCTCTGGTTTGTTCATTTCTCCATTCTCAAGCGGTTCGGTCTTGTTTTCTTCACTGGGCTGTTTTTCGTTGTGCTCAGCAGAACTCGGCTCTGACTCGTTCAATATCTGAGCTGCTGTGCTTTCGCTCTCTCCACCATTCTGGAGAGTTCTGCACTCATCCATCACTGTGGCGTTATCTTCATCCTCCTCCGATTCGCTCTCCCCATCCTGGTCAGACGTGCTGTGTCTCGAGCCGTTACTTCTGCTGTTACCGTTCTCCTTGGCCTTCCATTTTTTCCCGTTCTGATCGCCCCGCTTTCGAGTCTGCTGATTGGTCTTGTCATCAGATCTCTGTAGATAAAGACAAACTCATTAATCCTGTATTTTAATGGTCTGGTTTACTAATTATTAGAGCTGAGGCAATCTGTTCTCGTACCTTGCGGAATGGCTTCACCTTAATCCCCTTCACGGTCTTTATGACTCCATCAAAAAACTTCACTGTGTAGAAACCTGAGAACCACAGAAGCAGAGCCATTTATAATGCTCAAATACATAGCTACAAAAAGATGCACTGATACCTACATGTCGGATATTAAAATTAAATACTATTGTAGAAAAACATAATTAAGAACTTTAATCAATTGTTTTAAATGCTACAAGTGAATGTGGGTATCACAACATTAGAAGTAACATACATTTATTTTGAGATTGAAATTCTAATTTTCTAAAAATAAAACTTTCATTTAACAGTGTTATTAAATTATTAGGTTTTTATTAAGTGAAGGTAATGTAAAAATATGTGAAATGAGCAGCACAATTAAATATGCAATATTAAATATGTATACGTTAAGTATTACTGTACAAAGATTTAGGGTTAAGAAATACAGTAAAACAGTAATAATGTGAAATATAACAATACAATTAAATAATTGTACATGTTTTATTATTATTTATAACAATTTATTATTATATTTTTAAAAGTGATTTCAGTAATTTACTTGAATCTCACAATCTTTCAGAAATTATTTCAATATGCTGCTCAAGAAACAGTTATTATTATTATCAATGTTGAAAACATTTAGCTAATCAGTATTTGTTATGGAAATGGATCAGTGTAATGCATCTGCTCAATAAAAGTATTAATTTCTTAATTAAAAAGTACAAATTTATATAATTAATATTTATTAATTACAATGATAGTATTTTTTTAATATAAGAAAATTATACACACAATTTTTAAATAAAAAATAAATAAATAGTTTTATATATATATATATATATATATATACAAAAACAAACATGGTCAAAATATTAGAATATTTCCCAAGATCAATAATAATAAAAAAGGATTTGCAAAACAGAAAAGTTTAAGTTCTTTAAAGTATGTTCATTTATGCACTCAATACTTGGCCCGGTTCGTTTGACTAGTGTGATCGCTCCATGCTATGCTCGAGTATGGTTCATTTACCCATCCCTGGCTCGGTTGGAAGAGGTGGGCTAGAGCCCGCGGTTCAGTTGGGCTCGGGAGCGGTACGCATGTACAAACC
The DNA here is from genome assembly GCA_027564155.1 of Gymnocypris eckloni scoliostomus. Taxonomy (NCBI): domain Eukaryota; kingdom Metazoa; phylum Chordata; class Actinopteri; order Cypriniformes; family Cyprinidae; genus Gymnocypris; species Gymnocypris eckloni. The sequence goes on along the minus strand of CM050412.1, from coordinate 61,232,379 downwards.
CGATTCCAAAAAAGTTGGGACACTGTACAAATTGTGAATAAAAAAGCAATGCAATAATTTACAAATCTCATAAACTTATATTTTATTCACAATAGAATAAATATGTTATCACATTATTAGATAACATATCAACTGTTGAAAGTGAGACATTTTGAAATGTCATGCCAAATATTATATTTTAGAGCTACACATTCCAAAAAAGTTGGGACAGGTAGCAATAAGAGGCGGAAAAGTTAAATGTACATATAAGGAACAGCTGGAGGACCAATTTGCAACTTATTAGGTAAATTGGCAACAGTTTTGGGTTTAAAAGAGCCTCTCAGAGTGGCAGTGTCTCTCAGAAGTCAAGATGGGAAGAGGATCAACATTCCCCAATGCTGCGTCAAAAGCAATGTGAGCAATATCAGAAAGGAGTTTCTCAGAGAAAATTGCAAAGAGTTTGAAGTTATCATCATCTACAGTGCATAATATCAAAAAAGATTCAGAGAATCTGGAACAATCTCTGTGCGTAAGGGTCAAGGCAAAACCATACTGGATGCCCGTGATCTTGGACCCTTAAACCAAACTCACTGCATCACATACAGGAATGCTACTGTAAGGGAAATTGGGGCTTTCAGGAATACTTCCAGAAAACATTGTCGGTGAACACAATCCACCGTGCAATGCCATGTGCTAAAATTCTATAGGTCAAAGAAGCCATATCTAAACATGATCCAGAAGGGCAGGGTTTTCTCTGGGCCAAGGCTCATTTAAAATGGACTGTGGCAAAGTGGAAAACTGTTCTGTGGTCAGACAAATCAAAATTTGAAGTTCTTTTTTGGAAAACTGGGGCCATGTCATCCGGACTAAAGAGGACAAGGACAACCCAAGTTGTTATCAGCACTCAGTTCAGAAGCCTGCATCTCTGATGGTATGGGGTTGCATGAGTGCGTGTGGCATGGGCAGCTTACACATCTGGAAAGGCACCATCAATGCTGAAAGGTATCCAAGTTCTAGAACAACATATGCTCCCATCCAGTCTGCTGATTGGTCTTTCAGGGAAGACCTTGCATAACATGACAAACTCATTAACCACATACTGCATCAATTACAACATCATGGCTGAGGAGGAGGATCCGGGTACTGAAATGGCCAGCCTGCAGTCCAGATCTTTCACCCCTTTATGACTCGCATCATAAAGAGGAAGATGCGACAAAGAAGACCTGAGACAGTTGAGCAACAGAAGCCTGTATTAGACAAGAATGGGACAACATTCCTATTCCTAAACTTGAGCAACTTGTCTCCTCAGTCCCCAGACGTTTGCAGACTGTTATAAAAAGAAGAGGGATGCCACACAGTGGTAAACATGGCCTTGTCCCAACTTTTTGAGATGTGTTGATGCCATGAAATTTAAAATCAACTTATTTTTCCCTTAAAATGATACATTTTCTCAGTTTAAACTTTATATGTCATCTATGTTGTATTCTGAATAAAATATTGAAATTTGAAACTTCCACATTGCATTCTGTTTTTATTCACAATTTGTACAGTGTCCCAACTTTTTGGAATCGGGTTTGCTGGTCTGTTCTGATTGCGTTATATATTACGAAATTTCCTGTTTCCAAATCAATGATTACAAGCACTTTGCTTCTTTTCTGTTAAAAATAAGAGTGCAACATTCTTTGCATGGCTTGTAATGTTGATGTTAAAAAAGTGGCTTGTGAATTTATCGGGGAATGTTCATGTGAGCGACCCACCCCAAATGCTCTCAATGGTTGAGTCGCGTGATGACACTCATCTCAAGCCAGTACTGATCAACATTTCACTCCTCCTGTGACCCATGGTTTGTCTTTATGTGAATTCAGAGCCAGTGAACAATGAGCTTTCATAATAATAATAATAAGAAGAAGAATCTATGTTAATGCGCGATAAAATAATGTTGGCATTAATTTATTAATGCGTTAACCTGATAATAACGCATTAACTTGCCTAGCCCTAATATATATAAATAATTATAATTAATAATACAATAATATAATATGAAGAGTTAATTTGCAAAAACCGATAACTTTTTTTCTCTCCAGAAATCGTGTTTATTTATTGCGCATTCCAAGTAATATCAATCAAACTGCAGTTGGCTTGTTTTGATTAAGTAATAATAACTAAACAAATACAGGCAATTTACAAAATTAAAGCTCATTGAAAGTATGTTTTTTTTTTACATATTAAATGTTTGTTTTATAGCAAAAGCAGATGACTCCACATTGTTTCACACTCTGTTTTAGAGTAAAAAAATAAAACCTTGTTTAATCCTTGTAATCTCCTCAGATGACAATGTAGATGCCTGACAAACGTTGTTGTTGTGATCATAGACTGTATGGTTGTGATTACATGCAATACACGGAGCTTTTCCCTCACCATTGTAACGCGCTGCTTTTTCAAGGTTCCATGAAAACGGTTCAGATTTTATTTTCCTTTTTCGTCCTGAAGATGATATCACAGGTTCATCAAGTTCATCGAAATTATCCATCCTCGATCACTTTTAGTCAGCTTTGACGAAACTTCTCTCAGCTAGCACGTCTTTTCAAAGTGAAAATATCCATGTCACCTGAACTGAATACAGCGCGCTGATTTGCTAAAATGGACTTATCGGCTTCTGTTCAAAAACAACAAGGGCACTTGTCGGCTTCTGCCGTAAAACGTGAACTCACGATGCGACAAAATTTATTTAGGGTTCAGATCGCTATATGTGGCGGCTTTATATTTTTAAGTGGCGTTTATTGGTTTTTGGAAATGAACTCTTCATATATAGCATTATTATATATATAGCCAAAAACAATGGTAGACTATTATGTTTCGGCTGCCAGTTTACTCTGGACCATTCAGAAGATAAACTGAGCATTAATGATGTGAGTGTTGGGAGTACACACCATCTTTATCCCGGGACTGGATCTTAGCAGGGTAGTACCGACAGTCTGACCAGCTGGCAAGAACTTTCTGGTTGACATGAAAGCCCTGAGAAGGAAACATATCTATATATATAATCTTGCAACATTATGAGTCAGAGTACAACTTTGCCCATGCAGACTGTGAGTGACTCAGCACAGTTTGACAGGAAGTGCTTACTGGAGCGCTCTGCCTTACAGGGAGACCTTGTTTCCTCAGCTGGATTCGTTCCAAAGGTCTGAGGTATGGACTGCTCCAGTCAAACCATTCATCATAACGGTGACTCCACTGCCTGTAGTGAATCAAAACCTTCTCGTCTTCATAGTCGACCTTCTCAATACTTGCTGCATACCTGTCAACACAAAACAGAGTGTTATTTCAGATTAGTTACAGATTACATCTGGGTCTCTAAAGGTGGAAAAATGTTTGAGGAGATAATAAATAAATAAAAACTCAATTTGTGGAATAGAATTTAAAATGCTTAATTTAGAACTTTTGCAAAAAATGTTGAATGCAACAGAACTAGTGGCATCAGCGCCAGTGAAGCATCTGAATTTCAATCAGGCTGAGTGAATGAACGGATGGAAGAACGGAAGCAGAGGAAAGACACTGACCAGTTCTTCAGACTGTCCCTCGCCTCCAGCTGCGCTCCCACCTCGAACGTGATCCCACGCCTGTGAGGAGGGCTCTTTGTCATGCTGGTCACACACTCCCACACCAACCTATCAATCCAGAGAAACACATCATGGGGTCAGAGGTAAAGAATGCTACAACCTAACCAAGGTGCGCATAAATAAACATTATACTACATAAGAGACCTTTTCAGCACTTTTTCCCAAAAATTTGATTAGACTTTTCAAAGCTGATGATTTCAAAGCGTATTTTTTCCCCAATACAAATTTTCATTAGTGCCAGATTTCAGCTGTGCATTGGTTATCTACTTTTTCTAAATGTCCTAAAAAATATAATTTTCAATGAATGACTGAACTTTTGGGTGATTGGAAGGAACTGTCATTTTTCACCTCCAAAAAGCTGGCATGAAAAAAAGAGATCACACTTTAGATAATATTGTTCATAAAATTAACTTACATATTGAATATTGATATTGGATCTCTGCTATTTAGGGTGTAATGTTTTCATGCTTCAATCAATTTCAATAATCAATACAGATTTCTTGTCATCAGCCAATATATTGACTAACGACTGACATATGCCACAGATCTTAAACATATGGGTTACATGAGCTCTTTTACATTTAGTCATTTAGCAGACGTTTTTATCCAAAGCGACCTACAAATGAGGACAATAGAAGCAATCTAAACCAACAAAAGAGCAATAATATGCAATATTTAGACCATCTCTCATCATGGTTTGTTTACAGCATGCACAATTCATTGCTCCAGCGTGATCTAGGTCATGCTAAAAAAAATCTAAACAAAACAACAACTCACAGGAAGTGATTATCAGCCGGTTCTTAACAGCGATCGATCTGAAGCAACCATAAATTATTTTTGTTGTTGTTTACATTTGTTGATCAAAACCACACAATGCAAAACATGGTTTTAAAACACTTATTCATAAGTCATACAACCCCTGAACAGCAGAAGGATTCATGAACAGTAATTATGCACAGGCCTCCTAATGATGGGTCTAAACGATTGCCGGCTGTCTATTGAGCTCACTCAAAGAAATTATCATTAAATCATCAAAAAAACGACACAATACAACAAGTCATAAACAAACCTATCATACACACAATAACAACAGAAAACTGACTACAAAAGAGGAAAAACAGGTTATGTAAAAAATAAGGAGAGGGACAAACAGGATATATTTAAGTACACTGACTCAAACTCACCACGTTCATTAACCTCCTCATTCAAACCAACAGCACACTTGTTTTGTTATATGGCCTCATATTTTGACATTACCTGTGCATTTGTCATTGTATAATTTTATTATTACTTGTGCTGTCAAATAATTAATTGCGATTAATCGCATCCAAAATAAAAGTTATCGTTTACATAATATATTTATGTGTACTGTTTATTATGTATATATAAATATACACACATACAGTACATATTTACATGTATATGTAATATGTATATATTATACATAAATATATAAACAAATGTTCTTAAATATACATGCATGTGTTTGTATTTATATATACATAATAAATATACACAGTACACACTCATTTATTTATGTAAACAAAACTTTTATTTTGGATGGGATTAATCTCGATTAATCATTTGACAGGACCAATTATTACAAAATCAATTAGATGTAGTTTAATAGTAAGGTGCCACTGACATTTAGTAAAACAACTGACATTTAGTTTACAGCAATTAACATGTTCATAACACTGTTTCCCATCTCAGCAGTGATGTGGTTAATAGTACATTTTAGAACAATTAAAATGCATTAAGTAAATGTGATACTGCGAGAACCACCAACTCGCTTGGGACGTAGAAAATGTCCGTAAAAATGTAAAATGATGGCTCTACCCGCAAAAGCACTTTCGTGCAAGGTGTAGTTTATTTACAGCACCATTGATACATACAAAAGTTCACGAGTGATGGCGTGAAGAGATATATGCAGTTTAATCACCAAATACCCAAAATAAACAAAGTAGCAAAGAAACAACAAACTGGAAAATAAAGATGAAAAGGATATCTACAAAATATATATACAAATGGTATCCTCAGTATACTCGCTTTGCTGGGTGTTTTGCTCACGGAACTACAGTTGCATGCTCGCATTCGACTTGGTTAACAAGTGCTAAACGTGAGTCTGGCCTCCCTTTTTATAGGCCAGACTCCACCCCTTCTTTGGACGTACCATTTATAAAACAATACATGTTCCAATAATCTCTGTACCAATTCACAACAGACATTTTATGAACACAAAACTTCACTTCAACATAAACCAAATAAAACCATACAATAACACACATGACTGTTACTCTTTCACATTCACCAGTCATTAACACATAAACCATTGATGCGGCACCAACGATGACGTCATAAGCGGTTGACGCTCAATCGCTCCGCTTTGCCGGCACCACCAGCAAGACAACCACGCCAAACAATTGTGACAAACAAACATGAAATACAAGACAATGCATGTAGTATGTATGGTCGGGATGAATCTGGAACAGGGTAATGTACTGTGTGCACTGTCCATGGGCTGTTGAGACGGCATGTGTACCCGCTCGGCTGGCAACCAAACAGAGGGGAGGGGAATTCAGCGTGGTGAATATGCGTGTGTGTGGTGCGGTAAGTGTGTGTGTGTGTGTGTTGACCCAGCGGGGATATCTACTTCATCACATCACCTCCCCCTTCTCTTGGCCGCGTACTGTCCGGGTAACGTGACAGGTAGTCGGCAACCACGTTTTGTTGTCCTGGTCTATGCCGCACCTTGAATTTGTAGGGCTGGAGGCTTAGGTACCCCCTCATAACTCTGGAGTTATGGTCCTTCATTGTCTGAATCCATGTTAGTGCCCGGTGGTCTGTCTCCAGATCAAACTCCCTTCCTAGGAGATAATACCTTAGACTTTCGAGGGACCACTTGATAGCGAGACACTCCTTCTCCACAGTTGAGTACCTGGTCTCTCTGGGCAACAGCTTCCTGCTGATGTAGACCACTGTTTTTTCTGCTCCCACCTCTCCCTGGGCCAGGACAGCCCCAACTCCTGTGGCTGACACATCCACCTGGACCAGGAATCTCTGGTTGAAGTCATGGCTTTGTAGGACTGGGCTGGAGCAGATCTTCTCTTTAAGAGTTCTGAATGCTGCCTCACAGTCCTCAGTCCACTCCATCGGACTCTTTGCTGCTTTTGTCAGCAAGTTCGTTAGCGGTGTAGCGATTGTTGCAAAGTCAGGGATGAACCTCCTGTACCAACCCACCAGGCCTAGAAAGGATATCATCTCCTTCTTCGACCTAGGCCTTGGGCTCCGTCGGATGGCTTCCACTTTGTCCACTTGGGGTCTCAGCTTGCCGTTGCCCAGGTGATATCCAAGGTAACTGGTCTCCTGCCTTGCCCACTCCCATTTCTTGACATTGAGCGTGAGTCCTGCCTCTCGGATACGTTTCAGCATCTCTGACAGATGTTCCTCCCAGGAGTTACTGAAGATTACCACGTCATCCAAGTAGGCGGCTGCCCACCCCTCACACCCTCGTAGAACTTGGTCCATTAATCGTTGAAATTTGGCAGGTGCCCCATGCAGGCCAAAGGGAAGAACTGTAAAATGGTATAGTCCTGATGGTGTCTTGAATGCCGTATACTGTTTGGAGTCGTTGTCAGGGTCACTTGCCAATATCCCTTGCACAGGTCAAGGGTGGTAATATATCGGGCCTGTCCGATTCTTTCCAGCAGGTCGTCTATTCGCGGCATGAGATAAGCATCGAAACGGGACTGGGCGTTCAACTTGCGGAAGTCTATGCAGACACGTAGCGTTCTGTCTTTCTTCGGGACAATGACTACGGGACTGCTTCACTCGCTTCTGGATGGCTCAATCGCTCCGCTTTGCCGACGCCACCAGCAAGACAACCACGCCAAACAATAGTGACAAACAAACAAACATGAAATACGAGACAATGCATGTAGTATGTATGGTCAGGATGAATCTGGAACAGGGTAATGTACTGTATGCACTGTCCACGGGCTGTCGAGACGGAGTGTGCACCCGCTCGGCTGACAACCAAACAGAGGGGAGGGGAATTCAGCGTGGTGAATATGCATGTGTGTGTGTGGTGCGGTAAGTGTGTGTGTGTGTGTGTGTGTGCTTACTAGGGCTGTGACGATAACCGCATTACCGCGGTAATGAGATGCCGACCGCGGTGTTGAGGTCATCACCGCCATCACCGCACTGTTTTTCGCGGGACCCGACCAGATTTCTTGCAACGCGGGAATAAAACACAGTAACGGTCGGTAACTCTGGTGTGATTTGAACAGTAGTGGGCGGTCTAACAATATCCCGTTCCCAACATCCTTTCAGAACAGCATATCTGTGTTTTTACTCCCTCTTCTCGCTCACGTGCTGCACGCACGCACCAGTGCTTCTGTGTCATGTGTTTTATTGCGCACAGTGCGCAGCATGTGCATAACGGCACCCTGACAGAACAGGCGGGCTGTCGATGAGCAGGGCCGGTGCGTGCATATAGGCGAACAAGGCAGTCGCCAAGGGGCGGCAACACAGTCAGGGGGGCAAAGGGACAGATATTTGTACTTTATCTTTTGGGCATTCGTTATCACCGCTTAGTTATTCTACATCTAAATAAAATTTGCTTCATAGTAATGCCGCTCCCGCGCCGCCCCCCAACTGAGCGTCATCAATAGGCTGCAAAACATACTAATACAAACATACTAATATACATTCATAAATGTAATCAAAACGAAAAATATCCAGACATGAATTCCTTTGTATGTAGCCTAATGTATGTATTATTTTATCATATACAGTGTTTAAATTGTGTAATAAAGCGGGGTGATGGATTCGCATCAGAGAATGGAGAGGTAACGATCATTCGCGCAATCACTCGGTTGACGCACTTAAGTGATCACCAGCTTGCTCCGGTTCATTTTATAGTGTGCACATATACTCTAAAAATCACGGTTATTTTATTAAACATTTTTTTTAATGTTTGGGTAGTTTTTGTGTACCCCGATCATAGGACAGTCGCAGCAACCCAGAGTTTGCATTTGCATTGAGTGCACGCAGATATTTTGCCTTCTCTTATGGTGAGAGCAGTTCCCTGTGCCACTGACTTTGAAAATTGAAAGCAATATAAAAAATAAAAAACACGAATTTAAAAATGCAAAACTACAATAATCCTGACACAAACGTATTTCACTGGAGTGAGATGATCGGAGTTCGGAGGTGCTGATCCGGACCGGGTTTGTTCAGATTAAGCCCTGACTGCTAATATCTGTGCACTGTTTTTGCCGCTTTAGTGGTTATTTATTATTTATTTTACATTGCAGTAGAAAAAATAAATAAATCAAAACATGCCCGTGCTTGCTTTTATTTTAATGTACTTGTGTCATTAAACACATTATCAAATCTTTCACTTGCATCTTTAAAATCGTATTTGAGTGAAGTGGGGACGGCACGGCAGGGTTTTGCCTAAAGCCTTTTCCATGAGTGACAGAGCAGAATAAGGATGAAGCACAGAGTGGATTCTTCAACTGCGACTGCAAAATGGTCAGTTTACTGCGAAGAAACCCATGCCAGGCAAATCTGACACGGGACATTCTTCTCAGGGAAGTTAAATTGTTTGGTTTCATGAAAAAGAGATTTAATTTTGCAACATATAAATTTAAATGACAGATGTCTTTTTTTTTCTCTGCGACACTTTTCCGTGTTGACAGCAAAAGGTTAAACAAATTTTGTATTTTGACAAGAAGAATAAAAATAACAAATATCTTTATTTTTACATTTTTTACAAACTTGCCTACATTATTATTATTATTATTTTCTCTGCGACACATTATTACGTTGACAACAAAATGTAAAACTAATTTGATTCTGGACACGAATAAAATAAATAGCCTATAATAAAATAGATTTTGTGCAGACTACATTTGTATTTGTTATCTCTCTCTCTCTTTCAGTAGAGGAAATGTCATTGTGAGATTCTGAAGCGAGATATATTTCAGGCGTTCGGTCGGGGAAGAAGAAAAAGCCTCTTTTATTTTGCACTTTAAAAGGTTGTTATTATAAATGTGGCCTAACGAATCGTCAAATAATATTAATTACATCCTAATTTGCTGCTTATAACCTATCCGTTTCAACAAACACATTTTGCAACAAGTTGCGTTTGGACAAGTGCGTTTATATCCACGGAGTCTTACCGAAAAACAATGTCTAAAGAAATATGAATCGAAGTTTAGCACAAATCACCAGAACTAAGCACGGGGCATGTTGAGCTTGGCTTGTTGTTTTTGCAGCTTGCTCAGGTTATTATTCTTTTAATAATTTGTTGTACAAAGAATGAGTTACAAGCGATGACAAAGAATGTTCCATAATTCCTATTAAACTCAGAATATATATATAAAAAAAGTTATAGAGAATAATATTATTTTGTTATTATTGTTAATTTAATTAGCTGTTTTACGAATAAATAAGACGACTTTATTATTATTAATTTATGTTCATTTGCAAGCTGCATGTGTTCTTGATCAAGTCATTCAGGGCTCTACTCATTCTTCCCACTGGTCACAACATTATGATAAAAGTTAATCAGCATGCATTGATTAATCTAGTTTATAGCTATGGTAGAAAGTGTTCAACATTCAACCCGTTCTTTTCATCAGTGTTATTTGTGTCACCTTCTCTGGTTTAAGAAGCAGTCTTAACCAAATCCTCCGTTGCTTAGTCCGGCTGTGCACCTTCGCGCTCGTGCTGATGCAGTGAGTGTAGGCTCTACCCACGAAGCGCCGCTAAAATTGCATCTCTTCACGTGATCAGTGAAATCTGACTCCTGCTACAATGTGCCGTGGCTCTGCAGCGCGCGCGCTATATGAAGCAGAAACTTTGGAGCAGCAGACCATGCATTTGCACAAGTGCGACCACGTTTTTTTACTTGGGGGGTCGTGCGATTAACCGCCAAACCGCGATATTTCTTGCTGCTTACCACGGTAAGAAAAAATCCAATACCGTCACAGCCCTAGTGCTTACCCAGCGGGGATATCTACTTCATCACAGTAATATTAGGAAACGACATGAAGGTGAGGAGGTGATGGCATAACTGAATCCTTACCCATCTTCAAGAAACGGCTAAAAACACATCTCTTCCATCTTTATTTGACCCTCTAACTCTTGCACTCTCTATTCTAAATGTATTTTATCTAATCTGTCTTTTTATTTAAAAAAACACAAACATTTGACCCTCTATCAATTGCATATTTATTCTCTAACTGCTAGCTTTTCTTGTAAAACTAATACTAAGTTTAATGTTTCTATATTTTACATACTAGGTTTCTAAAAAAAAAAAAAAAGAATCCTTCCTACGTGTACTGCGTTAGGCTAACCAGGACTTGTAATGGCACTTGCATGTTATTTCTCTTTTGTTGGTTTTGATTGCTTCTATAATGTCCTCATTTGTCACTTTGGATAAAAGCGTCTGCTAAATGACTAAATAAATAAAAAATAAATAATACATTTTTGTGAGTCCCTTTAAGCACTTTGCCACTTTGTCAGTATTTCCCTTTTGAAAATAAGAAATGGAAATAGATCACAAATGTATTTGGTGTTTTAATTTTGTATATTCTTTCTCCATTTCTTGTGGACCTGAGGCACAGAACTTGGAAAGATGGTGAAAGTTTTTTAAACTTATAAATAATACTTCAACAGGGATGATAAATCACAATGTTAATTAAGTATTGTTAATATAAGACTAATATTAACTTTATTTAATCTTTAACTTTTCACAGAGGACACTGTTACTAATGAGGGGAATAAACTAAACTATTATTGTAATCAACTGTCATCCATACTTATTCATTTTAAAAATCTTTATTCATCTGATTTTACATATGACCTGAGAAAATCTATTATTTTGGTTTGTGAGATCGAGATCGATTTAGGAGGACAGAAACTTGTTGTCAACGGTGCCCAGATTTTCATTAATAAAATAGCTTATATACTGGATCGCTACATTATATTAATCAGCAAAGAGGGGGTAAAATACTATAAATAACTCAAATCTTTATTGTTTGTAGTGATGCGCAGATGCAGGTAGACTAATTCGCACACGCAACGGTCACCTCTCTCTCTCTCCGCCCTTTTTCATCTCGGTCTGAAGCGGGCAGAGCGCTAGAGCTAACGAACTTCACGTCAGGTGGTCCTTGCCTTCACATTGTGTATTAAAATAGTTTATTTCACAATGAGAACAGGTTGGCTAGTCGTGCATTATCCCTTATGTAACGTATACTCTTTAACAGCAATTTAAACGGCAATATTTAAATGATACCCTGGTTATTCTTGGTGTACCCAAAATGGTCCCACACTATGGACTTCAGACATTCTCTGGAGGAAATAAAGGATCACTGTTTGGTTCCTCTGTCATAGTTAATCTAGTGTGTGTATAGTGGCCTCCATGTCTCTGATAAGCACGGTATTTTAAGCTGGTGCACCGCTAGTGTAACTTTTCTTTTGTTTTGCGCAAGCTGCAACAGTTCCGTTCTGTGCAACAGAAACACTCTGTGTAGCGGAGCCTTTACGATTAATTAACCGTGACGTTTTAAAGCGCGGTTAATAGTAAAACCGGTTAATCGCTGCATCCCAAGTGACGGGGTGTTGGCGCTATAAAGAGCAATATTTAAATGTGCAGCTATATATTCATTCATTAATTTTATTTAAGTGATTGCGATGGCTAAGTGGCCTAAATATAAGTTACATGATAAAGAGTCTAAGATACGATGCTGTTCGGCATCAGAACATCGTTAAAACCGTCCAGACTCTACTTTGGTATGGTATACATGGCATTGACAGTTACTGGACTTGAACAGTTTTGACTGCAAAGTCCTGCATTATGTTCTAAAATGTGTCCTTCGTGAAATGGAGAACCATAACCCTAACCCAAACACAAAATACACTTACTGTGTGGGTCTTCGCGAGCGATGAAACGCGTGCACGGTGGCATACAGCGGCGAAATTCCATGGCACTTCACCGCGAGGAGAACAAAGTTCCACTGAGGCAGTCGCCGAAGTGCAAATGGATAATCGCAGGTTAGTAATTGGGTCAGAAATCGCAACAACGAAGGGCGATGTAACCGCTTCGTGAAGGCAGAGAAATCTGAGGAGTGGATGGCGCGTTCGCCAGTATGACCTGACGACGTCATTGCGTCAGAGACGGCGTCGCGCCATCAGCCAATGAATTGGCGTGATTCTATATGGGCTCAGACTCGGTCACGCGGAAGGCATTCCCGATGCGTAAAGCTAGCTACGCAGCGTAGAGTTACCTATGAATGAGAACACAGTTTTGGCTGTCCTGGGTGTGTGCATGAACGAGAGTAAATGCCAGCTAAATTACATTGCTTTCTGATCACTTTATTGTGCACAAAAATGAGCTTATTCTTACTCTGGAATTGATGTATGTGTTTTTCCGAGGGTTTAAAGTCATCAGTTAATTTCTTCATTGCCACTTAGGATTTTTTTCTGGACATTTTAAGCATATTTTCTGTCTCCCTTTAACGCATTTGCCCTGTGTTAAACCATATTCCTGTGACATTGATTTATTTGTATTTTATTTTAAGGAGATAAAAATAGTCCTTATCAACTTTAATTGAAATGGCAATAAAATTGTATCACATAATTTTTGTGAGCTTTTGGGCTGGAAATCGTCAACACTGGACCCGTCACTAGTCTTTACCAGAGCTCCTGAGAGAATTGCTGTAAAATATATATTGAAATGTTTTTGGTACTTATACTGCAAATATATATTCTTAAGGACATCAAAACCTAAAATAAACTCCAGAAAGGTGTACAATATGGGACAATTAAATCTAAATGAGATACTTTTGCCAGTCTGGAGAGTGGATTAAAGGCAAAAGAAACTTTAAGCATCATGATTACTCAGAAAGACTGACATCATTCGCACTAAAACCCACCGTTCTTCATCATTACCGATCTTAATCATGATCACATGAGAGCGCGCTGTGTCATCACACACGTTTCATAACGGACTCTCGCGCTCTTAATCCAACTCGAGCAAACGCCGCGCTTGGGCACGTTCCTACAGGGAGCATACAATTTAAACACGTCATACTCGCGGGAAACCGGCACATTTGGTTAAATCAATGCATTCACAAACCCCACAGCTCTTCCACTTAACGGTCACGAATATCTACAGGCGCTCGAGCGCTGCCTGACGCAAATGGCGCGCAATACGTTTCCTCCTCGTTGTTTACATATCAGCGGCTCATTTTTACATGCCTGTCACAACAAGTCGCAATCAGTACATCAAACGACAGTGACTGACGATAAACATTTTTGGGGAAAAAGGAGGGAAATATCAACGGAAATCTCAAAGAATTCGGGCGTTTGACTTTTCCTCCACTTCGCATGCAAAGAAAACGTGGGTGCAACGTTGTCTGCGAACTTGACGCTCGCTGCTGTTTAAGACAGAAGGCGAACAAAACCGCTATGCGATACAAACCGCGTTACACAACAACGAGTCAGGCCCTCAAAATGCAGTTTAAGTAATTTGCTTGGCATGTAGAATTGCTGTTTTGACATTACATTGTTCAGTTGCCGACAACGATGCGCAACAACAGCAAACGATTTGATTGGGTCAGAGCCTTGACTGACGCGAACTCCGGCGTTCTGATTGGTTCGCGCATCTGTCATTCAAACTCTGACGCTCAGCGGCCTCCGCTCGGCCTACTCCTTGCAGCATGGGACGGGACTACCGTAACTACGAGGCGAACAAAAGTCTCCCAGATATTTTAGAAGCCTAAACGCGCATTTATCGCGATCTGCTTAATGAACATGACCGGAGCTGCCGACACATTCCATTAATGCACTATTTGACAAAATCGCTTTCATGATTCCCATTAGCATCAAACAAGGTAACACATGCATGGAGGCAAGTTTCGTTTTAACAGTAGCATCATCTCATAAAAATATACATTTCACAATTACAACAAATAAAACGTCCAAGACAGCTACTTAGTATTTTGCAATATATAATCACAGCGCCGTTTACCTTTATTGCTGATAAATGTACTCCGACACCGAAGAAAGCAAGTCCAAATGCGTGAAGAGTGCTTTAAGTCGCATGCTTTGAGAGCGCTTCCACGCAGTTTGTTTTCTCCGGCGCGAGCAGCAAGGCCGGTGTCCGCGAGGTGGAGTCTGTCTGCGCATGCGCACATCGAATCTCCCTTGCTCCCCGTTTACTCCTCATTTGACGGAGATTTTCCTGCGTCTTCTTCTTGTTTTACATGCTTCCAATCAAAAGGTGACGGAATAGTTTAGGCCTGAAGTACAAAAGCTGTATTCTTGTAAGTTATGTTAAGTTCAGAGCAGTTTTGTAGTTTGTAACGTCTCTAAAGATAGCTGTCGCTCAGTCGCTGTTATTAGACAAAGGCAGGTGTCTTCCCTGACAGGAGTTAAATAATGCGTTCAAAAAGAAAAAGTAATTCATTTTTACTCAAATCACGAGACAACATTGATTGACATCCCAAATTATCTATACTATATATATATATATATATATATATATATATATATATATATATATATATAAATTATCTTAGTCAGGGCCTATAGGTAGTTTAAAGCGCAAATGGAAAGTTCATAGAAAAACTATAATTGTATTTATTTCGTTTAATGTTTTTTCAAAAACGTTGATACAGTATACTGTATGCGTGGGGTAAGTTGTCACAGTGTCACCTATCATATAGGCGTTAAGGTAAAATATTTAGTGGGAAATTATAATTGTTAAGACTGTTTGATTACAACATACAAAGCCAATGATAGAGAAAACTGACATTTTGAATCAAAATCTTACAGTTGCTGAAATACAGTACTTGTCACATCTAGTTTCATGTTTACCATTTAAAAATAATTGAACATGAATAAATTGATATAATTTATAGGCTAGCTTTTCATCAACTCAAAGCTCATGCAGTTCCCTAGTTTGCAAAAACCCTAATCTAATAAAAGCTGTTTTTGTTTTTGGTGGATTCAGTCATCGTGTTGAGGTATTTTGAGATCATTAACCAGCTAAAATATCCCCTTATTGGCCACTTTCATTCATAAACTATCAGCAGAGTGTGAATAAAGCATTTCTATAATGTAATCAGTAGTTAAACCTGTCGCTGTGGTGTGATGTTGCATTTACACCACTAGGTGTTAGTTTAAGATACCTACCCTGTCAACACAATAAGTATGCAGTCACAGTCAACCTTCAGTACAGAAATGTAAAATATGTCCAGTATGTGTTCTCAAATGAATGTCTGTATGATTTTGTCTCTTCCTTTTCATGTTTCATTGCGCTTCAGCACGTGGCGAACTCTTGCTCTGTCTATATAGGGTGGAAAGACCAAGACAAATTAAGGAAGTGAAACTCACAACCACTTCTGTACAATTATACAAATTTTATTACAGAGTTCTTTATGAAACTATGCAAATTTAAACACACATTCATATCATAATTCACTGTCATCTCCTACACACAACTTCACACAGATAGAACAAAATGAGACACAAAATCCATAAGAAGCATTAATAGTAAGAGTGCCGGAGGTGTATCTCTGCAGTGATCATACAGACCCATGGGAAGGGAAAGGAACTGAGGGGGAAGTGCAACAAGGGAAGGGCTCACTTACTTTTACCATTCGGCTTTATAAACACAACTATCCATCAGATGAGGGCTTATATACAGAAGCACAGGCTGATGGCGGAGCCGTTGTGAGTAATGGATCAAGAACAGACTTCAGATGCTACCTGTGTTGATGTGAAGACCTGTAGTCTTCTAAAAGCTTAGCTACACAATATCGATTTGTTTCATGATGTAAGTGCACACTGCATTCTCAGCTTTGCCATAAGGGGCAGTAAAGCCAACATTAGCATAAACTCTCTTCGTCTGTGGTCAGTTTTTTTCTGTCAGGTAAACAGCTGTCATGACAGTAATATTGAAGAGAATCTGAGCACATCAGTTTAATGGCACAGCCATCTGAAGGTAATCTGTGTCTGAGAGGATTTGAGAGGACTGCCATTTGCCAGCATGTAGTGGTGTCCAAAACCATAGTGAATATTAAAGTGCTCAATCCCATAATGCACTGCAACAACGAGTGTACGATCTATTTATGCTCAATGGTTAACCACTAAATACCCATGCACTGTAACGTTAAGTGTTGTGACAAATGAATTCTCACATCTAATGGCATCCGCTTCGCTCACAAGTATTCATGCACTTCTTAAAGTGGGCTAATTTAGGAAATAGTGAATAAGAGTAGAGAATTAAACAAGGGTATATATACCTCCACTTTGAGTGAATTTAGTATGGCCACAGTAACGCAAAAATCCTTGTCATCTCATTGAGGTTTAATTACTTTTCTTATATCCCAAAGTAACGCAGCGAGAAGTATAAATCAGTCATTTGTAGGTTGATTCCCCTGAAAAATGTAAACATGTTTAAACATTTAGACTACTAGTCTGACATGGCAACAGCTCGCCAATGGTGCGAGTTTGGGGCAGAGCTACGTGTTCGTTTAACAAATGACAGACAGGAGAGGTGTTTAAGGAAATATAAGAGTGTAAAAAAAGTAATAAGTCAGTGGCAAATAAATTAAATTTGTACGAAAAGACCGCATGGCTGCACTGGCCAACTATTTGTGTTTTTTGGTATTTGCATACTTGTGTAGGGTATGTTTCTGGCCTAAGTGTTTATTCAGTCTGGGCAAATCTGAACACATTTTTGGCCATCCCTTAATGTTGGAGCTGCTGGATCAGCTGAAACCGAAGGCATGTCTGAAATGAAATTTGTATGTACCACATCCGCCATGTTGTTACTGTCACATGACCTACCAGCATTGCTTCACTGCCATTCATAAATCTTCTCCCGTGGACTAATGGGATTATAAAGTGTCCATCAAATGCACACTTCTGGATCCTGGTGGAAGTAGTAGGTCTTCCGGGAACTTTTTGCCTATTGTTTTTTAATACTATGATTTCAGACATACTCCTCACATACTGTTTTTCGCATTCGTGTAGTAGGGAAGTATGTGATTTTGCACATTCAGTGGGCCAATGAGCAGCAGCTACCTTGTGAGAGGAGCGGCTCCTAGTTACAATCTGGTTCCTGGTTTAATTTACTACAGAATAGTTCTGCATAATCATCTTGGCTGTAGCCAAACCACATCTGGAAACATCATTTTCTGTTTCCAAATGGGACGACTGGGAAAACTACTGTGAGAGACTGAATGAATATTGCTTGTGGTACCAGTTCATTTGGAGTCTATGACAATGCAGAAATGTGAAGGGTGTGTTTATGAGCACTTATGCATCTTATACATCAGCGGTCATTCTCCATGTAAGGCACCACACCTCAAGCTCAAAGCTTGACCACTAGTATTTCAGAGCTGTCTCTGCAATGTTATTTCACCTTTTCTTGCTTACGCTCAGCCTTATATACAACACCAAAGTCAGAATTTCTTCCCGCACTCATACTTGAGCTTACAAACAGTTGCTATTAAATAATCAGAACACTCATACCATATTAAATTAAGGAAATATACTGCAGGTCATTTTGCAGGTGTTATTACGATTATGATTACCCAAAGGATGTATTTCCCTGCTAATCAATATAAAAGACAGAAGAAATAACAAACCCGAAAAAAGACAAACGTCATGCATCTGTTTTGTTGCGGAATCAAATTCAGTCAAATAATATCCGTCTTCAAGAAGAGTCATAAGAGTCAAGTTCAGGATGATTCACATTGAGGCAAAGCTGGATTAGTTGAGACGTTGTCCGAACTAATATTAGGATGCTTAAAGATGATTCTCTGAGCAGAAGAAGGTCCTGATTCCCATCATCTCCTGAATGATTCAATCTGAGCTATGCCGCAAAATAACTAGATTAAGCCCTTGATGAAGCTGGTGTCCAAGTGCACGATGAGTATGCGGAGGAAGGACATCTCTTTCCGCGTGTTTTCAAAGATGATTCGAGGATTGTCAGACTGACAGCGCAGGCAGTTTGGAGCCATGACCATCGCCAAATTATTCACGTCCATCTTAGTCCTACTCACATTCACTGGCTGAGCAAAGACCTGGCATGAGAGAAAGACAGCGCGTTGAAATCGGTGTTGTTATTGTGTATGGCACCGCAGGGTTGTGTTCACATGGCATTACCTGTAAGAAGTTGATGAAGTAGCAGAGCACGAGTCTGTTAAGCTCCGGGAGCGACTGAACCACACTGATGGCTGCATCGGGGTCTTCATAGTGACTGATGCACTGCTCGTAGACGCTCTGAGGAATCACCGGCTCCTCCAGCTCCCTGTACCACAACTTCAACAGAGACGCTGACAGACAAGGAGAGAAACCTTACATTCCTGTCCTGCTCAACATATTTTATAGCAATTCAGCAGTTCACACTTTCACATAAAGATATGCTCTTATCTTATAGTATACAGTACATACATCTTTAAGTAGACAGAATATGTGTTTGGATGCAAACGAAAATAGAAGTTATTGAGAATGATTGTACTGCCTTAAAAACCATATTAAATGGTCTGATGAACAATTTTATTTTCTAGTTCTTACAGAAACATTGTTGGAGCACAAACAAATCAACAAACTTGATAATTGTATTTAAATTTCAAAGCAAAACCCTAAATACAAAACCCTAAATGCTACTTTCTATTAATAATCAATGACAAGTGTTATTAGTGTGAGTGGGTTATTGTCATTCTAGAGAGTATTTAAAAATATGTGTCCAATATTTTTGGTTTGCTTTTCTATGAAGAGAAAGACTGTTTTTTTTTTTTAAATAAGACTGAATTCATTTCATATTAAGACATACTGTATATCTGCTATAATTCATAATGTCATTTTGACGTATTTTCAGTATTTTGTAAACTGAACAATTATCTCCCGGCTACAACCAACAAAACGAGCAGTGGTTCTCAACCAGGGGAATGAATAAATTATAAATAGAAATTCTTATTATTATATTAATATGTTAACACATATTTAAAATAATCTAACTCTAATTCCCCCCTCACATAAAATCAAAATGTAAACAAATGTTTCCACATCAATGAAAGAAAAAAACACTTCTGGAATCACAAAATGCATTTATTTAGAATAGCCCTGGTTTCTGCGAATACAGTTTTGTATAAACTGTATAAACTGCTAAATACTATAGCCTATATATATTGGGGGATATAATGTCAGACAACGAGGGGCCTTCAATCCAGAAGGATGAAAACCTCTGGTCTAAAGATCTCACTTCCTCCGTGTAAAGGCTGTTTGAGATATCAATGTGAGTGTTTGCTGTTCTCACCAGGGACATTGGGATCAGAGAGGTTGTCTGGAAGTTTCCACTGGTCCACCTGTAGCTTGAGAGCGTTCACCTCATCAATATCCCCTGGTACTCTACAAAATGAAGACAACAGTTTCAGCCAAGACTGCTTATGATCCACATATTACAGAGTTTCAGAAAGCTATTTACCTCTTTTAATAGCCATAAGTGTTTGGACACTTCAATAGCACTAAGAACCCTGTCCTAAATGCTGCCCTCGGCCCTTGCACTGTAGCAATAAAGGGGCCCATTCAATCATAAAATGACAAACGGGACAGCCTAAAATCTTGAGGACCGTATGGACATGCACAAACAAAAGTGCAGCATGTGGGACCCGGCTAAGATTAGTGTGCTGGGTCATTTGACCACAAGGTGGAGCCGATGTGACAGGCTTAAGATGGCATGAAAGAGCCGTGATGCACAGGATAAAAAAAAACATGCCCGTTCAATGTTATTTCATGGATGAAGAAGAAGGGATGAGAAATTAAAAACTTTATACTTCAGGATGTAGTTTAGTAATTAGCAGAGTTTGAACTATATTATTATGTGCTCCATATGAGACACTTAACACCATAACAAGCCCTCTTTCCTGATTCTGTCTATGTCCCACCTGAAGATGCCCTCCGTCTGAACTCCACCCAGGGCCAGCACATACTGAGAGAGCTGCACCTGCACCCAGGGCAGTTTCCTCTCGGGGAAGAGCTCGCTCTGCCGCTCCATGATCTCCTCCAGAGCGCTGCCGAACAGAGACGGGGTCACGATGGCGTTCCGACCGTGATCGATCTCCTCCAAAGTGGGCTTCCTCAGGCCCTACAGATGAAACAAGAATTGTACATACTTTGTTATTTTTACAATTTGACAAAAAGAACTAATAACATGTAGTGATATCATTTATATACACGATGAACAATATAACTTATCCATTTCGTATTATGTTTGGGGTTGGGAAGATTAAAAAATATTTTAAAGAAGCCTTTTAAGGCTGCATTTATCCGAGCAAAATACAATGAAAACAGTAATACTAAGAAATATTGTTACACATTTAAAATAACTGTTTTCTAATTTAATATATTAAATATAAGTGTAATTTATTCCTGTGAAGTTTCAGCATGATTACTCCAGTGTCACATGATCCTTCAGAAATCATTCAGATATGCTGATTTGTTAATCAGGAAATATTATTATCAATATTGAAAACAGTTGTGCTGCTTAATATTTTTGTGTAAACCATGATACTTTTTTCAGGATTATTTAATGAACAGAAAGTTCAAAGTAACAGCATTTATTTGAAATATATATATGTTTTAAATACAATGCAAGTCTTTATATTCACGTTTGATCAAATGAATGCATTCTTGCTGAATAAAAGTATTAATATCTTACAAAAAACTTGAACTTGATTTGATCCTTTTTTTTCTTCGTATCAGCCCAATGTTGTATATTTGATTGTAACTTTTATTTTTACACTTAAATTACATTTACTGTAATTCACTTCAGGTTAATTACTCAATCATTTATTAACACTGTTAAATGTAATCATTTTGTAAATCTCAAAATGAATATCCATTTGTCATACATTATAAATGTTATGATGCCTAAATTCACTTGTAGCGCTTAAAACAAATGATTTTAGTTTTTATAGTATAATGTATTCAGACCAAATAGAATATTATTTTAATATTATATTTAAATGTGTATAATTATCAGCTTATTGGCATTGACAAGAATGTTCAAAAATGCTTTTCTAGTGTTTTTGCGGAACTTTTGTTATTTTTGGAACTTGACCGTCTGTGGTTATTATATGCATCCTTTGCATAGAAAACAAAAAGAAAAACATGAGAATAAATGATGACAATCCTCATTTTCATCTGATATATTCCAGTACAAAACAATTAAGTTGACACATGAAACATCTGTTGATTGGACTGTCTCCCTCATAACTATGTGGAACATACAGACACCATCTCAGATGTAACACAATATGAAAGATCAGCGCTGAGCGGGATAATACGGAGGTAAAAATAACCCACCCAGTAAAAACGCTGGAGACAGAGGTGGGACGGCTGATTACAGGGTGGGACCGGTGAAAGGACAAATAGGGAGGGAAACAGCTTCTGCTAGTGCCAGTGTTAGCAGTGAAGCGTGTGCATGGACGAGTCTTACACAGGGGCCTGGGGGGTTGTGGTAACCTTTTCTTCTTAGTTTGGGTTAGTGGATTAGTAATTCTCATGGAGCGCTCCTAAAGGCCGGGTGCTGTGATTGCTAACAGATGTGACCAATTTACACCATATACCGCTTCTTTTGACCATTCGGAGACTCCTGGGTACGATCTAACAGCGGTGCTGGCATCCATAAATAAACAATACTCCCAGAAAAAATGGTTTAATTATATTTGACATCACTTGATGGAATTATGCAACTTCTACATGTCTGGTTAAACCAGGTTAGAGTCACTGAGCATGTCAAGAGTCGATGCTGCAATCAAGAACCGATGAAGAACCATATCCTGCACAGCTGGATTCATTATTTGTATGTTATAGCTGAAATGGATTTAATGTCCGGATATTAAAGGGAAAGTTCACCCAAAAAATGAATAATCTGTCATCATTTACTCACCCTCAAGTTGTTCCAAATCTGTATGAGTTTATTTCTTCTGTTCAACATAAAAGAAGATATTTTGAAGAATGTGTGTAACAAAATATATTTTATGTTGAACAGAAGAAAGAAACTCATGCATGTCTGGAACAACTTGAGGGTAAATGAGTAAATGACCGAATTTGATCATCTATCTCTATAATATATTGTCGTAATAATAAATAAACACTAAAAACTCAAATCAATCATTTTAAATGCTACAAGTGAAACTAGGCATTACGTTATAATGTTATAAATTGATATTGATTTAGAGATTAGCTAAAGATAACTTAAGAGTTGTGTCTTTGCAGATTTACTGTAAGTGAAAGTGAATTGCCAGTAGTTGTCATTTAAAAAGAAAAATACGGAAATGTGCAGTATAATTAAATAAATCCAACATCTACAGATATCAACTGACATCTACTGATATTATTATTATTATTATAATAAAATCCATAATAAATTAAATACATTTAAAAAATGTAAAATAAAAAACTATTACCTTCTAATAATAACAATAATTGTTATTATTATCATCATCAAATACATAATAAATTAAATCCATTAAAAAATATAAAATAAAACCCTCTTACCTTCTTGCCCCCGGTAATGGCCACTTTTTGCAGCTTACGGTAGCAGTACTTTGCGTAAATGCTGATGGGAAGACCTGTCAAAACAATTAATATGCTGTATTACTGACCAATGACAGAACTCTGAAAGGAAATGACATAATTGACCACTGAGTGACCCAATGCAAGTTTTTTTCAGGTCAAATTTGCAATTCAAAAGCCTTAAGGAGAAACACAGTTTGGCTTGTGAATGAGCCTTGTGACCTGGATCAAAGTCCTAAGCACAACATTCTTTCCTAAGGGATTTATCAATAAAGAAGTCTTTAGAAACAAAGCCAGTCCACTCCACTCATTTTCTATGGTTTCAGAGTTCATGTTATGAAAGAGAAAGGCTTTGGGTGACAGGGGCGTAATACAGTTGGATATGGAAATAACACAAACAACATTTGACAGCACAGTCAGAAAAAATCAGTGCGATCAAACAATTAATCGTTTGACAGCACTAGAAAAAATACACTTGCTTAACCAATCAAGTTAAAAACATGAGATCAAACACAGAAGGTCACACAAAGGCAAAGACCGATGAGGCATAAGTGCTGTGCAAGTAGCTACTCGCCAATCCAGAACCTGACAGGGCTTCTTCTTTCACTCAAGACCAACTTCAGTGACTCATATCCATATAAGTGTTTCCCAGCAGCTGAAAACTGAAACCCTCACTCTTGCTAAGCATGAATGCTCAACGTCCTGCTGAGAGAATGCTGGAAGTGAACACCTCGAGTGGGATGTGAACGTTTCCTCGCAGCTACAAGGTACATGAGGCGTGAAGTTTAACTGTTACAAGAAAAACTGTCTGGAAACCAGCGTTTAAAGTACTAATGGATGCTGTCATCCACGCTCCGCTAGATGAAATATCACTCAGTCACATTGATATTAAAGAGAAAGCGATACAGCTACTAGTCACACTGCTGACCTCTAAGAATTACACTGCGGTGCGAGGCGCTATCGGTTTCATTAAACCCACTTTCACAGCGCTTCCCTCCCTTGTTTCTTCTCAGGAACGTGACTCATTCTTTGGCTGAAGAACCTTACGTCTGAAAGAGATTTAGGTGACTGAGGTTTGACTGGGCTGAACTGAAGCCTGAGAGACAGTAAGAACAGACACAGAGAGGCTTCAGGGCTCTTCACAGCCATTACTCACACGTTCAGACAAACATACGGACGGGAAGAAGGAGTAACAGTTTTGTATGGGAAAAAATGTTGATGATAAAAATCTTACAAGACAAAACGCTCAGTCAAACAAGCTCACTATGAAAACAAAAATAGCATTCCTTCTTCGCCGTAGCAGCTTGAAACAACTCTGCAAAGTTCACACATTTAACATTTCTGACAAGACCGTTAAATGATTGTCCAAACATGACTTTCGTGATTAATATAATGGAATAAGCAGGCATATCTAGAACATTTGCATGCTGAGGTACACTGAGGAAAATGTCTGAATGTGTGTCTTTTAACTCGTCATCAAATCTGGAGAAAGGATATTCGGTGTATGATTTACTGTGAAGATTTTCACGCAGAAATTGCTGGTAAATTTCACCAAAAAATGGCAAGTGATGTACTTTTATCTAAAAAAGAAGTCCATATGTAGACAAATGAGGTTTCTTTCAGTTAATGGTCTGAAAACTCCCCTCATAAAGCAGATAAACAGTCGTCAAAGCTTCCTGATATCATCAGACCTGACAGGAACAGGTGGTTCTGTATGAGACTGTCTGCATCAGGCATCTGTGAATCACGACGAATCAGGATGGTGAGATTTATAGCTGTGGTTTTGATGACTCTTGTGTGTATGAAGCTGTAAACTCGTGTTAGACGAGCAGGTCAGATAGTTCTCAAGAGTCTGCCTCACTTCACTTCTGGCTTCTAGTCTCTTCTTTCCCTTTGACATTTTTATTCTTACATTTCCTGATGCATGAACCTCTTCCCTCCATCTTGTCATCAGTCCTCACACCTCTATCACACTGTATTATAGAGGTTTGTGACCAAAATCAGTGAATTTAGAACACGGGAATGATACACCATTCAAAGGTTTGGGATCTGTATGATTTTCTTGAAATAAATTAATAATTTTATTCAGCAAGGATGCATTAAATTGATCAAAAGCGACAAGGATATTCACGTTACAAAATATTTATATTTCAAATAAATGCTGTTCTTTCAAACTGTCTATTCATCAAGTGTCCTGAACAACTCATCATGCATCACGATTTATTTCTTGAGCAGTAAATCAGCATATTAGAATGATTTCTGGAGGGTCATGTGACACTGAAGACTGGAGTAATGATGCTGAAAATTCAGCTTTACCATCACAATGTAATAAATTACATTTTAAAATATATTCAAATAGAAAAGTTTTTTTAAATTAGAATCATTTAACATTCAACAGGCTTTACTGTATTTTCGATCAATTAAATGAGCCTTGATTAACAATAATTTTTTAAATCTATTAAAAACTCTTACAGACCAAAAACTTTTGAAAGGTAGTATTATACACCATCTGTTTTTAATACCATCATACCGTACTGTTCATTTATTATAGTTATTCCTCTTTCGTTCATCACCCATCTTCTTGGACTCATGTGTGAATGTGTGCTGCATCTGATCCTACAGTTATCTTTATCTCTTAAAGATAAAGAATGACAGTTTGGACGCTTCAGCAGTTACCATAAGAAAGGAAACGAGCTGATATGAGGGCTGTTTTGCATACAAATTGTGCCAGTGTTGTAACGGCGGTCCTTTGAGCACATACTGCTCCCCCGCAATGCACCTCTAACAGGAGGCAGGAGTAGGCAACACCCTGAAAAACATCCTGAAACAAGAGCGAGAGAGTAATAGAGCCTTACAAAAAAAGAAAAACAGTGCCACATCATACAATAAAGTCCTCTGAGAGTGTTTATTCTATTTCAAAAGGGCCTGTGAACTCCTGCCCTTCCCACAATGCCATCTCCTGGGGCACACGGACAGCTGGTGAGGCCCTGCAAAGGTAAAGCCACGTTCCTTCTGCCGTTCCAAAACATTCCCAGCATCCAGTCGGAGAGCGGGAAGGTGCAGTGGTGTCACATGGAATGCTCCACTGCAGCCAAAACAATGCTCGGGATGACTAAAGTAAACCGGCAGCACTTCAGTCAGCTCGAGACATGTGAACACTGTTTAGTGGCGGCAGTGTGATACAGGTGAATTTGTTTCCTTTGTATCTTCCATCCACTAGAACCACAACAACATTCCTGACATTTGGCTTCCGCATACATGTTGCTGGGATTTGAAAAGCCATTGGTTTTCTGGCTTAGCTGGAACTCAACACTCTAACAAACATGGATGCCACCATAAGTCCTCCCACAAATCCTCTAATCTTTACCATGAAGTTCAAAGATCATGATCTTGTGGATTGTAGGCCATTGGCACATGAAACCTATAGTGTTGCTGTATCTAATTGATGAAACTATAACCCATCTTGTGATTAATGGGGAATAGCACAACAACAACACAATGACAAAGTATAAAAATATGGTCAGTCATTATCAACAATTGTGGTCTGAATTTGATGATATACCCTGAATTAGGGTAAATGTACATGTATTGGTACCTAAAATTTTCGGTACCAGTCCTTCAGGTCGAACAAATGTGTACCAAACAACTACAGCAAACCACTACATTAGTGAAACTTCATTGGAAACTTCCAGTTTTATTTACTGTTACTTTTGATAAGAAACAAAGTCTTATCTTTCATATTATGTCAATTTATTTCAGGAAATTCTAACTATAAATGCCATGCTCTGATGTGGCGTGACAGATTGCTTGTATAAATGCCTCAAACCACAGCGCAGAGTGAGTGAGTGTGATCATCCCTTTCTCTTTACTACTAGTTTTAACAGAAATAAACATGAATGAACATCAAGCCTCATGTATTCTCTCAATCAGTGTTTCAACCGCATCAAAACTAAATGTCACGTAGCATTTAATTTACCTCAGGCAAGACATCAGTTTCCACAGCTTGTTAGTTCACCTGAGAAATTAAGTCTAGAGAAGAGCATTTTTTGAAATATTAGACTCATTGGCCAGATTTACTAACAGCTTGCGCCAACCCAACCGTCTTTTGGCATTAAAATAGTACTGTCAGGATTTACTAAAGATGCACAATGACTAATGCAATTTACTAACGCTTGCACTCGTCAAATTATTTGCACCATTAAATTGCACCTGTATCGTAAGTAGATCACCCACACCTGATCAGCATCGACTCTGCTTATATGCGCCTATGCTAATTTACGCTGCGCTTGGTATATTGCGTTGGCCGATATGTAAATGAGATGTAGCATCTGTGTTCTTTCATTTGCACGTTGTCAGTTAATCACCCGCAGAAATGTCCACGCCCATCAGCGCTGTTTTGGAATTGCGCTCTCGTGCTAATTTTCCCTCCTAAATCTGGCCCATTATATTTTGCTTTACCTGTTAGTGATGTCTTAATTATTTAATGTATGTTTAAATAAATCTGTTATGAAACAAGTTATGACAGCCAAAATATTTCAACAACAAAAATACATTTTATAATTTTGAAGTTAATTTAAAAACTGCATTATGTGTTTACATGCTTGCATACAATTTGAGCGTTGATTATATAAAAAAAATAGTAATTGAATTTAAGTTTGGTCTCTATTGTTAACTGTAACCTTATAGTAATGTAAAAGGGCTACCTTTTTATCCCTAATAAAATTTTAATAAAAAGTAAAACAGTTAATTTCCCCCCCTGCTGTAGCATAACAATACCGAACCGTTACACCCCTACCCTTAATGATTTAAAATGGCTTATAAAATGTTTAATTAAGTGGACACCAGCAGTAGAGGGTTCAACACTCTCCCTCCCAACTAATATATGAAATGCAGTCCGCTAAATGTCGACCGCTGAGTGCTTTTGAACTCCTCGCTGAGTTCACACTGTGATGTATCATGCAGTGCAACGATTTCATCAAAGTCAGTCAGAGGGTAGTGATGAAATGTACTGGATTCAGCCAGCGGCTGCTAAAAGAAAAGCCCTGCGCTAGAGAATCACATGTAAAACAGTTAATGAACTAAAAGATCGGGGCTGGTGGCAAAGTCCATAGGTTCGAATTCCACAAAAGGTGATCCGTGAACACTTCAGTTTGCTCTAGAGGTATTGTCCATGTAATAAGTATTTAGTACTGAAAGATTATTGGCAATGACAGTACATTTAAGCCTTCCATCTCAAACAGTGGCAGTGGTCATTACTGGTGATAGTAAAGTGAGCACATGTGAAGACAGCGCACCGTGTAATTAACCAAGGCCAGGCTGGAGCTGCATTATTAAGAGCCCACGCAGAGCTGTCTCGTCAAGCTCTTTGCTTTGGAGCAGGGCTCTTGAGAAAGGCTCGATGTGTGCGCGAGGAATATAGAAGAGAGATAAAAGAACAAGCTGAGGGTTAAGTTGGATGGCAGCCACTGAGGGTGTAACCTGATAAAAATGTCCCGTTCTCCTTTTTTGTCTCAATCCGCTTGTTCTTTTTTCTCTTTCCATCTCCTATCACTCTCGCTTCAAGACTGAAAGACGTTCTCAGGATCTTTGTTGCCTCTCAACCCAAAAACTCTCTCTCTCTTTGCCTGCGCAGTCTGGCTACGGGCCAAGGAAGCGTGGGACTCGCAGAATGTCTTGTTGCTCAAAGCTTTAATCTTGCCTCTAAAAGAGAGAGTGAGAACGGGAGAGAGGAGGGGGATACTACCCTTCTGTGCTTGGCCAGCTGCTCTCTCTTTGAGTGGTCCTCCTCCACCAGCCGACCCAAAGCATCATTAATACTGTCCCACCTCAGCCAAACGTGTTACCAGGAAGATTACCGTATTTACATTGTATACCAAACTCCCTTAACACTGCATATGAGTGGGTGTGTTTAGGAGCCTCTCTTTCAGTTAAAGATAAAGGATGCTTTAGCTTACAGAATACAAAAACAACATGAAACAGCATTCATTACGGATTCAACTATAGAACAACAGACAGACAGACAGAAAGATACAGACAGACAGAAAGAGACAGACAAGACAAGACAGACAGATGTCAATTCACGTTAAATGCCAACTTATTAATTAAAAAAGCCAATTCCTTAATTCTAAACTCCCTGTCAAAATCTCTCCTCAAGTTTTCTCATGTCTGTATGCATGTTTCCCTGATTGTCTGTGCAAATGACTCATTCCACGCTAAACTCACCCTCATCCTCTTCTTCCTCATTGTTCTGTCTCCTCTTCTTCCTGGATTTTGAATTCTTCTTGTTTTTTATGTCCTGTTGCTCCATGATGTGCTGCAGCACTGTCAGATACAATAAAACTGTTAATTTTATACACTCATGTGCTCCAACAGTCATTCTGAACAATACATGACTTTATTGTTCCATGACCTGTGACGTTTGACCTGCAGTAACCCCTGCGTTTTATTTTTCTCTCCTCCACAGCGTTACATCCTGTTTGGGTAGGCACAATGCCATAATAATTTTAGCAGTGTAACCAATATTGGCCTGCTCTGTTTGTGTGTATAAAAGTGTTTTAGGCTTTGAATCCATATGGGACAGCCTAAAATATAAACACTCCCCTGTGTGTGTCCTTTCCCTGTCCAACAAACAAAAACACTGGACTATCCAAGAAATACACTAGTCCTGTTTGGCTTAAGTATCTGGACACTTAAACCACACTTATAAATGTATAAATGAACCATAATAAACCTTCAAACCAATTTATCTATAATAAATATTTGAAATTACCTACTTTTCTTATCATTACTGGGCTCGAGGTGTCTCTGGATGTAGCCTTCCAAATAGCGCCTAAACTTGGGCGAAGGTGAGAAGAACGCTAGGCTGATGGCCATCAACTCCCAGCCCGCCTCCAAGCTCCTCAAACTCAAGTTTCCGGTGGTCTGTCGCACCAACTGCACGTACAGTTCGTCCCTCAAGCCTTGCATCCCCCAACATTTCGTGACCACCTGAAGGGCTGCATGGTGTTTGTCCAACCTGGTTGGCCTGTCGCCCATGTAGGCCTGGACCAGCTTGAACATCTCGCATGCTTCCTTCTTGACAGGCCGGTCGCTGGTGATCAGCATTGGTTTCTTAATGGAGCCACGGTTCCACGAGAGCATATTAGCAATGGAGACGCGCCGGCGAAACAGGCCCTGCGTGTGCTGGTTAAGGTTCTTGCTGGCCCAGTCCTCCATCTTGGCGTCGGGTGTAGGCTTGCAGAGGGTGGTGTATGGGTACTGGTAACCAGAACCCGTGCTGGCAAGGGAAGGAGGGGGACTGTTGTTGTTGTTTTTATGGGTGAGGTGGGCGGTTCCACGACCCACTCTGTCATGGTCACAGTCCTGGGGAGAGATGTCCTGTTGAGTTTTGGACTCCAGTGTTCCTGTCTGGAGACAAAAAGAAAGATTGAGAAACAGATAGATGTTAGTACGGATGCAGCTGTTCTAGCATTTATTTGTATCATCACGACTGCCGCAGGAACTTGAATCCGAGTGCATGTGTTGAATAAGGTTGCAGCTGATTGGCTTACTCCGTTTCCCTGCAGAAACCTGGAAACGCTCACATGGATTACGCTCGCTCCCTAAATAGGTGACCCAATAAGAAAATCACATCCAAAATTCAAACATTACTGCCTCCCATCTTCTCTCTCCTCCATTCTCCCTCCTTCCTAACTCATTAATGCTCCAAAAAATCCCTTTATGATTTCTTCCACACTGAAGAAAATGAATTGAATAACTGAATTTAATGTATTTTTCTCTCATTTAAAAATGTTCACATACACATCTAAAGGAATAGTTTTTATAAAAACAAATTATCACGATGGAATGAAAGTAGCAACAGATATTTTCTTCGTTGTAGCATACATGCGAGTGTAACAGACAGCGTTGGGAAAAGTTACTTTTAAAAGCAATGCAATTTTGCGTTACTCCCTGATAAAGTAACTGATTGCATTACTTTTTCTCATCTGGGCATGCTTGTTTGTTTTAATTTATATAAAAAAGTTGGCAAATGTAAAAGCCATTTCATTGCCTCAGGCTTAAGGCAATGTAAATTCATGCTCAAACAAACCTTTCAGTTGTACTGCCATTCAATATTGCATATTGCCTCTTCAAGATTAATCGCTTTATGTATTCCCCGATTGTAAGTCGCTTTGGATAAAAGCGTCTGCTAAATGACTAAATGTAAATGTAAATGAAGAATAGGATGCAGAAGAAGAAAGTTCATTACTCTTCAGCAATAAAAATAAATGAAACAAATGTTGTTTATCTAAAGTCATTTTGGCCACTTGTTATGGTTGAATTGGATAATCAAATGTCGGCAGCAAATAAAATGGGATTAAATACATAAAGTGTATTTGTGTTATTTAACTTAATTATTGTAGGTTTGCATAATATGCTAATTTGCATTTCACTGCATTTATTCATTTAGATGTCTCTCAACATTGCAACAGGAGAGCTGACAGTCCATACATTGGAAAACAAAGTAACAGGCGTTACCCATTAATGCAAATTCATTTGAAAAATTTACTTAATATTTTCTTGTAAATTAAAAAGTAATGTGTTACTTTACTAGTTACTTGAAAAAGTAATCTGATTATGTACAGTAACTCATGTCCCAACACTGGCAACGGATTTTCGAAACAGAAAAAATATGTTGGGTGGGACTTGGTTCTATTCATAATTGATTTTGAGATGTGGCCAATGTGGATGTGGATTGAAAAATGTATGCGAGCTTGCAGTCGATTGAGGCGTTTAAATAGCCTAAAAGCTGTTTTGTTTAATATGGAGTGGGTCAGCCAGCTATTTTGAAATGACACGATGAGACAAAACTACTCCGACTGTGATAACCAACGTCCAACCAGTAATTGGAATAAATTAATCATGACTACGAAAAATCTGTGATGTGATCATGTCATATCGCTCTGCAGTTTCACGTTAAGTGTGGACAGAAAAATCTACAAAAACAACAAGATAAATGTGAGATCTTTGATTCTTTAGTATTTCAGCGGTGTCAGCCAACACGTGCCACAA
Source organism: Gymnocypris eckloni scoliostomus (assembly GCA_027564155.1). NCBI lineage: Eukaryota > Metazoa > Chordata > Actinopteri > Cypriniformes > Cyprinidae > Gymnocypris > Gymnocypris eckloni. The sequence continues at coordinate 61,200,121 of CM050412.1, read as the reverse complement.
CCAAACACAATCATACTGACATTACTATGGTTACAAAAACAGTCAATGAGAGATGAGGGGTTGTGAATGTTACATATGTGGTATATTCCCGTAACATACGGGTATCCTTTCATGTCTTGGCACCCCCTGGCATTACGTCAATGTGACACTGTGCCCTAAGTGATACAGATTTAACAATGTGGTCATATTAAATTGTAAGAATGGAGCGTTTCTCCATGCGTCTGGACATTAGAGAGGCTCTGCCTCCATCAAGATGTAATGAGCTTGCTCTGAACCAAATCATTGAGTCAATGTTTCCAACCTCACAACTCTGCCTCTACGTTATTGTTGTATTTGAATCAGATGTTTAAGTATGAGAGTGACAGAAAAAAAGACTGATGAAGGTAATGAGGCATGTAAAGGCAAGAAGAAAGCCAAAGGGCCAGCAGACATACTGTATAAAGCAGGCTGAATACTATAGGCAAACATGTACTTTTGTTAAATCTGACATATTTCTAAATTTGGCCATGTTTGTAATACTGAGTACTCATTATCCATTCACAAACATTAACATAGGCCTACATAATGATTAAGGAAAAGGTCATTTTAACTTAGTTTTACGGATGCAATTATTTTAATCGTTAATGATCATTTGATTGATGACAAATCTCTCCTAGTGTATTAAGATCCATAATATTAACTCCACCAACTTATGCTCCCCAGGAGAAGCCAAACCACATGTGGCGCACTACACTAAATGACAAATGGAACCGTCAGCACATACATCGAAACACATTACCAGAATGTGCCAAATCACAGTGAGCTGTAAGAGCCGATTGTCTTGTACAACCACAACACCTGACTGTGAATGAGGCGACTTGCCCGGTCTCTGTTTTGCTTTCACGATTATTCTGTAAATAGCACCAGGGCTTGTATTTCTGTTATGTTTTAAAACAGACAGGTTGTTTCTGGTGGAGCACAGATTAAAGGTTAATTTATGTTCCAGTTTCTCAAGCACTCGTGTGGGAATTACTTCATGAACTGCATTAACGCGCATGCTAATGCTATCAAATGTAGAATCTGAATCCAAAACACTTGATCTATATTTCAAACCCTGGTGGGCTGCACAGTATTCCAATCCATACACAGACAGCTGCCTTCTGAAGATATGTTCATAATGACTAGAGATCGACGATATATCGGTTTACCGATATTTTTCCCGATATTTAAGCATTTTACCATAATCGGATATCAAAAAAACAAACAAAAAAACATAACTGATCATTTTATTAATTTTTTTGTCACATACACAATTATACAGAGTATAACCAGCAGTGAAATGTGTTCTCTGTATTTCACACACACCTGGAGCAGTGGACACTGTTCACTCAGGAGAAGCTCCAGCACGGCCACCGCATGTAACTTTATACAAGATTCACTCGTTTGAAACACACTAAATTATATTAACATTTACTATAGAACCATTATTTCACCAATAAACATCTAAATAAATACATCTATCAAAATTAATGATTTATTATCTCCGCAAGCGATCGCAGTTTGAGTATAGTTCTGTGTAAATAGATAAACCGCGCTGTCAGCAGTTTTCATAATTTAGAATGACAAAAACATTTTAATCTGATAAAATATGCCAGTTAAGAAATGCAATAAAATACGATGTTTTGTTTGTTATAGCTTATTTCAGTATTCCAGAGAATGTTATTAATTGAATTAACATTATCCAGTGAATTATTCTCCACTCTTTAGTCTATTAAACAGCTTAAACCTAAAACTAGTTTAAAATGAAGTTGATATGACTTCTGTCCTTTATTTTCTCCATTTGAAAACATTAGACATTCTTTTTCTTATTGTTAATATCAGTGTTGCTGATGATGCTTTTTATAAATAAATATATATTTTTTTTGTAATTTGAAGATTACATTTTACATGAAAGAATGTTAATTTTCAACAGTTTTTTGTTGTTGTTAAGATGACTGAAAGGAGGAAAAACCAAAGCGAAGAATGGACTTCACTCTGTTATTTATTTACTTTATAACAGTAAATGCATATCGGTTATCGGGTGCATAAACATGCAAATAATCGGTATCGGTTATATAAAATCAATATCGGTCGATCACTAATAATGACACTGATGAAATTGCTCAAGTTCCTGCAATTTTGGTTGTAGTAAAGGCCAAATTATATTATTATAATATTATTAGTAAAATTTACATGTGGTTTCAACAACCAGATGCCTTTAGACTTGTCCAGTTTCGTCTGGAATGCAGCCCAGATCACCTCCTGAAGTGGTTTGAGCGATCGGATTTATATCCGTCTCGAAGGCGTTTTGGAGGGCGTTTACACCTGGTCTTTTCATGATCGGATAGCTATCCGATTAGACAAAACGCATGAAGTGACCAGGTGTAAACAGCCCCTAAAGAGCACAGACACTGGACTAAGATGAACCTTTCTAGAGTGCATATGTCGACTGTCAGTGTTCGCGCATGCTATAAAATGAAGTATACTTTAAAAGCCTACTTGTTTGACTATGCATACGCTAATGTACATATACAAAAATGAAGTATACTTTGGGCTTAAGTGTTCCTGCTTGACTTCAACTGATAACAAACCAGATTACTCGAGCCCCACTGTCTGCAGTGTCAGTAGTTCCAGTATTGTGACAGGGTATCCTAAAAGCAGCGATTTTGCGATAAAGTTCACTACAAAGTGTGCTGAATGGTGGTGGCAGGTAACAAATTATAAAGGTTATCTGCTTTTATTATGACCAGTGTGCATTCATTCACATAAAATATATTCTACATTATAGTCATCCATGACAATGGTCAGAAAAAGTAATTTGGTTCAAGCTCTACAATGACATACTTGCTACCCGATTCCCATATGTACATCTTCCACAAACAAACACACACACACACGCACTTAAAGCTGCTCTTTTACTTTTGACTCCTTTACATCTCCCTGTTCATCAATCTCTTGCTCACTAAACTCACAATTTTCCCATTATTCCTGCACATTTTCTTTCATAAGTAAAACAACAACTGGCCTTTGTACAATTTTCTTAATCTAAGCACAACACACACACATAGACATACAGTAAATGTCACATAGACAGACAAAGTAAATCTCCTTAGAATGGAACATTCACACCCACGTAAGCTCAGGAAACCCTAAGCCTCGCCATCTATAGTTTCTACAACGACCGGATGGGAAGCGTTGCTTTGCTTTTCCACTCAGAGGAACTGTATTAGACATAGTGGGGGCATTGAATGCGAGGAGACATGGAAAGGAATGGTAATTAAAGAAAAGGAATAAAGGAAAAACTTGATAGAAAAGGGAGTAAGCCAGATTGCTGCACTTGATCGACCATAACAACATTTCCAGACGTACAAACTCAAGCAAGTGGACAGCTGCAAAAAGTGTTGGTACCTGTGAGGGTGACCTTGGTGGTTCTGGGGATGACAAGCTGGCCTGCGATGTTACGCTCTTCTCCAGTGAATCCACTTTCTCATACGTCCTCTTTTGCCGGCCTCCGAGACCATCTGTCACCAGTGGTGACAGAACGACATCACCGTGGTTGTTGCCCCCGCCCCTGTACAGTGATCGGTTACTTGATGTCACATCCTCCCTTGATTCACCCCCTATTGCACCCATTTTCAACGAACTAACCGGGGAGCGGGCAGTTCTTCCAGAAGCCTCTGAGCCCATCTCAGTGTCTAGACTGGCCTTGCTTCCATGAAGGGCATTGGAACGGTTTACCACTGCCCTCATTTCCGCCATCAGTTTCTCATTTAATGCATTCAACTCCCCACTGCTGCCCACTGACCCGGGTCGACCCGACCCAGTGCCAAGAGCTGCACGACGTCGGTTCTTCCTTCGTAGACTTGGGGACGGCCCAGTGGAGTAGCCAGAGTCCTGATACGTGATGATAGCAGGGCCTGGGTACTCCTGAGAGGCCAGACTGCTTTGACGGCTATGGCGGGGCTCCAACAGCCTCCATGATTGCTTCTTCTCTAGAGAGACTTCCTTCTTAATCTGGGCAGAGACTGGAGACTGGGGCTGGATTTGAGGACTGGCTGTATTTGAAGGCCCCTCGACAGAGTTAGACGTCTGGGGCTGGTGCTTGGATGCAGCTGCATCCACGTTCACCATGTGTTTGATGCACTCCCGGCCGGCCGGACTGTATTCACTAGCTGAGGAGCTGCCGATGTGTTTGGAATGGGGGAAATGGAGGAGTTTAGGAGGCTGGGTTCCTCTCGGCAGGCTGTGACTGGTGGGGTAGGGAACTCTGTGTAAGTGGTGTGCCCCTTCTACTTCCATTTCCACTGGGGGTTCATCGTAAATTGGGGGCAATGGGTGGAGGTTCGTCATAGATGGGTGCTGAGGGTGTAGCTCCATATTGAGGAGAGGAGGGGCGAGGTGTACCTGCACCCGAGCGCTGGTGGGCAGTGTAAGAGGAAGATCTAGAACCGGGCAAAACCAGACAGAAGTTTGCATCCCTTTTCTTGAGGTGGTAACCCTGCTTGGAGTCTCCAGGAACGGCCATTTTGCTGAGCAGACCGGTTCTGTCAAGTTGCGCTGTGTAACCGGGTTTGGGTGAAATGCTAGTGTTGGTGGGGTTGAGGTGGAGAAGTTGCTGGGCAGTAGCTGGACCCAGAGATTGGTTTCTTCCAATGCTGTTAACTTTCACCAACATGGCAGCCTTGGATCCAGGAGCAGGCTGCCATCTTTGAGCGGCATCCCTGAAACACACAAATGGAGAATACTGTTAACACATGCTGTGTTGTTCTTTTCTATCGATATAGGCAGGTGGTTTTAAAAACAGCGTCCAAACTGAAATTGAATTGTTTGTGACTGATTTGAAATGCTCCACATCAGTTATAGTCAAAACCAGCTCATCAGAGTCAAGACCAAGGCTACATGCTCTCAAGTCCATGACAAGAAAATAGGGTCTTGAACTCTGTCCAAGTTTTCGACTACAACACTGCTCTACATAAGCAGTACCAATAGTTCCAATATGCTGCTAACAAGTAAATACCCTAAAAAATGTAATGTATAGCAAACAGATATTTGGAAAAGTAGCAGAACAATTTTTATTGATTTTTTTTTTTAAATAATCAACATTTGAATGTGCATAAACTAAACTAAATCTATTTTACGATTAAATACATTTTGTAATATATTGAAGTTAAAAACATTTATCATGTTACTAGTATTCTTGCTATGAAGCACATCTGGTAATATCCTGTGGGTACTTGAGAGCTGAACATGAAACTCTCTGTAAATCTATCCATATCTAATAGAGAGGAATGTGTGGTTGCAATGCCAAGGTTGGCATAGTACCTTCTTTCTTTCAAAGAATAACTCATACATGCAAGTAAAAAACAAAGACGGTTAAACAATGTGTTTAGCCTTAAGTAAAGAAAGGGTAAGCAATAACAATTTTAATATTTATTAGTCTAAGGAAATAGTTTTCGTACCAGAAGACTGCTTGTAACTATTTTGATCAAAGCACAAACAACAATGTGCAGACACACACACACACTCCAGGCCACAGCGGTGGAGTGTGTATGACAAACTCAACAGGAAAGGTTGAACAGACAGTGTGTTCCAGCAGAGTGGAAAAACAGGAATCCACTATGGACTGCTATATTGACACTATCAAAACGTTACAGCAACATTAACAAAATGGTGTGACAATACCATGAAAACCTCATCATGTAACAATTATATTAATTTATCAGCTACATATGCTGAACAACTGAACACACAAGAAACACACACTTAGAAGTTTAGATTTGCATACACGCACACGTGCATCCAATTAGTTGCATGTATACAATTTGTGTGTGTTTGTGTAGGTTTAAAACACAGAAACCGCTCATGTTCCTTCACACATGCAAATAGGGTATCAAAGCACATGTTCTTGCGAACGCAAAGAAACACTTGAAATTCCAAAGCACCCTGTAGAACGCCACTGTGAACTCCTGCAACCAAAACGTGACTGCACGTGCACACACACACACCAATCTGCAACCATAAACATCCCTCGCACAAACACACAAGAATGTAAAATCAACATTAGCTGTTCTTTGTTTGGCCTTATTAACGGTGTAAACCATCTTCAGACCAGTAATCCAGATTATAGTGCTACTCCATGTGCACATGTTAATCTGAACTCTGCCAGACTAGCAGTGTCCTTCCCACCAAAATTGCTAGTCACACATACTGCAAATAACGGATCAGTTGAAGGACTTCTAACCACTTTATATAAGCGCTACTAAACAAACCAAACAACATGAGAAGCCTCTGAGGTTACAGTCCACACTGAGGTTACATGACTTTGCCAATATTTCAAGAAAAAAAACCATTGATATCCATATAAATAGCAAAAATATATTCTCAATACAAGCAACTGCATTATTAGAGATACACCTGTTGCACATGACCTTCTAAACTCACCTGAGGCTGAGACAGTGATGCATAGCATATGTTTGAGTGTACGGTCAGTAGACATACTTACCCCTGGCATACCCAAAGGTGGCACAGCGATCTGTAAGGTTGCTTGGGGTGACTGAGAATATAGAGGACACCTCCCTCAGCTGGAGATGCAGAAGAAAACAGCCAAATCGAGGAGAAGAGGCAAGTGTCTGCCTTTCGAAACGTCTATTTTTAGCTAATCAAGCTCTTTCCGTAATTCTTTAGGTTATTAACTTATGCTCCATCACCATGCGATCGTTTAATTATGGAGTGGTACGGAGAGGAAGAGCAGAGCGAGGGAGGAAAGGAGGAAGGGAGGGTGAGAAGGACAAGGAGAGAGAGGGAGAGAGGGAGGGAAGGCGGCTACTTTCGGCCCTCCTCTGGGTTACAGTAGCAGGAATGTGAGTCTTGCTATCGTAACACACACACTTACACACATAAACTTGGATCGCCACTCCCCTGGACCGTTCTAGATCCGCTCGACTCGATCAGATCAGATTCTCGCCGTGTGAAACAATACATCTCCAGCTCACCATAAGGCCTCTATTAACTAAAGAAGCACTTCACGACACTCCATTCCTTTAGTTCCACTCTGAGCTCATTTATAAAAACAAACTCTTTGTTTTATTCAAGTGGCTGTCCACCTATTGATCGGAATCTTTTTTACAACTTCTCTCTCCGTTTCTGTGCCTGCTGTGGTTTTTCCCACCCATTGTGTCTACTGTCTCATGGCCAAATGTCAATAATCTATTCACGGTGTCGAGTAAATACAACGTCGCAGGCCTGTAAATAATCTCAACACAAGGAACAAAACACATAATTCTTCTCCGTCTCAGTTGAGAAAGTTAGCTGGTATAAATATTAAGATAAACTTATGTTACAGTGTGGGATTGAACACTGTAACAATGTTTGGTTGTGGGCAGTAATGGATATTTTGCTCTTTCTTTCCAATAGCATCTTATATTTACCTGATTTCAGTCTTTCATTACTCTGGATGTTTTTACATCTGATATTAACATGTTTCTCAAATGCGTTTCATCTAAGGGAGGATCTCTGATGGGGAAAAAGTGCCATATTCTTGCTCTCAAATATACGTATGTTGTGCACAATTATTCAAATGTTAGGGGATGGTAATAGTTTTTACTTATGTTTTTTTTTTTATGGATCTTTATTTGAACAAAAATTTACTTAATTTTTAAGTATTTAAAAGTATTTTATTTGAATATATTTTAAAATACAATTTATCCCTGTGATTCAAAGCTGAATTATCAGCATCAGTACTCCAGTTTTCAGTGTCACATGATCCTTCAGAAATCATTTTAACATACTGATTTGCTGCTTAAGAAACATTACATTATTATTATTATTGTTGAAATCAGTTTTGGATTCTTTGCTGAATAAAAAGGTCAAAAGAGGAGCATTTATTTCAAACAAAAACCTTCTGTAACAATGTTAATGTCTTTACGGTCACCTTTGATCAGTTTAATGCATCCTTGCTAAATAAAAGTATTACTTTCTTTCAAGTAAATAACATATCTTACTGACCCCAAACTTTTGACAGTTCTTCATGCATTTGAAGTGTTTGCATCTGATGCATCACAGACAACACATATCAGGACCCTTAAATGTTTCACAAATTATCAGAGAATAACAACTGTTAAAGAAATGAAAACAGTTAAAAATAACACAGGAACAAACCATTTTAAATTGTTCCATTGAGAAAATGTTTTTTGGTAACCATTCTAGTAACTATTTAATAATACTATTATTTCCTTTAGATCATTTAAAAAAAACAAAGAATTTTTCACAACCACGTCTTGTTAGTTGATTCCTAAAATATCAGATGTAAACAAGGCCTCCCATTATTTGTTCTCAAAACTCTCATAGTTTATCATTACTATAACTAAATCAAAAGCCATCTTTGTATTATTTAGCATGTAGTCGTGACTTAATCTGTGATTACTAACGAACACATCAGCTCGTTAATCTTCAGAGGGGTGAAAAGCGTCTGTGATGCCCAGGTGTTGAGGTTCTCACACACACTCATTCACAAACACACAAACCCAACCACAAAAGACTCCAAACATCTTGGCAAGCGCAGGCTTGCAGGATTGTGTTATTTGCACTGAACACAAAGGGATGCTGAGAGAGGCTGGACAGGGGGCCGGAGTGCAGATCGGGGTGTCCTGTGGGAGTGCATGTTGGAAAAGTTCAAAGGGTGTTTCTCCTACAGCATAAACAGGAAATACCAACGCGGCGTTCACACTGAGCCGAGCAGAGAGAGTAATGCGTGTGATGCATTAAAGTGATGGAGAAAACACAAACTAAAAGAAAAACCCCGCTGCTCTTTCCCTCTTTATTATTACACCTACATAAACATTCAAATAAACATGCAGAAGCTCGCCTCACCTTCAGCTCTAATATACCTGAGGATCTACAGCATTTCCATTCATCTCAATGATACTTGCTCAGCTGGAGCAGGACCCCTGGAAGTATGTGAACTGAGACGTTAATGTCATGTGACTGGTCATTCTATATTAAAACTCAATGCAGCAGATGGGGATCAACTATTATTTCACATATTTAAGAGTTGTCCTGAAAAAAGCTATTTATATATTTCTTGCAAAAACTACATTTAGTCAGTTTAGAAGAAAAGAAGTAAAGAAGAAAGATGCTTTATGGTGTAGTTACAGTATTTGCCACCTTGACCACCATATATTTCAGATTTTCTTAATCCTTGAAGCAGACTTTCAGATTATTATTATTATTATTAATATTTTTTAGGCCAATCAACTGTCCATCCGGCATCCATCCATTCATCCAATTGTACATCCGTCCGTCTGTCCATACATCCATTCTGTCATCCATCTATCCATCCATCCATCCATCTGTCGATCCATCCATTCATCCATCCATCCATCCGCCCATCCATCCGCCCATCCATCCATCCACCCGTTCATCGGTCCGTACATCCATCCATCCATCCATCCATCTGTCCATCCTTCTGTCGATCCATCCATTCATCCATCCATCAATCCATCCATCCATCCGCCCATCCATCCGCCCATCCATCCGCCCATCCATCCATCCACCCTTTCATCGGTCTGTACATCCATCCATCCATCCATCCATCCATCCGCCCATCCATCCGCCCATCCATCCATCCATCCATCCATCCACCGTTCATCGGTCTGTACATCCATCCACCCGTTCATCGGTCTGTACATCCATCCATCCATCCATCCATCCATCCATCCACCCGTTCATCGGTCTGTACATCCATCCATCCATCCATCCACCCGTTCATCGGTCTGTACATCCATCCATCCATCCATCCACCCGTTCATCCATCCACCGTTCATCGGTCTGTACATCCATCCATCCATCCATCCATCCATCCATCTGTCTGTCTCTAACTTTTAGTCTATCATCTACCTATCCATATATCTATCCATCTATTGTCTTCTCTATTATCCGTCCATCATATGATTTAATAAATCATCATGGCATGACTTTTTTGTAGAAGGGAAGTAATAATGAAACTTAGTTTGATCAGTTAAAAATGTGTTTTTATGAAAACATGAATAGAGCCAATCAGGAGTGAGAGAAATGTGAGTATAAGCTCTCAGTGGAGCGCAGAGGCTAATGTAGAAACACACACAGATAGTCAGTGGGCGGGTGTGAGGGGGCAAGCCAGTCACATGTGCTTTTGTTCTTCAAACTACATGTCTCCCTTCGTCTCTCCCTCTCTTGCTATAATCCTGTTTGGCTCGTTTGCTCTTATAGATAAACAACATGCAGTTTGTTTCATAGGGTTCCAAAACCTCTTCCTCTCACCCCAAAAATCACACAGATCACAGATGCATTGAAGCCACCGGCCCACGCATACAGTACTAACATCATACACAACAACTGAACGAATCTGTCAGCGAGTGTACATATGTGGACAGTGTGGAATATGTTAGTGTTGTAACAGACAACTAAACAATATCGCAATCACAATTTATGCATTTTAATAAATATAGCTCTTATAAACAGAACAGCACAACTGCAAAAATACAATATGGGCATCTTTTTTGTTTCTAGTTTTTCCTCTGCCAAGAGAACAGTTTGGTCAGGTGTAGCAAAAAGTGGAATACATAACAGCACTATTAGAACGCTGCTCGACCAATCAGATTGACAGACTGGCCTCAGGCCTAAACTAAAATTTGTGATGCTACTAACTAGGGCTAAACGATTAATTTCATTTGCGATAATGTCGCGATATGAAAAAACAAGATTTTTCAGCCGAAGAGGCGATTATACTCGGTCACATGACACGCGAGAGTTAAGTATGACGATCGTATGACATCTATGTATCGTGAAAAAAAACAGTCATCCGAATTCTAAATGCTTTCGAGAGGGATTTAAATCTGATCGCTTAAACCACTTAATTTCTGGGATGCATTCCTGAAGAAACTGGACAAGTGTAAATGCATCTGCTTGTTGAAATCACATATGCAAATTTTACTCCTCCCAATATGTAAAAAAAAAAAAAACGTGTGAGATGACATGTAATAGTCAGATATGACAGCGCTAAAGCTACACGCATCGCCACGGATATAGCCAGCAAGCCAATGCGCAAACTGCCGTGACTGAAACCGAAACTAAAGTAACTTATGTTTCCACTGCTGATGCCGATCTCTCCTGTTCCGATCTTTCGATCTTGTAATTGGCTGATGATGAATAAAAGGCAGCGCATATCTGTTGATTTAAATCCGTTTAATCAAAGTGACCAGGTGTAAACAAGCCCTAAATGTCTTTCCACTCCCTCCCTCAAAATCAACTGACATGATATTAAAAGCCAGGTCAGAAGACTGAATCGATGTTCCATGCGGCGCATTTGGAGATTTTTTTTAAAACTGAAATCACCAGTGTTGTGAATTATGCTAAAAAATAGTATCTTTATCTTATCTGACAAGCATTCCGCACATGCAACTTACATAAAACACACTTTCAATAAAAGAACAAGATTTAACCTTAATAATGATAATAAAATATTTAGCCTTAATAATCCACAGTAGCCTAATTTCAGGTTATTTATAAGACAATGTGTAGTTAAAATCATTTACTTTGGACTGAGTGAGGTGAAACCAGCCACAAAATAGCAATTTGTTAGCCAGCTGCTAATTTTATTCAGATGTATGGTAGAGAATTAGATTGCTAGTTAAGTATAAACTTTTTAATGCTACTTTAAATGCTTTTTCAATATTGATATAATTATAATTGTGAGGTCTAGCAAAGAAGGATCGTATCTTACAAAAATATGAAAGCCAGTTTTATTATATTCCCTGAAGGTGGATGAATAAAAAAAAAACAAAAAAAAAAATATCACAATCTGTTTCTTTGCATTTATTTTAGTAATGGCAGTATTGGGTTCGCTGCTCACGTGGAGAGGATACTTTGTGGATGACCGTCAGCCACCACCGAAGACCTTTTGACCCAGCAAAAACCCTGACGTTCAACTTGTAAACACTGACTCGGTACTTCCGCCTCGCTGCGTGGACGTTTTCAACACATTGAAGTCACGAACGCGCATCACAGAACAGAGCAAGGCGAGCATTTGTGTTATAAAGCACATACATTTATTAAAAAATTTTAATGACCGATCGTTTTGCTAGATAAGACCCTTATTCCTCGTCTGGTATTGTTTATAGCCCTTTGAAGCTGCACTGAAACTTTCATTTGACCTTCAACCGTTTGGAGTCCATTGAAGTTCAGTATATGGAGAAAATTCCTGGAATGTTTTCATCAAAAACCTTAATTTCTTTTCGACTGAAAAAAGTAATACATAAACATCTTGGATGACATGAGGGTGAGAAAATTATCAGGATATTTTTATTTGAATGTGGACTAATCCTTTAATTCTAGTAAACTGGTTCCTAGTAATCTGTTCGTAACAACAATCAAATTTTATTTACTGTAAATGTATCTGTTCTAATTTAATGTCATCAACCTAAACGAGTTCACTCATTTAAAAAAAACTTCATTGTCTTAGTAGAAAACACAGCACTTGCCAAACAATACAGCACTGACAAAATTAGACATTATATCATTGGATAGTTAAACTTTAAAACCAAATTTCCCCTTTAAAGGGACAGTTTTAGAATGACATTAGGGTTATTACATGATAACAGCATTTACATTTTAGGGTGAACTATCCCTTTAAGTTGACTCTGTAAGTATCTTGTTGCAGAGCTATAGCTACTTTTCAGAAACTTACATCGAAGTTTAACTAATCTTAATGATGTTTAGTGTCTAGCTTGACAAGTTTCAAACTAGCTTCCCCAAAATAACCTGGAACTAACAGTTGCTGTGTTGAAATCTGTGTAGGTGTTATTGTGTGACTGGATTTCAGAATCTGAGCATCGCGCATCGCACCGCGCACACACACACACACACACACACACAAACAACCGCAGAACACTTAGGAAAATAGGTCTATTTGGGAAGGAGAATGAGAAAGGTGGGGAGAGAGAAGGAGAACGGGGGTGGGTTGTCCTAAAGGGATTTGTCATGGGAAAGTCAAGCATGGAATCCAAAGAGATTTCGGTATTCACTGCATTCGAAATGTTGTGAACAAAGTATATAAAACTATGCATGTGCTTGTTTGTGTATGTGTGTGCATTTGCAAAGACTTAGTGTACAACTGAAATATTCAATTACTCCAACTTATAAACATGAGATTGATAGAGAGTGTGTGTGGCCGTACACAAGGGAATATCACTCTCCTTTCCTCATCTAACTTCACGAGGCCAAAGCTTTTGACCGCTGACCTCCAGACCGACCTTATTGACCTGTTGTGGGGAATATGAGCTGAAAATATTCCACATTCCATATGGCAGCACTCACACACCCTTATCCATCCCAGACCGCTCACTACATTTGACAAACACGCTCCATAGCACTCGTGCATCAACACGTGTCTGTGGGAGAATCGATTTGGCAGTCGCAGTGTTTAGTTTCATGTACTGAGCTCTCTGTCATCCCGTCTCTGCGTCAACAACTTCTGAGGGGAAAAATACGTTTGAAGCCGCTGAATTTGAAGGAAGGGGAAAACATAGTTAAGATCCATTTGAAACGTGAGCTAACTCAATTTGGTTATGGAGAGTCAAATTGGGTTAGCAGTAAGGGCGTTTTAATTAGCGTGGTAGAAACAGTGACAGGGTGAGACGAGGGGAAGGATTTCTCTGAACTGTGAGATTGATGAAATAGTTGAGGAACAAAAACAAGCTCATTATCGTAAGACTTCTGATTCCTGGTTTACAGAAAACAGCAAGCTAACAACTGCGATTTTTAGCATGAGCTAGCATGAGCGGCCACAAAAACTTTAAAACCTGTATGACAGAGAGAGAGATGGCTGTCAAAAATAAATGCCTGTAATGTACCATTAGGTGTGTAGTGTCTTGTTGTCTAAATTAAATGGAGTATTTTGGCTAGGGAAAAAATACTTTGGAACAGAGCGAACCTGAAATACCACACACTTTTCTTCCCTGTGTTGACATGTTTCTGAAAAAGGTGGTCATGGTTTGGTTAGTTAGCTTCAGAAGTTAGCTGGTACAGTAGATGTCAAAACTACACCTTTCTGCTGGCAAATAAAGTTAAATATAATTTATATATTAAAGTTAATATAATTTCAATGTACTAAATTGCAACTTCATCATTACAAACATGTAATTACGAATATATTTTTATAAATGACATTCAAGTTAATAGAAATTACATTTTAGTTTACCATAAATGCTCTGCTAATATTTAATATAAATAACAGTATAATGCTTTTTCAATTAATTCAAGTGTACAAAAAATTACATTCAGTTCATAGTTAAGTACATTATTTCCATTAAAGTATAGAATTTTTTTAAGTATTCATTTTTTTACAAGGGAGGGAATCATTTATTGCAACATTTTAATTTATTTATTTTTTGTATATATTTCTATAAACGTGCGCAGACCATGAGTCATATTTTAGTAAATTTATTTAAAAATAATAACTGAAAAAAACAATATATATTAAAAGTGAATTGTCAACTTTTAAAAGCATATTAGCATATAGAATACTTCAAAGTCATGGATTTGATTAAAATAAATATGTAATTAAATGGTATTTTATTTACTTCAATTACAAACTAAATGACACTCATTCACTCAATATATAAACTCAATACTGTTAATGTTTACTTAATGAGGAGACACATTCATCAAGTGTTTTAAGGTGAAGTGTGTAGCTTGTGAAAATATTAAATTATTTGTTAAATGTTAAAATACTTTCTCCTATTCCATCTTATCCTGCAGTGACAGCTACAAGTAAACCGTCCATATGTTGATTAGTTGGGTGATTTCTCCAAGACGTCTAAACACTTTACTGCTATCAAAACATTGCTCTGTTTGTTTAACCATCTGACTAGCATCTGTTTAATTTATCGAAATGATAAAAATATACCATAACAACCCGATGACCTCCAGAAATACTGTAAACTAGTCGTTCTTTGCTCATGCAATAAAAACATTATACAAATTTAAGATCAGCAAATTGGTGACAGGAAGTGAGTCACTGTGGCTGTTTGACTGTGATGCAGCAGTGCTCTCCTGATAATGGCCTACTTTCTGAATGAGGCCATGACTGATGTGACACAGGACAAACAGATTAGAGTGTAAATGTGACCAAAGTCTGGCAAAGCCCTTTCTCAATGTGAGAGCTAAGTTCATGCTGGCACATCAAATGATGACACTCAAAACAAAAACTTGCACACGCTATCAACAAATGACAAGATATTTGGGGGGGGTAATGTACTGCATCTGTCTCCCTTCATTTTGGTCACTCAGGGAAAGGGTACCATGGTGAAGACGTGTATTTCTCATGGCTATGTGCCACTGAAGAGGAAAATATGGCAAGTATTCAGACGGGCATAAACACAGACAGCTAAAACACGTGGGTCTTGAGTGAGAGGGTTTCAATGAACTCAATGACCCTCCTAATGTCACTCGAGACCTACAAACTTCAGAAAATCTTTGGAAATATATTGACTATTTATAATATATTCCACATTATTTAGTTGGTAATTTAAAAAGTACAAATGTCATGAAAATCACAATGATTTTAATGTGCTTTTACTACTCCTTTAAAGGGGTCATGGACAATGCAATACGCAGAAAAATGAAGAGAACAAAGGACCGATTTGTTACTGACGTGGTCTGGATCTTCATTAAATAAAGTTGATTCATTCTTTGCTAACGTTGCGATCAGAAGGAAGGCAATGCAAAGACTGTTATTCCACAACTTGGCACTGTACAGCATCTCTTGTCTTCAGAGCCATCTCTATAGTTTGGTTTCGGTGTAGACCTGCGTTTGCCTCTGGTAAACACTACCTGCATGAATCAGTGGGCGGGGCTAAACAGGCAGTGATGTAGAAGCAGGCGTTGATGATCATCTGTGGAGGCGGTGCTTATCCACACTATTACATCATAGAGTTGTACTTTCCATAACCTGTGGTTTCGGCAGTCCAACTTCAATAAAAGCTATTTTTAGACTATTGAGAAAGTTTGAGTTCTGAAACTTACAGGATGTTTTATAGTACAATGACCTCTTATGTCAATAAAAGGAATTTTGGTTTCTCAGTTTATGACTCCTTTAAGTTTCTAAAGACCACAGCAGCTATACAGCTTCTTATGAGCAGGGTACATTTTCTGATTTAATCGATCCATTCAAATGTAATATTTTGCCACAGTAAAGTAGAGCATATTGCTAGGTGTTACCTAGTGATACAAATGTGAAACACAAGTGCAATGCTCAAACACATCCATTAAGTGCATGTTTCCATGCATAGAAAATCAGCACAGTGGAATGAAAACCTGTAAAGAATGACTGCATTTCTGATATTTCATGTTTACATGACGATGCCAGGGTGAGAGCTGCTGCTATTTGTTTTTACAAAACATTTACTGTTAATAATAGTCTACTGGTATTATACTTTTAGTAATTTTGAATTTCAATTGTCTTGACTTTTTGAATTGACCTCTAAAACTAAATGTCTACATCGTGGCTAAGAAATATGTAGCATTCTCTTTGTTTGTTTCAGATCCTATAGGATATGTTTGAGACAAGCTTGTGCTCTATGTGCCTTCGTGTTTCATGCATCTGTTCTGCAAAGATATGTAACAAGTCCTTTGTTTTTCATTTATACCATGCTGAACTTCATGTGTGCTTTCTTTAACCAGATGGTTAATAAAGAAAATGTTCCTTGAATCATGTTCTTGTTGCGTTCTTATGTTGACTAGTTAAACGTAAAAAAAATCTTGAACTGATCAAACTTCCTGAAAAAAAGAGATTTCATTTTGTCCATATTGCCTAGACCTATAAGCCTATTTATAATTATGAAATTAGTGATATTTTGATAGTGACTAATAATTTATGGAAAAAGTTGAATTACTTATAATTACTGGAAAATGTTGAAATTTGTTCTTCTAGTGAAATAATAATAAAAGTACATTTTAAGGCAGGTTTCCTGACATGACATCAGATGCTCATGCAGACAGCCCCGCCCCAAACTAATACCTATGGTTATGACAGTGTTACTGGTGATGCTATTTTATAATTAGTTTAAAATTGAATTCAATGCTTTCCAGACACCCTGGCATCAAACATGTTTACCAGGACAGACCCTTGCCTTGTGTATAAAAAGCATGAGCGTGTGTCCCGCTGGGTGGCCCTTTGAGTTGCGTACTCGCCCTCTGTCTCTGATTCTAGCTTTATCTCCTGCAGCCCTATAATCACACACACACAAACGCGCATACAGCCCACACACTGCTGCGTAAATAGCACTAGTGTGTACTTGATGTTACTAATCTTGCCTGTTCCATTTTAGCAGAAGATCTCATACTTCTTAGTTTTTTCCATCCCTCCCTTCGTTTCTTCACCTGTGTTCCTGTAATTACCAGTCAGCCCACCTTAAAGTCTGCTATGCATTTGCTGAAGCTGGTTTTGAATGTGAACAGAGCATCTCTGTGTTCATGGGTATACTGCTCCTCCTCAGGCCAGGAAGCATGTGAATACCTCTCGGAGTACTCTGTGTGTGTGTGTGTGTGTGTGTGTGTGTGTGTGTGTGTGTGTGTGGGTCAAAACTTTACTCTAGAAGTGGTGGTGTTCATATCTGCAGAGTGCTGATATTTTAACACTATTTATTATTTAGTATATCATATGTTTTTTTATCAATAGCTAGGCAGCTATACAGGTGTAGTTGTGTGTGCCAATAAAGGTGAGCAGAGCTAATAATGATATTAAGGCACGACTCTACAGATGAATCAACAGTTTTAACCAAATTATATATTTCATTGATTAATGAAAGAACATTAACAATTATTTTATAGCAGTTATAATCAATAAAAATATTACATTATTTATTACATTAAAATATATTTAATTTAATCCTAAATGCATACTTTTTTCTTACAGCAAACAGGTTTGGAAAAACACGAAAGGCAAGTAAACGATTCTTCAAAATGTATGTAAAGTAAATGGCCACAAAATATTATGATAGAAGATGACAAATATTTAATAAGCATTTTTGTATTATTAATATTAATAATGTTTATAATATAGTAATTATAATCAATCCTAATTTTAATTATTTTATTACGTTAAAATATATTATATACTATTATATTATATAGCCTACTATTATATTATATATCATAACACATATAGGTTGCCTGCTGTTGGCAAGCAACGTGGCACAATAATTTAAGAAGTGTTCTTACAGGTGTTTATTTATAGTCGATTTATAAGGGTTTCTTCAGTGTAGCTCATCCCATTGGATTTTAGAGTTTGTCCTGCATTATACGTTTTTAAAAGTAGATTAATACATTTTTCAGGGGGAAAACTGTTAATGATATTATAAATGATATCCTGGTCTCTATATACATGTTTAGATTGTTCAAATCCCAACCTGTATGTAACCTGTAAGTCTCAGGCACGTGTAGACACATGTGAACGTGTTCCTCTCTTCTAAAGACCATGTGCCACTGAGCGTGTCAGATATAACGTCACCCCACAGAGAAAAAGATAACACGATCTGAAACGACACGTCCAATTAAAGCAGCCGCACACAGGATGATAGATCCAGAGATAGAAATAAATACAATGACAAAAAACAATATGAGGCGGTCTGTCATGAGATGATCTCCACAGATTAAACCAGATGCCATGCTGTTCTTCAAACATCACGTACTTTACCACATACTGAAAACAGACAGACCGGCCTAACTACTCATGAAAACTTTTCATCATCTTGCCGTTCAAACCAATATGATGTTACTTTCCTGTTAAGTAGAACATTCTGAAAACTTTCGTCAGCTCTTGATGGTTCATGCGACTAATAAAAGATCAATAAAAGTGGTCCATGTGACTTTTGCACTACATTTTGATGTGATGCTATATGTGACCCTGGAGCACAAAAGCAGTCATAAGTAGCAAAGGTATATTTGTAGCAATAACCAACAATACAGTGCATGGGTGAAAAGTATTCATTTTTATTTTATGCCAAAAATCAATAGGATATCAACTAAAAATCATGTTCCATGAAGATATATTTGGAAATCTCCTACTGTAAATATCTCAAAGCTTAATTTTTGACTAGTAATATGCATTGCTAAGAAATTATTTTGGACAACTTTAAAGGCGATTTTCTCAATATTTAGATATTTCTGCACCCTCGGATTCCAGATATTCAAATAGTTGCGTCTCTGCCAAATATTGTCCGATCCTAACAATTTATTTAAAACAGCTTATTTATTCAGCTTTCAGATGGTGTATAAATCTCATTTTCAAAAAACTGACCCTTGGTTTTGTGGTCCAGGGTCACATACTATAGATTTAAGGCATCGTTTAACAGCACACAAGACAACTTAATGTACTATGCAGTATTATTTTAGTATTATTTACTAATATAGTATTTATGTTTTACTAATTTGAATTAGCGTTTCTTATATTTTCAGTTTTTAATTAGTTTTTTCGTTTAAAATTTAGTAATTTATTTTTATTGTAGTTTCAGTAATTTTAGTACAGTACTTCAACTTCAACTTATATTATTTCACATACTTACATTTTCGTTTTTCCTAGTTTTTTCCACTAATGTTTATTTTATTTAAATTAACAAAAATGATTTTTAACGCTTTTAGTTGCAGTTAATAATAACAACAAGTAGTAACTGCTTTTATGATTATTTTGCTTATTGCAATTTGACTCATGTATGGAAAGAATCTACATGAAAAATTTTCAAAAACTGACATTTGTGTTCTACAGCAAAAAAAAAATAAATACTGCATAGGTTTAAACCCACATTATGAGAGGAATGGTTTTCATACTTGTTTATTTTGGGCTGAACTATTCCTTTAAGCACTGTTCTCTTGATCCACTGAGCACCTCTCATCTCAGTGTCCTCGTGTGTGTGTGTCTTTCTCTGCTGGGATGGGTCTGGTAAAGGGGGACGAGGCTTTAAACCACTTCTTTGTTCTCAGCTCTAATCTGAAGGGATTTCTGCCTTCTACAGGAGCACATAATGAAGGAATGTATGAGACCGATTACTACAGCCCACCTCAATCCTCTTTACCAGAGAAACCTCACAGCAAGAAAAGAAAAAGTGAAAGAGCGAGAGGGAAGGTACGAAGGAGTGAAAAAGACAGATTGAAGACACCCATAATTCCCTCTGTCTCAAATAGTTGAGTCACAGAACCCTATTCTGAGACTGATCTCTTAACACTCGACTCATTACACACAAATTGTGAGAATCAATGCAAATTCAACGAATTGCTGCATTATTGGCAGCAGCTTGCATTTTTGTCTTATTTTGTCTTAATCTATATTGTCTATAAAGTCATTAAATCTATAAGCCTAAACAAATTGTTCACAACATTGTAAAACGAGGATTGCCCGGTCATGTAGAGGTATCAGGACTCCACATCGGAGTTCAGTAATTATTCACCAAATATGTATAGGTGATTGTACTCTTGTTGTCAGCAAGACAAATGACATAAATAATAATAATAATATGCAATTACTAATGATGTTTGTTGGTGAGTTTTCACTGCAAAACACCACAAGTTTTTTTTTTTTTTTTACTCTTGAGAAAAATTAGCAAATCAATGAGTAAATGATTGCATAAAATACTGTCTATAGGTAGGTGGATCAATAGGTTCCATGCTGGTCAAGATAGTAGATTAGGATAGGCAGCTGTTCACCAGCATGCTGGTTAAGCTAAAGGAATATTTCACCCAAAAATGTACATTTGCTGAAAATCGGCAGTGGTTAAAACACCTTAATTATGGATTTGTTTCTTCCAAAACACAACTTTTGGAAAATTTCAGGAATTTTTGGAAACATTTGAAAAGTTATATTCAAAATAGACTAGTTGGTGGATTGCCTGAATGAGAAGCTGGTCTTGAGAAAAAACATGAATAATTAAACTAATCTATAGAGTTTATCTGACCTCAAACGGATGCATTGCTTCCAGAATTTAATTATCAATTTTTCTGACATAAAATGTGATATAAAATGCGATTTTTTTTTGGGATTGCAAAAGCTGATTCCAAATTATAGTTTCTCATTCTGCTGGATCTATCTGCTGCTTTTGACACGGTTAACCATTCCACTTCGCTGGTTTGAATCCCATCTCACAGGTCCTTCAAGGTGGCCTGGGGAGGGAAGGTATCCAAAGCACATCAATTGGTCAGCGGGGTTCCCCAGGGATCGGTTCTTGGACCCTCCTTTTCTCCACATACACTACATCACTGGGTCCCATCATACAAGCACGTGATATCTCCTACCATTTCTACGCTGATGACGCACGGCTCTATCTCTCATTTCGACCAGATGATCCAACGGTAGCTGCACGGATCTCAGGCTGCTTGGCAGACAATCAGACATCTCAGCATGGATGAAAGAACACCATCTACAGCTCAACCTGGCAAAGACTGAGCTTCTTGTCTTCCCTGCAACTCCAACTCTACAACGTGATTTTACCATCCAGATAGATTCATCAACAATTACCCCATCAAGCTAAGTCAGAAATCTTGGGGTAATTTTCGATGACCAGCTGACTTTCAAAGAGCACATTGCAAAAACTGCTCGATCCTGCAAGTTTGCATTACACAACATCAGAAAGATCAGGCCCTTCCTTACACAGCATGCAGCACAACTTCTTGTCCAGGCCCTTGTCATTTCTAGACTGGACTACTGCAATGCTCTTCTAGCTGGACTTCCATCATGCACAATCAAACCTCTACAGATGATTCAAAATGCTGCAGCACGTCTGGTAACCAGCATGCTGGTTAAGCTATAGGAATATTTCACCCAAAAATGTACATTTGCTGAAAATCTCTGAAAAGTCAGTGGTTAAAACACCTTAATTATGGATTTGTTTCTTCCAAAACACAACTTTTCACTTCTCAAGACATTAATTGATGGACTGGAGTGGATTACTTGTGGATTATTGTGATGTTTTTAGCAGCTGTTTGGACTCTCATTCTGACGGCACCCATTCACTGCAGAGGATTCATTGGTGAGCAAGTGATAAAATGCTAAATTTCTCCAAATCTGTTCTGATGAAAAAATAAATAAACTAATTTCCATCTCAAATGGCAGAGACTGAGTACATTTTCAGCAATTTATTTTTTTTGTGTGAACTATACCTATAATAATGGGGATCAGCATTCAAAACATCATATCCTGTGATCCACATTTACTATCAAACATAAAAAGTACTAACCTCATAAAGAAACTATAGCATTACAGTAAAATAACCCATAACAGTCTTATTACTCATTTTACAAACGATAGCATAGCTCTACTCACCCATATCACAGAGTACATAAAAGTCAAAGAATGTGGAACACTAATACAGATTTGTAGTGTTTACGGAGCCAAAACAAGTGCTCTTTGTCCATCTCTGGCAATGAAAAATGAACACACACATTGACTTTTTAAGCCAGAGAGATGGCCCATATGTTAAACGTGATGGGGAAGAACCCCCTACGATGCCAAAACCCAATTAACCAAGGATAAACACACACACACACACACACACACACACACACACGAGAGCTCATACAGTCAGATGGTGGAGAAGAGCAGCCAGTGCTTCCTAAAAAGCAAATACCCCATAACTTAATTCCAAATGCTGTTTAAAAAACTAAGCGTGCCAACCTAGACAGCATTTTTGGACATCATTTGTGTTTCAAATTAAATCAAGTGTTTAATAGAAACACTTCAACATTGAGAACTTGGCTAATGATGCCCAAATGCTGCTATCTAAACCAGCTCACTAGGTTTTAAAACCCCAGCCCAAGAACCCCTCAAGAGTAGAGCTCTTACCCTCTCTGACCTCCACAGGACATGCAGCATGTGTTGAAGTATAGAGAACCAGGTTTCCTCCATGACCTTAGGGACGTGCGCTGTGACTCTACCCAAAAACAGCTCAGTGTTACTGGGCTACACTCCTTCTGACAGCAGCTTGGGCTGGACGTCCTCTAGCTGCACCACACACACACACACTCCAAAAATACGTACAGGCTGGAACACTTGCCCTACTTTTAATTGAGTGTGAGCTGCTAATTTGCAATCCAGAGAACTAGCGTGTGCAGACACACATACTCATACGCTCTAAAAAACATCTGTAAAAATAGGGCACAATATAATGTATAATTTGAAGTAATTTTCCGTATTAATTTTTTTACAGGTGTTTTACCAGTATTTTGAATTCTACAATTCATTGCATTGTGTTTTAGATTTAACAGAAATTAAAATGAATGGATAATGTCGTGTGTAATGAGCGGCCGTACCTTTTCTGTTATTTTACATATTTGTTTTTTACAGTGATATACAACTCAGCACAACAGAACAGTATCCCTGAGACATTATAAATTATTATTCATATTTATTTTAAAGTAACAGAATTTAATGATTTTTAGTTTCAGTTTAGGTAACTAAAATAACTCACAACGAAAAAAGATGATCCGAAAACATGCAAGAAAGAATGCTTGAGAAATGCATTCATAATATTAATATTTAGAATTTCACCTTTATTTTTATATTTACAGTTTTTATTTTAAGTTGTGTTATGTTCTTTAATAAAGTTATTTTTAACATATTTCTATTTAGCTTTATTTTTGTCAGTTTTAGTCATTTTAGTACTTTACATTAACCTACTTTGTTAGCCATCAAAACAACATATTTAATTTCCAAATAAGATTTGTAAAATTTTAAGATGTTTTTTGTATTAATAGAGGATTATATAATTTATTCATAGCATTTAATTTTATGTCAGTTTGAGTAATTTTAGTACTTCGTCATCAAAACAAGATGTAATTTCCATTTACGATTTTTACATTTTACAGTTAATATTATAATTCATTTTTATTGAAGCTTTATTTTCAATACTGAACATAATTTTAATAGTTTTAGTTAACAATAGCAAGACTGGATGAGAATGGTGTAGTTAATGTAAAAAAAGAAACAACTGTGTTCCCTAAAATCAGCTGCTGAAAACTGACAGGTCTGACGTTTGTGGGTGGAAGTGTGTGTGAGGGTGCCCCACCCAAGACGCTACAATTAGCAAACAGGTATTAACAGCCTTATAAGCACTCCACAGAAAGCTCATTCCAGGGTGTGTTAACGGGTGTGTGTTAACAAGGAAAAGTGTGTGACCATTTAAGGCTGATTTAGTTAGGAGTCTGCTAGGCACCTTTCTCTCTCTCTCTCTCAAACAGTGTTCTCAGTAGCTGGCGCTCGACCAGCGTATCTGTGCCAAAACAGTTTCAAGAGTCCAAAATGAAGAAAATATTAGCATAACAGACCCTGCATGTTATTTTTACCAGCAAAGAGACTACAGGGCTGACCCAGAAAGCCAATGTGTGACATCATGTGCATGTTAGACCAGGTAAGGCCTTATCCAATAAGACATGGCTTCCAGTGACATACATATTCATACTCTGAGTTCATCATACAATAAAGTAAACACAAATGCTTGTAGCTATCCAGGAACAGTTACAAGCACGATTAGATTCAGAAATATATTGCAATGCACTTCATAATGCAATCCATGTACGCTGCATTCTCAGCAGACATTAGCATAAACCTTTTCTTCTTCTATGGTACATTTTCACTTTCCATTAACTACTGTCAAGATGGGGTATTTTATACAAAAGAGAGAGGATGTAGCATGTGAAAAAAAAGATTTGATATTCACAATTGTATTTTTAATTGTATTTATTTGTTTAATCTGTATGCTCCTTTTTAAACATTGACTTTATCATCAAATGTTTCCTTGCAAACACACACACACAAAAACTTGGCTTCAGCTGCCTCCAGCCATGTATAGGCACAACAGCTACTGTAACAGTGTGTATCAGAGACGGGGAGAGAGAGAGAGAGAGAGAGAGAGAGAGAGAGAGAGAGAGAATTTACGTTTTTGATTTTGTAAACTTTTGGAAAATTTCAGGAATTTTTGGAAACATTTGAAAAGTTTTATTCAAAATAGACTAGTTGGTGGATTGCCTGAATGAGAAGCTGGTCTTGAGAAAAAACATGAATAATTAAACTAGTCTATAGAGTTTATCTGACCTCAAACGGATGCATTGCTTCCAGGATTTAATTATCTATTTTTCTGACATAAAATTAGATTTTTTTTAAGAGCTCCAGGTTGATGCTGTTGTTGTTGTTTTGTGTAGGGCTGCACAATTTTGAGTATTTAATCAAGATAGTGTAATATATAGTTCATAACGTACTGGACGCTAACCAATGAGGGTTCAGACGTGGACATTCAACTGAGACTGCGCTACTCTCAGTCACTGAATCCTTGCGGATTGCAAAAGCTGATTCCAAATCATCGATTCTCATTCTACTGCATCTATCTGCTGCTTTTGACACTGTAAACCATCAGATCCTCCTGTCCACCCTCTCATCACTGGACATCACTGGAATTACACTTCACTGGTTTGAATCCTATCTCACTGGTCGGTCTTTCAAGGTGGCCTGGGAGGGAGGAATCCAAAGCACATCAATTGGTCACTGGGGTTCCTCAGGGATCGGTTCTTGGACCCCTCCTCTTCTCCACATACACTACATCACTGGGTCCCATCATACAAGCACATGGATATCTCCTACCATTGCTATGCTGATGACAGACACACAGCTATATCTCTCATTAAAAAATAAAACAAATACAAGCCCTTTGCTCTCTTTCCTTAACCTCTCCCTGTCTAGCTAGTTTTGCTCTGAACAATGCCTTAAATGTTGTATGACAAGCACTTCCTGTGACTGTTTGCCTCTTTATAATGTATCGCTTATTGTATTCCTCAATTGTAAGTCGCTTTGGATAAAAGCGTCTGCTAAATGAATAAATGTAAATGTAAATGATTCCGTTACAATACCAATATTTATGTCTTAATTTCCAAATCTTAAACCTTTAAACGATAAACAAAGTTTTTTATTTTGCTGGAGGAAATCCTTAAAGTTTCTCTTTTGTTGGCAGTTTTATAAACACTGCTCATTACAAATCTGGTGAAACAGGTGCTGCATGTAGTTCCTAAATGCATGTTACAAGCGAACCAAACTTCCAAAAGCCAAAAAGCTCTAGTGTGAAAGAGCCAAGAGCAAGAAAGTCAAGTCAAAATGGCAAATTGCTGAGATTTAAGCTTTAAGAGGTTACTCTGAAAGCACACTATAACCTTCTGAGACAGATTAAAACACAGTCCCTGCCATTAATCCCATGAAACCCATTAAACACATCAACGTGTACATCACAGAGAGCAGAGATCACGGGTTTGACATCTACAGCTAAAAAAGGGTTTTTCATCCAAAAATGGAAATTGTGTCATCATTTATTCACAGTCAAGTCATTTCAAACCTGTATGACTCTCTTCTGTAGAACACAAAAGAAGATAAGTTGGAGAATGGTGTTTGTCCACACAATGGACGTTAGTCCAAAACAACATTGAACTACTGAAGAATCAAGTCATTCAGGTTTGGAATGACTCGATGGTGAGAAAATAATTATTTTTGGGTGAACTATCCCTTTAATTGCCACCATAAGAAGTTTTTCAAGTGCTCACACATCCTCACCTATTTCCCTGGTCACTTCTCTCCAGACTGTCTTCTTTCCCCTTGGACGATGGCGTCTCCCTCCCACTCTCCTGCTCCAGAGAAGACCCCAGTCCAGGTTGGGGTGTCCGCTTGCCATCCGCCGGACCTCTCTGGATCCTCCCTTGACCCTTCAGCTCGGCCTCAGAGCTCCTCTTCATAGCTTGGAGCTGCGCTAGAGGCACTACGTCACAGTCTTGAGGCCTGTGCCAGACCGTCTGCTGGCTTGTGCAGTTGTAGTAGTAGAACCGATTGTTATTGCCGTCAAAAAGCTCCCACCACTGGTTGCCGTCCGACTGACGGACCGGGGCGCCGGGCAGCGGTTCCCACCCGCACTCGCCGGTCAGCAGGTTAACGTACATGCGCTCCCTCGAGCGCGGCTCCAAGATCTCCACCCAGTCAGACCTAGAGAGAGGACACATGGGTAATGTAGTCAGGAGGGTATGGGTGTAATAGTGCAATCAGTAAAGAGTATCAAGCAAGCGGTTTTGTTTGCAGCTTGTTTATAGCAAAAATGCAGTGTAATAGAAAATCCCAGCTTGTAAAATAAACTAAATGTTAACAAAAGCAGAATGTAAAATGAGAGTGGAGGTTCAGCTCAGGTCAGCAGAAGAAAATGTAATTGTATCTTAATGAGACATTCAGAAGATAGGCCTGCAACATCCAATCCATGTGTTTTAGCTCAACAGATTTACCCTTTTACAGA
Source organism: Gymnocypris eckloni scoliostomus (assembly GCA_027564155.1). Classification (NCBI taxonomy): domain Eukaryota; kingdom Metazoa; phylum Chordata; class Actinopteri; order Cypriniformes; family Cyprinidae; genus Gymnocypris; species Gymnocypris eckloni. The sequence continues at coordinate 61,172,768 of CM050412.1, read as the reverse complement.
TGTAGACCTGTGATTGAGGGACTGTGGAGGAAGGAGCCTGTTATGTATTGTTGGTTTCATCAGTTTTATTTGTAGTTTAGTGTTTTATTTCCATGGCTGCGCTCCACTTTGCTTTTTTATGCCCTTCCCTCGCTGACTTCACTCTGTCTCATTGACTCGGCTGTACAACATTGCTTACGATGCATGAGGGTCCACTACTGGGGGAGCATTTGCAATAGGTTCACTGTAAAAAATGATAATGATTTTAACAGTCAAAGACTGTAAAAATGCTAAGGTAAAAACCTGACAACTGGTTAACAGTAGGTTTCTGTATGTGAGTAACTGTAATAGATCTAACCTTTCATTTAATGTAATTTTACAAAAAAATACTTTCAAATTTTGGAATTGAAAAGAAAAGTCATTGTATAATTTACGGTGAAAAACTGTAAACTGACATTCCCAGAATTCCCATGTATTTTTATTGAAATAACTGTTTATTTGTACATTAGGGGTTTATGCTACATCTAATGTTGTAAAATGAATGGTTATTCCATTACTTAGTGTCATGTGTGTTCCCTTAAGGTGGTTTAGTTTTTGTGTGAATGACACTGAACTCCAATATATTACTATTTACCACTATTCATTTCATTAATCATATGACTTTCTCATCACCACCTGTTTTTGGTGGTTGTCAGTATATTACAAAGGTACAACACAGATATTAGTACCTCAATAGGTTGGTATATTAACATTATATTGTTAATGTAATATGATTTTTTACTGTAAATTGAAGTTAAATCTGTAAAACCTAAAATGTTGCTACAGTGTTTTTTTACAGTAAAGCTCTGGCAACCACAGCTGCTGTTTTTCATCGTAAAATCAACAAATTTCTTTTGTTGTTGTTAGTTTTTGTTTTGCTTTGTTTCTACAGTGTTGAATTGGAACATCCTTAGCCCTAGATCACTTGAAATCCGCTATGGTGCTGAATTATTATTATTATTATATTGTTAATTATTTATTTATTTTCCTTTTGATTGACGTTTTTAAATTATTTAGTTATGCATTTATAAAATAATATATGATATATAAAGTTACACAAACACATTGAACTATCCCTTTAAATCACCATTCATTTAAGGAAATTCTATTTAGACTAAGGCAAGAGAGCACAAATAAGAGCATGATTCTCTGAGACTCTTTACTCGAACAGCTGAGGAGAGCTACAGCTGGCCTGCATACTTCTATACAGCCTCCACATAAGGAACAGGAGTGTGCAGGTGTGAGCCAAAAACCTTTCAACTTACGGTGACTTACCATGGTTCAAACTCAACACACACTCATGCATATGATGAACGTACAGCATCAATCACTCATCTCACGGGATTTGTCATCAACACTGGAGATGTTCAGACATACACATGTAAGTTTTCCCACAGTCTGTTTTTGGAACATCTAGTGAAACCCCTTCCCTTAATGTGAAGTCAGATGGGCTTTTAAGAGCCAGCACTGTTTAGGGTGACCGGGCACACAGCCCAGAGAAAAGAGCATGGACGCGTGGGTAAGATAGGGAATCTGGCTCTCTGCCTCTTCAGCACTGGCCTAATCTTCCCTCAAGAGTAACAACAAAGGATCCGAGGCTTGAGATTAACAAACCTATCTTTCTCTGCTGCAGATGGCCAACTACACACAGGACGCACAGGAAACAGATATTATCCAGTTCTGAGATTGCTTTAGAGCACTGTCTGAGATGATAAACTGTTACAGAAATGACATGGCTCAGAGAAACATCTAGAAAGCACCTGTTCAGTTCAAGCCAAAAGGAAAAACCTCAATCGCACCTGTTGCATTCTTTCATGCAGTTTTAAATTTTGTCTGATTTTTAAATATTTTCTTCACAAACTGGAAAGGACACTTTCCATACTCTTCGAGTATGATGTTATTACTGACACAGGCATGCTTCTGAAACCCAGTGCATTCTGGGTTGATGACACAGAGGCCACTATAACAACAAACCAAGCATGGCACACAATAACACAGGTATACTGTAAATGTGACACTTAAAAATGACTTCATGTCATTCCAAACCTGTATGAGTTTCATTCTTCTGTGGAACATAAAATAATTTTCTGACCAGTTTTGGTGAGCATTGACTTCCATTTGTTGAACTAAAAAAAAAAAAACACTTACATTTCTCAAAATATATTCTATTATGTTCCAAAGAAGAAATTAATTCATACAGGCTTGAAAAACATGAAGGTGAGTAAATGATGACAATTTTATTTTGGTGTGAACTAACACTTTAATTTTAGAGTCACCCAATCTATTTATCCATTCACATATATCACAGGAAAAAAATCTTCCTCAATATAAAAAATGTTTTAGACTAAATAAAAAACAGTTAATTTAGATGATACCAAATAAAGCTTATGGTTAACTGTAACGTTTTTGTGCAATTTTGTTCCCCATCATTTGATGATTGCATGTACAACAGAATGACAATAACGATCAACCTAACTAATAGATCTTAAAAAGATCTTTAAATCACTGAGGTTCTGTCCAGCATTGACATTCAAATGTAAACATACGTGCAAACTAGAAGTGCGTTGTTATTATACACAGCGAAACTAGGCAAAAGGAATCAGAACCATTTAACCAATGCCCAATGAAGAATTAACATAATTTAAACAGCTAATTAAGCATGCAAAGTGTAAAAGATGCTAGCAAAATTACAGTGAAAAATTCAGCGACTACAAAACGTGATAGTCAATAGTGAAGCTTACACAAGTCACTTTAAAACCAAGAAGCTTTCTGATGGTCACCATGGAGAATTCACATGAAAAACCTGAATTCAAACTAAATCTACAAAAGGACATCTATAGCCCTTATGAGAAATTCCCAAACACGCAGATTCCTATTGAAATGACTGAAAAAAAAACATTCACCAAGCAACAGTAAAAATATGACCTTAACACAGCATATGTAAATGTCCTCATTATTATATTAACAGTCCAGTCCTTATTCTGTACATGATCTTGTCAACACATCAATCCAAATAAGTCGAACAATCCGAACTGTTCCAGCATGCTTTAACAATTCACAGTCCCATACACACCAAACGGCATCAAACTGTACCTGTAGGAACCCTCAAACACGTCGACATCGCATTTCACCTTGTGTTGAAGTCATGAAGTCAATGTTTGAATCCAAATCCACAAAGACACACAACAAACACGACTGGCTGAAAGCTGGGACAATCACTCTGCATGTGTGCAGCTTCCTCTTCTGACTCAAGGAGGCTACATGAGAAGCAGCGTGTGTGTGTGTGTGTGTGTGTGTGTGTGTAATATCTACCTCCACTGTGAGGGTCTTTCCAGGACAGTGAGTCGGCCCTACCCTATCCCAGCATGCACAGCAAGGGCCATCTGCTGTGTATGGGGGTCAGCAGTGAGCTCATAGTGGCCCTCTAAACCTGACCACAAGCCCCTGACCCCCACACTCACATGACCAGAAGGACGAGAATAGAAATCCGCTGTGCTAAAGGGCACGATGTTGGGAAAAGAGAAAAGGAGTCTGTGAGATGATGAGACATAGAAAAACATAAAAGTTGTTGTGATCTGTGTGACTAACAGTGCATTCAAGTCATGCTGGGAAGACCGTATTTATGAGTTGAAAACACATGAGCAGCACCACAAAGTCTTGTGTTGGAAACACTGCACTTTGTTTAAGCCTATAGTTTCAGAGTTGGATTTAAACGATTATATTGCACAATTATGATATATCATATAATTTACTCCACCTTCATACATTTAATAAAAACATAAAAAGCTAAATCACCATCTTGCTCTGACCAAAATAATGTGACGCCCTGATATCGTAATTATGACTTGAATCATTACTTGACGTAAGTGCCCTTCTCCATGTGTTTAGACACCATGCACAGCTCAGATAGGGATGAGAGAAGCATTTGAAGTTTTTCGAATATAAACACGTCGCAAAATGATTCGTTGTTTTGAAATGCTCAAAATGCTCACTGTCTGGTTCGGATGATGTAAATGCAATGAAAACAGCTTAAGTATGTGCAAAAACATGTTTTATAAACCAACAGCTAATGTTTTATTGAAAGTGTAATCCATACGCAATTAAAAATCTTACACTATTCAATATTAAGCGTATAATGAGTGTCATTGTATCAAAAGGGACCTATTACGCAAAAATCACTTTAATAAGATGTTTGAACACAGATGTGTGGCCACAGTGTGTGAAAACAACCAGCCTATAATGTTAAAAACCCACCAACTAATTGTTTTATAAAACCAATAAGTCATGAACAGTCTCTCCAAAAAGAGCTGTTTCAGATTCTCCCTCTGTTCACGTCACCGAGGGGGAAAAGTCCCGCCCATTTGTGACGCTCTCTGCCCTATTAGCATAAACACAGCCCTGAGTGAGAAGCAGCGGTCCGCCATTACTGGAGATATATACACAGTCAGCGCCAAAGAGGCTTTAAAAAACAAGTGTTGTGTTTTGGGATGCACTAGTGTTGGGCGATATAGTCATTTTTCATATCGTCATATCACCAGCCCGTGAGATCGCCGATACACAATATTATCGTGCATGGGTGGGTGTGGGCAAGAGAGAGACTCTGTGTACTTGTCACAGGCTATTTCATAACTATTTGGTGATTTTAAACCGCGCGTGCGTGAGAGAGAGATCCTGGAAGTACCAATAACCGAAATAATATACTTTCAAACATACTGAAAAAATGTTAAATATTAAAATATTTAAAACAACTAGTTATATTCCAATACAGCAGTCATTCATCGCTATTAGGACCGCACGTTATACTGTAACAAATTTGCCGCATCAAGCAGAAGTTATCAGTCTAAAAATCAGTCAAGGTGAAAATCAAAAGTAGATTTATTTTCAAATACATTTGTCAAAATAAAAACTTTGTTTTGGCGGAAGTGACGAACTGCAAGCTTTGAATGCTTATTTCTTCTAAATAAAAATGTTGTCACTCTTTTAGAGCATACTGGCATACAGATAACCTTAAGACTAACATATTGATACTAACTTTGAATTTGAATTTTGATTTCATGGGACCTTTAAATTGTAGGGCTCGTTTTGTTCGTTTTATGGAGAGCTTGGTTTATCGGGCCAATGAGAAACTACTAACTACAATGTTTGTTTTATTATACAAATGTATCATTAAAATGTATACAAATGTATAATTCATGCATTTAGAGATCGCCCCCTAGTGGCAAACCATTAAAATGTCAAAACCGTTATGGCATAACGAAGCATTGTTTACCGAAACAAATGATGGTTCGCAAAGGTTTTGAATCTGTGCAGCATGTTATCATCGATCACTCTGAAGTCACTACGAAATACTGGCATTTTATAAAATAAACCAGATGCCGTTTCATCATTCATGTTATAAAATGCTGAAGGCATAGGATTTGCTACAATAAATTGTGTGTTTGGGCTACTTGTAGTTCAGTGCATGTTTACAGGTAAATGAATCACAGAAATCACGTGGAGGGTTCTGAAACTTTCTGGCCAACAGAAATCTTAGTCGCATGAAGAAAACAGAGCCGTATTGTTTGAGGAATACACCAGTATCCACTGACTAGATAAAGACTGTATTGAGCTGGACAGAAACACTCAGTATGAACTTTCACATGCGCTTTTGTATCTGTGCGTGCTTCAAATAAAAATATGCTTGTCCTTTTGGAGATACTGCCACAAAACAGCCTGGAAATATCCCAGATTTTATTTTCTTTGCTTGTCTTTTGTGAGAAGAGGTCAGAGTGTCATTAATGAGCATTTAACTTGTTAGAGAAACAGTGTTAAATGCTTGTCTGCATATGAGATTCAGTGGTTGTATGTGGTCAGTCCTCTGAACATGTCCAGACATGCCAACAATGAGACAAGCTGCTGTTACTGTACATGCATATACGTTTGCAACTGCCTAGCAGAGAAAAGTTTCTCTCTTATTTTACTATTCTGAGGCCAGTCTTTGTTAAGAATTGTGTTAAATATTTCTATGCAACTCAGTGTATTTGTATATGCAAATAATGTTGGTCCAGATAATTATGTAATTATAAAATATAGATACAAAGTGTTATGGGAACAACACAGAAAGAAGTGTAATTTATAAAAAATATAAAGAATAATAAAATAAATATGTATATAAAATGTGTCATGTAATAAAAAAATATATATTTTATTTTATTAAAAATATATTTATTTTGGCAAATCACAATTTACACTTTCATTTTTTGACATTTTCTCTTGAAACAGTAAGTTTAGACAAAACATTAAAGTTTACTTTAGTGTAATTTAGTTGAATGTAGTGTAATTCAATTTTTAAAATAAGAAATGTGTAATATGTTGTGTCAATTCTTTATTAGTCAAATTTAAGGATAATATTTTGGCACAACACATTTTACACCGTAATTTCGATAACTAAATTTAAATTTGTCCAAACTTCTTGTTTCACATTTTATGTTATTATATAAATAAAACAAATATTTATCTTGGTACATCATGCAATGTCATGGTTTCTCTAAATATTATAAATGGGCAACCCCGACCAATCAATTAAATATCAAATATTTAAAAACTATCTGCTGTGATTATTTTTGTGCATGTGAATGTGTCCTTATGTGACTGTTTTTCTTTCATTTCTGTGGTCTGCACACTAACAGCAGGCTTTCAGGGCCTGACACGAGGACACGGCCAACACATTAATTATATCCAGTATCATAAAGCCTTCGAGTAAATGACTGCTGGGAAACCCGTGCCACATTTGAATGTGTATTTTATACCGTCTCAGTAAGTGACAAGTCTATTTCTATCCTTATCTCTCTCTCTCTCCTAAAGAGCAAAGGATGCCATCATGTTAACTTGCTCCCACATGGGAGGAGTGGAGAACACACACGTCCAAACACACACAAACGCCAGTAAACATGCAAATCCCCCTCCAGCTTCCCAGCTGTGCCTCTTCCCAGGGCAACTTGTCATCTGTTGAAAACTTTATCAGTGCGCTGAGGGAAGAACGGGCTGGATCTCTGGATGATTACGGGCAGCTCTGTTTGGGATCAGATGAGTTTAGCATCTGATTTGTTTACACTGTGGTCGTGGTTAAAGGCTGCACGCTACGGCAGCAGCATATGCATATGAGTGTGTAAACACTAAACACTCACGTAACCCCAGTGTCTATCAAATGGACTTCTCTTTTTACTCTACATGGGTCTTAATTTAACTATGAACACTTACATTCACATTAGAAGCATGACAGGTTCCTGTTAATTTGACAGCACACCCTGCAGTAAAGACTGGCTTAAACCAACATGAATTTGATTACACTGGTTTGAGTTTTAAATCCAAACATGAGAATGAGATTTAAGAGCTTTAGCAGAGAGGAAGATTAACAAAGAATAATGATTTACACTTTGGTCTGAGTCAGACATGGCGGTCTATTTTTGTGCTGATCCATTAATTTAAAATGCACTTTAAAATGTATTAAATCTATAATCCAGTGCATGTTTTTAGTTTCTGAATTAAAATTGGTTTTGACATGAAGCCAAAAAAAGTCAGGCTGATACTACTATCCTGATAGAATAAATCATTATAAAAATATCATATTTTAATAATTTGTAAAGGTTTTTTCTACTAAATTAAAGTCATGCGGTGCAACCAACATGCAGGAAAATAAAACCTAAAACAGGAAATGATATAAATATCAGATAATTTGACCTTTTAATGACAAAGTTAAAGGCAAAGTTAGTTCAAGTTGTAAAATCTCATGTGGTGCAACTTGCCAAATATTATATTTATGAAGTCATTCATGATATTTGTCAAATAAATAAATAAATATTTATATTAAAATATATTTAACATGAATGACTAAGATATGTATAAGATATGATTAAGAAATATTTTATAACGTTTAACTTGACAGTTACACCAGATGACATTTTATTAAATATAACATTTCTTGAAAATGCTATGAAAGTATTTCAAAACCATATGAATCACATATGAGGAATATAAAGAGCACATTTTCAAGAACCTGGCACATGTGTTTTCTAATAGATTTCTTAAAGATTTGTCTTTTTCTTATCTTGACCCCAGTTCCTCACACAAATACACATCATAAGGCTTCAGAAGACTTGAAATACTGCACACAAATTGCAAGGACTACTTTCACAATATTTTGATGGTGATTTTGTCAGTTCTTCAACCTGGCCGCTGATGTGTTTAAAATCAGCTGGAACTCCGTATCTCTCACTCTTAAATGTACTACATTTCCCTCCAGGTTCCTTTGTGTGCACTTGAATACTACATCCTTTCAAGTCAAGTCAAGTCTGCTTTATTGTCAATTCTTCCACATGTACAGTACATACATACAGAGAATTGAAATTGCGTTACTCTCAGACCCTTGGTGCATACAGTTAACATTAAACACTGACAGTAGACATTCAAATACAGATCAATACAGTTTAACCATATGTACATACAAACTATACAGATATACAAATGAGGACATTGTAGAAAAATAAAAAAGAGATAGATAAAGTAAAGTGGCATAAGGCACATGGCAGATAGAGTGCAAACCAGTTAAATAAAACAAAACTGTGCAGATACGAGTAGTGCAAGAAAAGAACAGTCTTTTATCAGACTGTCAGAAGAGGTAGATTACAGACAATGCTGGATGAGGTAGAGATCATTCCAGTGCTGCACAAAGTGACTGGTGCGGGTCACAGTTGTAAGGGGGGACCTGGGGTGTCGTGGTGTCAGAGTTCAGTGTTGCGTGGGGTAAAAGAGGGGGATAAGGACGGCAGGGAGTTCAGCTTCCGTAAAAATGAAACAGTGGAAAACAACAGACAATACATGACAAGAACCTCTGAAAACACTAGAGGCAGGTGGCAGGAAAGCCATTTACATGAATTAGTTTGCTCAGTCTAACGAACATTGCTCTGAAAGGGGATTTATATTTATGGGATGTGCCTTCAGATGGCCAAATCATTACCTGTGGGACGTATATGTCTCAAATCAGGTCTGTTTTGCTATGACACAGATTGGAGTTGAGTCAAAGCCAGACAGACAGTCCCACATGTAAGCTGACTCACGTAACACTTCAGTGTGTGTGAATATGCATTTATAAAAATGTCATTGCTTTTCCAATACACAACCACTACTCTGTCTCAATCACTTTTATGCAGTTCAGTTCCAGTGTGTTTTATTGGCATGATAGGAACTGGTTAAACAACTTCACAGCTTATAAAACCCTGCAAATACAGTGAAGGGAAATACTAACAGATAATGAGATAATAAACAAGTTACATGATAATAATAAAACTGGAAGGAACAATAACGGGCATAACTGTAATTTGCAGACAGATAAGGTCGATTAAGACACACCCAGACTTTTATCAGCATGAAGTCTGTCCCACTTTAGTTTATTCTGGCCAGGAACCGCCCACTCTGACAGGAAGGGCTTGTCTGATTGACATATGGTGATGGTGAATCTGAAATGTGCTCGAGGATATCTACTTTATGAGCTCAAAAGCAACAGCTGTGTAAGTTCCCCCCTATAGTAAATAAAGCAGTAGGTGTGGGATGTTGTGTTAAAAGGTAATTGAAACAGGGCCACCTGTTCTTCTCACTTTTGTAGTCACTATACACTTCACATTGTGTAAATAAACACAAACTACATCTGCCTGTTTTGAATTAAGTTTCCTGATCTACCCACCGTTTTGAATGACGCTCGCTGACTTCACCTTTTGACATCACAACAGAAACAAATCTTCGCCACACACACACACACCTATTTTTTTTATAAAGGTTTATACTATAACCCACACATGGGTTTTTACAAAAATATTATATCAATTTTACACAAATGAGGATGTCCCAATTATTTTTCTTTTAATGGTACTGTTTATTGAACGTGGCTCACACTTACAAAATATGCAATTTGATGCAGTTTCTGATATTTATATGACCAATAATTAAGAAAGATTCTGATAGCTTGTAATGTGAATCAATGAGAGCTTTATAACAATATAGCAGACTACTTGTGTACATTAAATATAAATATCAGTTGATCTCCCAATAATGCCTTAGATGACATTTAGTTTTTAGTTTTATAATCAAAGCAGCACATAATGTGGGAGCAAAACATATAATGCAATACAACATGATGATAGAGAGAAGAACAAATAAATGTTCCTTTTATGATACTCGCATTTTAACATGATGTTTCAAACATTATGTATAGATAATGAAATAAACCAAAGTTGCTTCAATCCAGTAAGTATTCATCTTGAAATATTCCTAACAATATAAAGGTTATTCTTATGTTTACTATATAAAATCAGTACAAAAAATTCACAGCAAAAAGACACAAGTATCACACCCTGACATTTATATAATGACACTAAAAGGTATTTTATTTACTAAAAAGTATACTATCAATCACGTGATCGATGACAAGTAGTAGATTGTGTGCAACAGGTTCTTCAGTAAAGTTTTGATCATGGTGATCATTTAGAGGCCTTAGAAATGTGCAACAGTAGGCTTTACAGGGTTAATACTAAGGTTGGATTAAGGTTAAATGGTGGATTCCTGGATGTTGCCCTGTGATTTTCCCATAACGAGATATGACATGCTGTCCGAAGCGAAGACAAAGTGCATTGTGGGTATGTTTTGGAAAGATGATATTGTGAGTGTTTATATTTCTGTCAGGCATGCTCTCTGCTTTATCAGTGAACTGTATTAAGGTTCAAGGTAAAAAAAGCACAAATTGAGCGGAGCCATCATAACGTTGACTGTACAGCGCAGCGCCGGAAGTAGACACACTTTGTGTTTTGCAAATAAAGCAAACTTTTTCTCTACGTTATGTAAACAGCATTCATACTCCAATAGCCATAAGTGAAATATATAACGGATACCAGAAGAATCCTCATAACAGGAATATCTCTGGGTTGTGATTGGCAAGATCAAACAACCTTTAGTTTAGAGCGTGAGTTATGGAATGTCAGATCGCTTCAGATTGTGAAGGCTGTGTGTGTGTGTGTGTGTGTGTGTGGTCTAGAGGAGAGGAATGCTTACTGCTGTACTATGTAACTGAAGGGCAATCCCTGTCTATCCACTCATTCACCTCAAAGGACACCTGCATGACATTTCAGAGCAGAACAATGTGTGTGTGATGTTCAAACAGAAAGTATCAGTCTTTTAAGCCGAGACCTGAGGCACAAGGACACACCTCAGATCCAACCTTGCTCAGTTCAAATTTCAAGATGCAAATACATTTGACTGGCATGATGAAACCGGTTTTAAGTAGATTTTATGGTGCTTGTTAAGGCAAGCTTCACTATTAATATTGCTCAAGCTTAGAGTTGAAGTTCAAAATCTGTAAGACTTCCGTAGAACACACAGGAAGACATTTTGAAGACTGTTTTTGTCCATACAATGAAAGTCAATGGGGTCCAAAAAAATAGGACAGTATTCGGTATATTTACATTCATTTTCATCAGTCTGATTCTGAACAAATGCATTCTGATATTCCTTCACATGAGCATTACATGCATTCAGCACCTAACTGACACACTCAGAACCAACGTACATATAGATAATTGCTGTTTTGTACCTTGATGGTAGATTCAATTCAAAAGACGTGAGGCGTAAATACATACATTTGTAAGATGTAAAATATATGTAAACAAACATATCACAGCAAGCATGTTTAAATCAAGTTGAGAGAAAATCATTGGATTTGAGCGTTTACATGCTTATTTGTTTCCTATTGATCAGTTTGTGTAAGGTCTCTTTCAAACTGAATTCAGATCGAGCTCAATCAGAACAACTAAATACAGGACAGCTTTTCAGTCGGAGCAATTCATTTTTTTACATATGGTTTATTATAAACAGTTTATTTAGGTATATATTAACAGTTATAGACCTAAAAACAAAGTGGAATTATTCTACATTTCTTCTTTTATGTTCTGCAGAAGAAAGTAAATCATGATGGTATATAAATGACTACTGTATTACACTTCAAATCTTTAAAGATCCGAAGAAACCTCTAAGTATTACATTTTGCATGCATTTATCTCTATTTTAGCAGTCATTCTCTCATTAAACCTGTCTGACACTGCTCCACAAGCTGACAAGCCCTTTGTTATGAACCAGCCAGGTTGGTCCTGACCAAACACTGGGCTTTTGTGATGGGTTGATCTTCTATCACTCCCTAACTGGCTTAGTTTATTCACACCACTGTGAAAGTCAATAAATGTCTCCACAGGCAGCCATTCAATCACCTCCAGCCATTTGGACTGCTGCTACTGCCGTGTGTGTGTGTGTGTGTGTAGGGTGGAGCCGTTTACAAGTACCAACCTGTCGCTTGTAAAACAAATAGGTGGTAAGGGATGAAAAGTCAGTTTGGAGTGTGGCTCGATGCCACGCTGTTGCAGTTCACCTACTTACACAGAGAATACACTCACATGCCAGAGCACATTACAAAAATGCCTTTATTCAGCTAAACCTCATGCTCAGATCATAAATGCCAAATCTTAAACAAATCTCATAAAAATGAAACTCACACACTGTTCTATTAAAACCTAACACAGAGACCCTTCAGAAAACCCCAAAGTGTGAGTGTGTGGTTATTCATTGTTTGTTAATAAACTAATCTGGGCATATCTGACATGCTCCACAGTTACACATTTACAAAGAAAGAATGCAGCTCTTAATGTTTCTAATGTTTGTACAAGCACACTCTCCATGCAGCAGCTGAACAGACAAAAAAAAACATTTACAATTTAACAACTGCATCAGTGTAAATAATTTAATATGTGATGCTTTATATTTATATTATTATATTCACATGTATAATATTGCTCTATATTACTTTAAATAATTTAGTATTACTTAAACATTGTTTGGTTATTATTATTACTATGTACTTTTGAAATAATTTAAAATAATAACTTTTTTACTGTTATCAAATAAAGTGTGGATAATTTAATATTTAAAATCAATATATTTTTTAATTGATTTACTTACTAAATTTACATTTTACTATATTAGCTATGTATAGCTAAATAAATTCAATTAATTAAAAAAATTTAGTTTGTTATTAAACTGTCATCAAATAAATAGTGTAAACCATTTCATGCAATTAACAGGTTTTTGCTGTGTTTTACTTAATTTAACACGCAAGCGCGCACACGCGCACATGTACACACACACACACACACACACACACACTATAATTAAATAGGTGTAAACATTTAATACCAACCATGATTTTATTTTAACCTACTTTACTTTCCTAATTTGCACTCTATAATATTATATTGCCCATTTACCTGCACAATGTGTTTTGCAAACATGATTTCAAAGCTAAAATACTACACCGTTAAAAACACACTAATTGATATATTCATAATTAAGTCATCTGCACTGCTGCATTTGTCACCATGTTCTTGTACACTGTTTATATAACATACATAGCTATTACATTCACAAGCTCATATGCCACATGTTCATAATATATATATCATCTTTTGAGTGATGCAGATTAAACAGACTGAGTAAATAGATTAGTCTGCATATGGAAGGGCGTGAGAATGAGGAACTCTGATTTACTGTCTTTGGACTACTAAATAAATTCAGGTAAATTGAGAATTATATTTGATTGACAGATGTGCATAAACCTCTACAACTACACTTAATAAAAGTAATCATATGCAACTAGGTACTAGACTGCAGTGGCAAGTGCAGAAGTTAATATTATTAAAGGGATAGTTCACCCAAAATCTTTCTCACTGTCACGTCGTTCCAAACCATAATAACTCTCTTTCTGTGGAACACAAGAGAATATATTTTGCAGAATGCTAGAGTAGTTTTGCTTCCCATTGACTTCCATTTTATGGACAACAAATACAACAGAATCAATGGGGACTAAAACATTCCTCAAATTATCTCAGAATTTGAGGGTGTGTAAATGGCAGAATTTGCTTTTATTTTTGGTAAACTGCCCTTTTAAAGTATAACTGAAAATATAACAGAAATATATAACTTATAACTGGGAAATATGAGTGATAATTACTACCATCAGTGGTTCATTAAGTCCACTGACATATGAAACTTCTAGAAACCAACAATGAATGCTACAAACTGGCAAACTCTCTGGCCAATCCAATCGGAAAGCTCAGCAAACTGGCGAATGTTAACGCCTCGTAGAGTTACACAAAATGACAGACAACTTAAAATATATTCAAAATTGGGAGATTTTTTCCAGCTGTCCATCTCCAAATGTACAGCCAATGTGTCCATACCACGCCAAGATCACTTCAATCTCTTCCACACGCTCATATGATACTCAATTCACAAGATACTCTCTCAGAGACCTTCAGTCAGGGCTAAATATAGCAGTTTGACTGTATCTGGTCAACAGTACACTGCCAAAGCCTGTATTTCCTGGAGATGATGGACAACAGCATTTGTGATGCTCTGGAGCTCCACATCAGACATGAAAAGGCCATCATCTGTTTCCCATACTACATCTCTTATTGCATCACTCCACAGTGGTTTACATAGGACTGAACGCACCATATGGACTGTATTTACATGCATTTATGTGTTGAAGGATATGCAAATTAAGCCAGAATTACATCATACCATTGCAGAGCGTAAAGCTGATCTTAAAACAACCATCAGATTTCTATTTTATCTCACAGAATGAGCTTCATGATGATTGATGCTCCAGCATTCTCATGCATGTGCAAGTTCATGTGTATTATACAGATCGCTCTAGAAACACAGGTCAACATGAAGGTTAATTACCACCTGTTTGATGAAGAAGGCCAGGTGTGAACTCTCTTACTTTTACATTTGCTGACTTACAGCACATCTGCCTCTCACATCCTCCCTCTCTCTTTCTCTCTCTCTCTCTCTCTGCTTATTCAGTAGGTGAAATACAATATTGTGTGTCCTTATGAGCCCGGCTTGATCCCACCTGCTGTTGCCATTCATTGTATATGTATCCTAGTCGGTCAGTGTATCAGTCTGATATGTCTGTGTGTGGACTGGGAAAGGTCATGATATTCATAAATCTTTTTTATTTATGTATGATTACATGAGCTGGAGGCACCATGGTGTTGTGACACTTCATTGCATGTCTTTATATATACCTGATTATAAATGTCATTTTCATTGTTTTAAGCTGTTAAGATATGCACATGAAATAAAAACAAAATTACACAAATTTTGCTACAGAATATTTTTTCTTCATTGGATATGTAATATTTACTTGTGCTGCAAATTTCCCATATTTTACATTCACATTACCTATATGGCATTCTGACGTTAAAACCCTTAAAAATAATAATAATTTTAATTCAAGTTATAAAATGTGATCTTCAATAAATCACAGAATACTGCAAAATAATGTTGTGATGACTAAATTCACTTGTGGCATTTAAAACGATTGATTTTATTTTTTCTATTAGACAAAATAATATAAAAGTTTATTATAGCCCATAACAGAAAAAAAACTACTTCTGTCTATCAGTCAGAATGTTATAATCAGCAATACATTTCTAGTCAGTTTTAGCCAATGAATATCTATAACTTTTCCAGTCATGCAGAATGACTGTATTAGTTTTTTTTAAATAACTTTATAGAAATTGCTAGGGAGGATTTTAAATTTAGTCAGATACCAATCCTTAAAAATAAGAGATAAAAAATATGCATGTGTGTAAAAAATAATGACTTATACTGACTGAAAAAAGAGAAAATGTACTGGTAATTTTCTGCCAGGACATTATCCATTAATTATAAAGACATTTCCATTAACCATAAACACAATGCAATAAAGTGCAAACTCAAAATACAGTTAAAACACCTGTAAAAATCAATATAGAATATTCATATTAATACCGTTGAGCCCTATTTTAACAGATTATTTCTTTCTCCAAGAAAGAAAGACATAAAACCTACTAGACTCAACACTAATGTGACAGTTTAACAGCTTGTATAATATTTTCATGGACCTGTGAAAGTAAAACAGCTCTCCTCATCATAAGAGCAAAAGCACACTGACAGGAGAGAGAGAAGAACCACCACCGACTAACGTCCAACCTGAACAACAGTTCAAGCCTGTCTGCTGAGAGAGAGATGGGACGAAAACAGAAGACAAACAGCTGAATATCTCTCTGCAGGGGGCTGGATAAAGGATGAAAACCAGAGGAGATTGAGACTAACTTTTCTACAGCACTTCTGACACAAAATGTGTTTCCTCTAGATGAGCCTAAACTGATCATGGTGTGGCCTCATAGAGGATGAGGTACAATACACAAGTTTGAAGATGAAAGGAGAAGTAGGACGGGGAACAGAGAGAGAGCGCGTGCAAACCATAAACAGAGTGAGAGAGAGAAACATCATGAAGAGTGAGAAACAGAGAGAGAGAGTCTGGATCTTGCCAGAACATTCAGTCATTCCTGGCTGCAGAAGTACAGCCGTGCCTTCAGATGATTTGTTTGAGTTTAGCCATTTTCTCACACTCATCACTTTTAAGCCTGAATCCGCCGGGTCACAGTAGTTGATTCCAGTCATGATTTAATCATGAGGGGACTATGGGTGGGTGGGTTTCAGCAGGGCAGAATTACGATGGATTACCACACTGCTGCTCCAACTCCCATCTGAGCACAGCTAGCAAAATAACTATTCATTACCAAACGAGCACGTTTAGAATCCGGCGTGCTTTGATTTAAAGGGAAAGATCATCCGGAAATTAAACTTCTGTCAGCATTTACCCTCATTTCGTTCTAAACCTGACGTTCTTTCTCCTTTGCAACAGAAGATGAAGCTGCTCTGCCAGTTTCAGAATGAAGCATGGCACTGTTAGGGCCCTATGATTTCCGCGATACAGAGAACGCGGACGGAATCACGGAATCCAGTCATAAAAACAGAATTTTCAGCTTAACGCGGAATGTGTCAAAAGTTTGTATGAATTATTCAAAAGTAGGTCATTACACTTAAATCAAATCGCGATATGGACTAGTATTTGTAAATATTACACTGCAAAAGACGATTTAAATATGAATCCTGCATGTTCTGCACGTCTCTGTATGAATGGAGCAGACGCGCGGTTTTGTTTACTAACGTTACATAAACAGTGCGCGTGGTGCTCGTCTCAATGAGGACATAAATATATGAACAATATCTCCAGAACTGTTCTGAGAATCACTTCACGAGCATTTGACCGTCTCATTTGAGTAAAACTAGCATCATATCATATACACACAGAACTTAAGGTATTCACGGCAACCCGTCAAAATAAAAGTTTAGTTTAACTTAAAGACATTGTGCCAGAAATACATATTATAACTATTATAGCTATATAACTATTATTTAGTAGAATGTACATACTGCTACAACTACTACGTAGTACTACTGTTGAAAAATAATACAACCTTATCTTTTAAAGAAATAATCACAAAATATTTACATTTTAATAGTAAATCCCCTTTATTTAAAATGTAAAAGTTTAATTTCCATTAATTAAAATATACATTTTTTCTGAGCCCATACACCTGAAGAGCGCACACGAAAAAGCCTGTCTAACAGCACCTGATTACTCAACTAAGTTATCTTTTGAGCCAATACTGTCAAAACACACAAGGTTTATGTATAGACTCAGTTGTTTATGTCTAACAGGAAAGTAAACAGCCGAGACAAACGGGTGCGTACCTGGATATTAGACGCGTGCAGGTCTTAAAGGGACAGTACTAAACATGCCGCCGACTGTCATTAAAGGGATAGTTCACCCTAAAATTTGTATTTCTGTCATTATTTACTCACTCACATTTCCCAAACCTCTATTCATTTATTTCTTGTGCTGAACACAATAGAAGATATTTGGAAAAACGTGGGTAACCAAACAGTTGCTGGTCCACATTGACTTTGATAGAAGGAAAAATAAATATATGGAAGTTGCTGTGGATCAGCTACTGTTTGGTTTCCCACGTTCTTCAAAATAGCATTTATGTTCAGCAGAAGAAAGAAACCCATTAAGGTTTAAAACCAAACTTGAGAGAGAAAATGATGGTATAATATAAAACACTATGACAGAATCGACAGATATCACGTGAGAGATTTATTACTAATCAAGAACCGGCTTTACTGACGAGATGTATGACTATCGCATGCAATTTATCATGCAGCCCTAGTTTATATTATTGCAATATGTTTTATTTTAATGTTTTTATTTAATAATAAAATCGCAATAAAAAAACATTGAATGGGTGAAAACAGTGGGAATGTGCCATGAAAACTCTGAAATAATCGTTTTTTTAAACTGACTTTATGGTTACTCAAAGCAATTTGAGTTGGTTCATGTAAAGAGTAAACCAAGTGCGAACAACCATATTTTTCAGGTTATTCCCAAATTGTTCAACTCTAAAAGGATGGTTTTAAAATATTTGATTTTCTATGCAGATGCACTCCCAACAAAATCACCCCAAACATTTTAGAATAATTAATAAATCAGTATATTTTTTCCATCTGGTGGTAAATTTTACCAGATGAAAACAAATGTGTGTGTGTGTGTGTTTATAATATAAATTAATAAATAATATACATTTTAAGAATATATTTTATTTTTCTTAATATGTCAATATACTGTATATTGCAGAATAAACAAAATATTGTAATGTCAGGTTTTCCCCAATAATATGCAGTCAAAATCTGAATACATATTAGAAACACAGATAAATGGATGCTTTGCTCTCCTCGCTAACACATTTAGTGCACATTTGTAAATGCTGAAACAACACGACATTATGGTTTAGTTTTTTTTGACTAGTTCAAAAAATGACAGTAGCACTTTAGTCTGTCCATCCAAGCCTCGCAATTAAACGCCTCATTCAATACAGTCTTAATCTGATCTTAAAATACCTCGTAATGACTCTGGAATAAGAAACGATGGGCTGTCCAGGCCGACAGTCTAGACCACTAAACTATATTAAATGCAAAGTGATGCTTCTTCCTCTAAGACAATATTTATAGAACACTTTCTAAAACAGGTACAGGTCCACACACACACACACAGTCTAATTTGCAAGGAAAAACATACAATGCGATCACCCCAATTTCCAGCGACTACAACCTGCCAAGTACAGGTCAGTCCAGAAAAGCACAGCATTCAGATCCACTAAGCGATCTCGCAGACTGCTGAGAACTGCATGCTGCTTTAGACACGCTCTCACGTAACAGAGATGGGAATTACATATGCATGTCTGGAAAGCATTGGACGGAAAAAGGGGCAAAAGGGGAAAAGAAAGACCAAAGGAAGAAATACTGTAAAATATGTGAAACAGAGAACATAAAAGACAAGTGTGTGTGTGTGTGTGTGTGTGTATCAGTCGTTATGTTTTCGTAAAAGATTAAGCATTCCTTACATCCATTTCTGCTGCATTTAAAGATGTACTCATTAAAATAATGTAAAATTAAAATAAAATTGATACATTTAAATAGTATTTATAATGAGTTTGACTCTTCATTGGAACAGATTTGGAGAAATTTAGCATTATTATCGCTTGCTCACCAATGGATCCTCTATAGTGAATGGGTGCCGTCATAATGAGAGTCTAAGCAGTTGATAAAAACAGAAACAAATCCATTATTCTTAACTTCAAACTATTGTTTCTGGCTAAAATACGAGTTCTCTATGCATAACATTGCTTTCTGCAGTGAAAAAGTCATCTCGTCTAAATCAGGAGAGAAATATGCACAAATCAAGCGCCGTTTACAAATAATCCAAAACACTTTTGCTGTAGGAGGACCAAAGGGCATGGACTTTTTCACTGGAGGAAGCATTATTATGGATTGGATTGGTATTTTAGCTAGAAGCGATGATTTAAAGCTAACATTCATTATTTATGGCTTTGTTTCTAACAAATGCACATCTTTTCTCTTCATTAGACATTAATTGATGGCCTTGTGTGGATTACTTGAGGATTATGGTGATGTTTTTATCAGCTGTTCGGTCTCTCATTCTGACGGCACCCATTCACTGTAGAGGATCCATTGCTGCTCAGATAATGTAAAGTTAAATTTCTGCAAATCTGTTCTGATGAAGAAACAAACTCATCTATATCTTGGATGGCCTAAGGACGAGTAAATTCTCAGCAATTTTGTATTTTTTTGTGAACTATCCTTTCAAATAGCAAGCACTTACATCAATATTAGTTGTGAAAAGCCCTCAGTTGATGATTAACTGTCCCCCTCAATGTCTACAGGCCAGCATGAAGCATGTCTTTTCATCAGATTTTCCTCATTATCTAAACTCAGACAGACAGGCACAAGAATGGTGACTTCTAGAACAGACCTTCTGCAATAGAATATGAAATGGTGAGTCAGATCCCATCAGCATGGCCCCAGAGGAAGGGCCCACTTCATCTGTTGTGCTATCGGCTAGAGTTTCACCAGAGAGCTTCACACCACACACTCTCCTCACGCACACAGTAACTGATAGGACGATCTAAAACCGACAGCCACCCACTCCTGTCTTCCTTTCCTAATTTAAAACGGCAGCTGGATTAACAATCTCGGTGAAATAACAGCAAACTCCCACAGAGTTACAGCAGGCCAGTATGGCTTGAAATGGGATAAACATATACCTCAATTTGGAAGCAGCACTGATGCATTTTCAGCCAAATACACTAACGACATGCAATTTTGGTTGTTTAGTTTTTATTTCCACTCAATTTACGAGAGTCGAGTCATGCTCAAGCAATTAGCTAGTTGCTATTGCGGCCTCACTCATAATTAAAGGAACTAGCATTCCAACATTAGCGTGTGTGCAAGCCACACTCCTGACCACGGACAAAGGCAGTGTTTGTGAAAATGGCCTGTTTCCCATTCACTGTTAATGAGTGAGAAAGCCTGATTAGGGATCTCAGAGCAGCACAGATCCACATCCCTGCCCCGGAGGTTAAAGGGTAAAGCATGGGGCAGTAGCATTTTACTTCAACGTCTTCTGTTGCAAAATTCATATAGACAGCAAAGTCCAAGATGTAGGTGTCTTTTTCTTGAGTAGAACAGGGAAGATTTTTAGCTGAAACCGTGGTCCTTCGTGATTCAGAAAATGCAAGTCAGCAGCTGCAAGTTTTTGAGAATAAAAAAGCACAAAAAGAAACTCAAAACTCATACCCGTAGCCCCTGACAATATTTTGAGGTCCTATGAAGCCAGAAGATTGATTTGTGCAAGAAACTGAACATGAGCTATTTTCATGATTTTCCAGGACTTTGGCCATTCCTGATCCTTTCAGGGTCTCCGTGATGGTGGAAAGAGATCACTGGATCAGGAATAGGGTTGGGTGTTTCAGATTTCATAATTCAATTTCAATTCACATGCTCTTGACACATATTGATTCCAATTTTGATTCAATTCAATTTGATATCAGTTAATTTGGTTACATATCAAGTACAGTACATGACCATTTTTCTTAAGGATAAGTCTCTCTCAATTAAAATTGTAAAATATTCAAAGAACCCCGTCAGTTGATACAATATTACAGGTTAAAATTAACAACAGTCCAAATAAAAAATAAAAATATAGTGCATATATTTAGCAAAATTATCATTTTTAGAGTAATTTTATTACCTGAAATATTGTTTACAAGCTGTTTCATTGACATCTTTCCACAGTTGAAACACTGAAATGTTGAAACATCAGAAAATGTTGCAAGCTGAATTCAAACCCAAATATGCACCAAGTATGGTGTCAAAAAACATTATTAGGCACCGTTTCCTCATCACATATCTAAGAATTCCAGACTGAATGTATCATATTAAAGTGTGATTAAGAAAAAATCGGATGTTGGCATTCACTACCTTTAATTATATTTTAAAATGATGTTTTAGCATAGCATCCACTGAGCTATTTGTGGGACTGTGGCCTACACCTTTTTGTCTTTTTTCCAACTCAATCCAGACCGCTCCACTGCTCCAACAGAGACAGACAGGAAGGAAGAGGCACGGTGTGGCCAGACGTGTCCTCCATCCTCAACCCAACCGTTCAGACACAGGATGAGGTCACCGGGGACCATATAAACTGTGACACAATCAGAAAGGAAAAACCTCAAGAAGGAATAGGGGAAAAAGACACAAAAGGTGGATGTGGCAGATGTATTTGTCCACCCGTTCAACATGTACCAGCCAAGAATGTTGATGACCAAACAGTTTTTATGTCCCCACTGATTTGTTTTTCTTACTATGAAGTCAATGGGGACCATCAGTATTTTTAGGCAAGAAACGCATTCTTTGTGTTATTAAACTGCACCATGGGATGAGAAGAGTGACCTAATTCATTTACTCAAGAGCTTGTTCCCATGACTTCACTGTCCCATTCATCACACCTGGCCAGAAGTGGTCACTAATTGGTCAAAATATCATCAGTGACATATTTACTCAGCAAACAGTGCAGCACAATACCTTACATATTAACATTTCTCCAGACCTTCAGCTGCCAATCACAACATCAGTCCATCAACCAGCCAACGGTTGTCAAGGGAATTTCAGTTGCCCCATTCTAAGTGATTAGAAGAGCGGTATATTGAAGGTGAATGAAAAGTCAAGCTTTCTACTGACTAGTTAAAGATGTTTCATCCAGAACTAATTGCAACTTTTCGGATCACAGTGTGACTGCATTCTCTGTGAAGATTTACATGCTTAAATATTGCCAATGTCAAAGATTACACTTAAATCAAGCACATTCCTTAATCTGAATACCCATTCAGGATTGCCTGGCCCACAGTTCTCTCAGGTCATGACCACTCTTATCAGGCAGATGAGGAACTAAAGCGTGGAGCGGCTGGCCGGGTGTAAAAGGTGGATCAGAGGACAAGAGTGAGCGTTTCAGATGGGTCAGGCTGATTCAGAAAAGTGCATTAGCACAGATGGGGAACATCTCGTGTTCATTAGGGAATACCGACGAAAACACGCTCATTTTCTGCCAGTCTCATTAAATTAAGCTTTCCAACTGGGATTTAACAGGGACTTAAAAGACTAAAGCACAGAGATGAGCCTCCAGGGCAGGTGTGAGTGTGTGTTTGTCCCCCTGTTGTATTTCCCCAAGCAACTACAGCCGCACTCATCCGAGGTAGAGAACATGTGGTGAGCTTCCTCCAACTAAAAAGAGAGACTTGGTGCTATTGACTGGTATTACAGGCTCTCCGGAAACATAAAGACCACAGAGAACTGAAAAGCAGTGGTGGGCTAACACTAATGTTTCTTACAGTTGGTTTCTTTTGGTTATACACTGGACAAAATAGAGCAACATCTTGAAGTTGAACATGCATACGTGTACATTTATGTAATGAAGTGTAAGTGGGTAAAGCAAAACACCCTACAAAACAGCAAACGAAACCCATAACACCCTAGAAAGGGGAAATCTAGTTTGCCCTGGTTATGAATTTCTTTTTATAAATAAAATCAGCTATCAGATTTTGCTAAGAATAACGAATTGCATAATAATAAGACCCGGTATGTTTATTTAAAAAGTATAACATATCAATTTTGAATTCACATTCACATTTTCAGTCTTAATACTTCAAAATAGGGGTCGACCGATTATCGGCGCCAATATTAAGCATTTTTACGATTATCGATATCGGCCATTTTCAAAACAGATTTGCCGATTTTTTTTTTATTATGCAAACAAACATACTATTTACAGGTGACATTATTTATTGGTGAATAAATAATACAGGTGAAATTATTTAATGTTTAAATGCACTATTTGGCTCGATGCAGCCTGTCTGAGTTTAACACTCTGTGGCCGTAACACTCAGAGCAATCTCCGCCCACCGCTCATCTGATATGTAGAGAGTCACGAGTCCGACCAATCAACGCGGAAAACTGAAGGCAGTCTCACACCGAAAGCACTTGCTAACTCGAGCTGCCTCAGTGATCACGCATCAGTTGTCTCTCAAAGGTACAGTACGATTGCAATAAATCACAATCCACTACACTGAAGTTGCAAAACACCTCAATATAACCTATGATGTCCACGATGCGGAAAATGCGGGCGGAATCGCGGAATGCAGTCATATAATGAAATTTACCGTATAACGCAGAATGTCACGGAATGTGTCGAAGTTTGGATGAATTAATCAAAAGTAGGTCAGTAGCCTACACTTAAATCGACTCGCGCTATGGACTAGTATCTATAAATATTAAGCCGCAAAAACACTTTAAATATGAATCCTGCATGTTCTGCATCTCTGTTAATGAATGACACAGGACGCGGTTTCATTTACTGCACACATACATACTGAAGCGCGTGATGCTCGCGGTGACTTCAGCATAAATGAGGACATAAATACATGAACAACATCCCCAGAACTGCTCGGAGAGTCACTTCATGAGCATTTGACCGTTTCATTTGAGTAAAACGATCGTCATATCATATATACATAGGCTACAGAAACTTAAAAGGTCCTCATGGCAACCTGTCAAAATATAAGTTCGGTTTAGCCGAATATATTACTGTATACATAATACAACTACAACAATTATTACAACTTTTGTTGAGAATAATCACACACACGCTAAATACGTTTTACAAAATGTTTACAGAATGCTTCTGGGTGATCCCTGCACTTATGTTATTATTAATATTATTAATATTACTGTTTATTTAATGTTGTTGTTATTAACAGTTTTCAGAATTAAAGACATGTTTAAAAGCATTTAAAGAACGTTTTTTGTCAGAGCTCTTGTTATTATTAATTTTGGCATTCATTTTCATTTTTACACCAGACACTTATATCGGTTCAAAATATCGGTTATCGGTCTACTTGATCTGTAATAATCGGTATCGGCATCGGCCCTGAAAAACACATATCGGTCGACCCCTACTTCAAAATTTCACTTTTAATTCAATTAAATTGAATTAAACTAATTACTTGCCGTTTCTTTGTAATTATTTATGAAATGTATTAGTAATTTATAAATTACATTTGTTTAAAAGTAAATCCTAGACCAATGTTTTTCAAAGTATGTCAACAAACTCTCATAGCAATTCATAACTGTTACATTTTGGCAAACGACAGTTTTTTTTTCCTACAAATGTTACATTTATTAATTACGACCTATTCATTAAAAACACTCCCTTTAAATTAAATTGGACAAATTAATTCTATATTGCAAATTTGTAAAATAATAAACATTTCTCGCTTTAAATAAAAACGACACATTTAGTGTTTTCTCTTTGTAAATCAAATGGTAAAATTAATTCAGTATTGCCAATCCGTGAAGTAGTTGTTTTCTATTTTTAAATCAAGTCTTACAAATTAATTCAATATCACCAATTCATAAAATAGTTATGTTTTCTCTCTTTAAAACAGATTGTACAAATGTATTCGATATTGACCATTTGTAAAGTAGTTGGTTTTTCTTTTTAAATCAAATCGTACAAATTCGATATCACCAAAAACGTCACTTTTCCTTCTTTAAAATCAAATTGTACATATTTATTTGATATCGCCAATTTGAAAAGCAGTTATTTTTTCTCTTTTTAAATCAAATCATACAAATACATCTGATTACGCCAATTCGTAAACTAGTTGTTTTTAACTTTAACCCATCATGCAAATTCATTCAATATTGCCAATTTGTGATTGCAAAATCAAATTGTACAAATTCGATATCACCAATTCGTAAACTATTTACTTTTTTTCCCTTTTTAAATCAAGTCTTACAAATTCATCTGATAATGCCAATTCATAAACTAGTTGGTTTTTCACTTTGAATTAAATTGTATGAATTCATTCGATATCACCAATTCGTAAAATAGTTATATTTTCTGGCCGACGCATGTCCGTTTTTAAGAGAGTTTCAGCAGTCACCATCTGACAAGTAAAGAAAACCCCACCTTGCAAGATGGAGAGCCGGGTTAGATTTTGAGCGCTGTCTGGCTCAGTTTCCTATCATCTCAGTGGGGGTTGTGAGTTATTTTCAGACAGCCGCAGACATGCCCTACTGTGCACTTAATGACTGCCACTCCAGGCTAAACGCTTTTACTTTAGCGCTATTGGGTTAATATTCAACAGATACCCATCTACTCTGTGAACGCTGCTTTAAAACGTGACTCAGAGAGAATGTGCACGTTTAGTGTGATAGTGAAACCATCTAAACACACACACACACACACACACACACACACACACACACACAAGGGGTCATATGTGTTATTGTTGTTGTTTGTGAAGTGATACTCAACAGAGCTCTTCATTAATTTACAATGGCTATCAAAAGGATTTACAAAGAGTATTTTATGACTAATGTGTTCGACAGCATGCAGTAAAAAACACTGAATGGTTTGCAGACACTCAGAACACAGCAGAGATCTGTGCTGGATGAAGCTGTTATCTATGGCTTGTAAATCCAAAACTGCTGTCAGCAAACGCATACAGGCCTATAAACATTATGAACTATAGTGATTACAAATATTTTTGTTGCTTTTAAATAAAGCTGAAAAAGTACATTATAAATATTAAATGAGAAATAATTTTGATATGGTGCTTCTGCAGTAAAATAAGTTGAAGTACAAAAATTACTACAACTGAAATAAACATAATAAAAAAGACAAATCACATAATTTGTAAACTAAAATTAAATAGAAATGCTACGAAAATAACACACATTTATACTATAATGGTACAGTAAAATAAAATATCTAACTAAAGCATATCCTATATATTTTTCTGACAAATAAAGAGGTTGTTTATATCGTTTGCCTTTCCATTACATTAACTTTTGTTAAATTATTAGGGATGGGTTCTGTTAGACGACTAATCACCAACTAGTCAACTGATAAATCAATTACTGACATTTAATTAAAAAACATGCCTTTTGTAAATGCCACCTAAAAAAACACATCTGACGGTAGCCAGATGGACCCAAAATCAGCCCAATTTAAGGGCTTCCTTTTAAGGACACAAAGCAGCAGAACATGTTCTGTACATTTTTGGAAACTTTCCAGGACTTTTTGCAAACTTTCAGAAATGTCTACAGTTTCCGGAAATGTTCTGCCCCTTTGAAACCCTACTTACTTTATACTGTTAAATAAAATAGGATACTAAAAATATAATCTAAATTATAGAAAATATAATAATTAGTGGTGGGCATAGATTCATTTTTTTAATCTAGATTAATCTCACTGTAATCTTGGAATTAATCTAGATTAAAATGGCTCATTTGAATTCTGCCGAAGGCATTCAGAATATGTGTGCTACCCAAATAATGACTAAAAGTAAGTCTTTGAGAACGAGTTTCTCAAGCCAGGTGGCGCTTAGACCAGGGCTCATCTCCTGTTTCCAAAATGCATCACAAACTTTAATCTCTTCCCGTCCCAATCCCACGAAAAAACTGGAGGAAAATCCTGCTCCACTCCCGGAAGAATGACTCCCATTCCCTCCCACTGTCGTGTTTTTTTTTTTTTTTTGCCGATAACTGTCAATTACAGTAAAAATAGTACAGATCACAGCGTGCCCACCTTATTAGTTGAATAAAA
Organism: Gymnocypris eckloni scoliostomus; assembly: GCA_027564155.1. NCBI lineage: Eukaryota > Metazoa > Chordata > Actinopteri > Cypriniformes > Cyprinidae > Gymnocypris > Gymnocypris eckloni. The sequence continues at coordinate 61,145,197 of CM050412.1, read as the reverse complement.
CCCAAAATGTCATTTTTGTTATTATATTGAACTGAAAGCCATCTTATGCACAGTGTTGCACAGATTCAATTTCATGTAAATCATCCATGCTAACACACACGTCTTCTATTTTATTTTTTAGACATTTCACTCTCTATAGATATATTTTCAAAGACGGAGTTTCAAGTTTCTCGCTCAAGTTCACATGAGACCTAAAGCGCATCCTGTTTGCTTAAAAGCGCAACGCTTCGTTGTTATTCTGAGTGCACACAAATAAAAGTAGAGTCTTTACAGATTCGAAAGATGTATTAGGCTACTTTTATCTGTATGACCAAAAATGACGGAGATTTTAAGAGCAAGTGAGCGCACCGGAGCCTGTCCTGCAGCAAACGCTTCCACACAAACACTTCAATAGCGCATATTTCTCTAGGTTAACATCATATTGAGCGCCATGTAAAGTTGCTACTACATACATCTTTCAGATGAAAAGCCATATTTGAGGTTGATGAATGATAGGTGAGCGTTTGGATGTCCTGCCCGAGTGTATTACCACATAGACCAGCCGTTAACAATCTGTCCATCACGGACTGCGTCATTCACTTAACCAGCCGCACCAAAGCAAACAGGAGGAGAGCATAAAGAGACAGGGCAACTAGAATTGAGTTCAGAATTAAAATATACAGTTTATAGTTTATTTATATAAAAGGTATATTTGTGTGTAAAGTTGGGTATCATTACTATTCCCGGCCCGCCCACTCCCGATCAAATATTTTCCTCTCGATTTCCAACACAGCAATTTTGTTTCCCATCCCGCGGGATTCCCGAAAAAATGCCAGCCTCTAGTTCGAAGACTCGTTCTCGCCCCCTACAGTGCAATTCGGCTAGGTATACATCCGCGCTAAAATATCAGGGTGAAAGTCATCATAGCTTGCGTAGTATAGACCCAGCTCCCAACCCAACTTTGAGAATAGATTAACGGCGATATTTTTTTTATCGCCGATAAGAGTCTCACGTTAACGCAGCACGTTAACGCCGATAACGGCCCACCACTAATAATAATATAATATAATTGCATGGAGGCTAGGGGTCGACCGATATGTGTTTTTCAGGGCCGATGCCGATACCGATTATTACAGATCAAGTAGACCGATAACCGATATTTTGAACCGATATACGTGTCTGGTGTAAAAATGAAAATTAATGCCAAAATTAATAATAACAAGAGCTCTGACAAAAAAAACTTTCTTTAACTGCTTTTAAACATGTCTTTAATTCTGAAAACTGTTAATAACAACAACATTTCCGTTGGTTTTAATTTACAGTACAGTGCAGATGAAGGCATAAAACATTAATTTAATTGATCTTTTAATCAAATGAAAGTTAGACTTTATTTTTGGCAAACAAATGAGTTTACTATTAAAATTAAAACATGGAAGAAATAGCGTATTGTGTGATTATTCTCAACAAAAGTTGTAATAATTGTTGTAGTTGTATTACGTATACAGTAATATATTCGGCTAAACCGAACTTATATTTTGACAGGTTGCCATGAGGACCTTTTAAGTTTCTGTAGCCTATGTATATATGATATGACGATCGTTTTACTCAAATGAAACTGTCAAATGCTCATGAAGTGACTCTCCGAGCAGTTCTGGGGATGTTGTTCATGTATTTATGTCCTCATTTATGCTGAAGTCACCGCGAGCATCACGCGCTTCAGTATGTATGTGTGCAGTAAATGAAACCGCACGTCTGTGTCATTCATTAACTGAGATGCAGAACATGCAGGATTCATATTTAAAGTGTTTTTGCGGCTTAATATTTATAGATACTAGTCCATAGCGCGAGTCGATTTAAGTGTACTGACCTACTTTTGATTAATTCATCCAAACTTCGACACATTCCGTGACATTCTGCGTTATACGGTAAATTTCCTTATATGACTGCATTCCGCGATTCCGCCCGCATTTTCCGCATCGCGGACATCATAGGTTATATTGAGGTGTTTTGCAACTTCAGTGTAGTGGATTGTGATTTATTGCAATCGTACTGTACCTTTGAGAGACAACTGATGCGTGATCACTGAGGCAGCTCCAGTTAGCAAGTGCTCTCGGTGTGAGACTGCCTTCAGTTTTCCGCGTTGATTGGTCGGACTCGTGACTCTCTACATATCAGATGAGCATTGGGCGGAGATTGCTCTGAGTGTTACGGCCACAGAGTGTTAAATTCAGACAGGCTGCATCGAGCCAAATAGTGCATTTAAACATTAAATAATTTCACCTGTATTATTTATTCACCAATAAATAATGTCACCTGTAAATATTATGTTTGTTTGCATAATAAAAAAAAAAAAAAAAAAAAAAAAAAAATTATCGGCAAATCTGTTTTGAAAATGGCCGATATCGATAATCGGTAAAATGCTTAATATCGGCGCTGATAATCGGTTGACCCCTAATGGAGGCTAAATGGTTGCACAAATTGAAATGAGCATGTTTCTTTTTAAAACAATAAGCCAAATCAAACAAAAGTGCATAAAATCAATCTTCATCATAATAATCATCATTACACAATAGAGTTTGCCTGATATGGTCATGAAGGCCAAAGATGTGCTCTCGACATTGAGAAACACACCTTTCCAGTTCTCTGGAAGAATCAAAGTTCGCATGAACAGTTGAAACACTTCCAAAACTCTTCTGGGAAAAACTGGATGCAGTTTGGGGAGAGGCAGCTTTGTGTTGTGTTTACTGTTTAGGCCGCTCTCCAGTAATACTACAAGTGAATGGAAGAGGCCGAGATATATAATCTCACACAGAAACCCTACAGTTACAGCTGAGCCAAGTTTGCATTGAAAACACACCCACAAACTCATTTTCCATCTGATCTGGTCCACATCTATCACAAATGGCCATTAAATTTCAACAATCTTTCTGCCATTCCATAATTAAGTCCTAAAGCATGGAACGGTGAACACAACCAACATCTGCTCAAAGGATTTACTCATAAACTTCAACTTCATACAGAACGTGCTTATTAATAAATATAGACAGTAAAAAAAAAAGCCAAAACCTCTTAGAGGTCAGACCAGAGAAATATCTTGAAGTTTCTATCAGGGACAAGGCATTTGTTTTGGGTTCCTCAGATGTTTTCTAGCAGTGCCAAGCCAATTTGTAATTTCATCCGAGAAGATCCAAAAAGCAACTAGTAATTAAGGCTTTACCGCAAACCAATAAGAGCTCCACCATTTATTTCAAGCAACTACAAAGTTAGTTAAACGTTGTTATAGAAACACAGAGCCAATAGAGTAAGTCTGTTGACTGTCACCCAACATATGTTTCTCGGCGATGGGAAACATCCATCTGCTGGCAGAGTAAACAGCAGACAGCAAGGGATGTGTTTAAAGGGTTAGTTCACCCAAAAATGAAAATTAGCCTGTGATGTACTCACCCTTGATGCATCCTAGGTGTATATGACTTTCTTCTTTCAGACGAATCCAATCGGAGTTATATTAAAAATAGTCCTGGCCCCTCCAAGCCTTACAATAGGGTAAGCGGGTGCGTTTTGTCAACAGTCCAAGAGACGTTAAATAAAGCGTCTTCATAAGAAAGATATCCATATTTCAAACGTAATAAACACTTTTCTCTTACTGCTGACTGTCGTATTCAGAAGTCGTTCCGGTGGATGATGTAGGACGTATACGTCGCGCGCCTATGCTAGTGATATGCTAGTCTCAGGAGTTTATTTACAGGAGCAAAGGAAGCAAAGTTTCCTTACTTTAGCAAAGGAAAACCAGTCTCCTCTGGGCTTATATCGAAATCCTCTGACATTTTCCTTTACAAATCCTCGTTTGGTGCTTCTAATTTGTGACTGGCGTTTTGTTCGCTCTCTGCATTCGACACTAATCACACAACGCCGACGTGCTACATCATCCGCCCGGAAGGACTTCCGCTTATGACAGTTAGATGAAGTGAGGGAGAAGTGTTTATTACGTTTAGAATATGGATTTCTTTCTTACAAAACGCAAGGATTTGCTACAAGAGGCCTTTATTCACCCCCGGAGCCGTGTGATGCACGTTTTATTACGGATGCAGGCACTATATTTGAAGTCTTCTGAACTGTTGACAAATAGCACCTGCTAACCCCCATTGTAAGGCTTAGAGGAGCTAGGACAATTTGTAATATAACTCCGATTGGATTCGTCTGAAAGACGAAAATCATATACACCTAGGATGCCTCGAGGGTGAGAAAAAAACAGGCTAATTTTCATTTTTTGGGTGAACTAACCCTTTAAAGTGGCACTAACTAACACAAACAAACACATTTCTTTACAAGTGATCCTATAAAAATTAACATGGCAACCCTAAACACATCTCGGATGAACATATGGATAAGGTCACATCATTTTGAAGGATTAGCTTACTTAAAAAATGTCCTGATAATTTACTCACCCCCATGTCATTCAAGATTTCCTACTTTCTTCAGTCGAAAAGAAATGAAGGTCTTTGAGGAAAACATTTCAGGATTTTTCTCCAGCATTTTGAAGCTGCCTTGAAACTGCAATTTGGACCTTCAACCTGTTGATCCCCACTGAAGTCCACTTTATGGAGAAAAATCCTGAAATGTTTTCCTCAAATACCTTCATTTCTTTGCAAATGAAAAAAGAAAGACATGAACACCTTGGATGACATGGGGATGAGTAACTTATCAGAACTGTTTTTATTCTGGAAGTGAACTAATCCTTTAATTATTCCAAGTGCAAATTTAAAGAAATAGTTATTAAAACGTTTTCAGTCATTTAACGTCAAACACTGATTAGATGTGAAAGCAGATGTGCATATTTTGAGCAAATAATATCTAGGAAACTTTAGCTTTAGCAATTCAGAGGCTTAACATTTCAAAGGATGTGCACTTAAAAGGCCGCTATGAAAAATTCAACAAAAATATCTTCTTTAGGAAGAATTTTAAACTGCTTTAAACTGTCTAAAATCGAAATAAATAAAACATCTTTAGAAATTCATGTACACAGAAAACCAATAAACGTAAGTGCAATCTGCCATTTTACTCTCAAAAAATGAATACATTAATAAATACATTTAAAAAAAAAACATTTCCTGCTGTCACCATCGCGCAACAAAATTTGGGACAATATGGGTCACATAGGAAGTCTGCTTGAGAAGACTTGGAATACAGTACATGAGCTGCATGGACTACTTTTGTGTTGCTTGTTTTGTCATTTTTGAAGCCAAGCAGCCATCGTCCTCATTCACTTTGACTACCTGGAAAACAGCAGCTTGGGCATTCTTCAAAATTACTCGTTTTGTGTTTTAAAGGGGAAAAAACATTTGGGTTTAGAACAAATTGGGAGTGAGAAAATGGCACAATTTTCATTTTAGCTAAACTATTCTTTTGGTTAGCTAATTCAGAAATAATGAATGCATGGAGAACTAAGCGTGCAAGCAATTGGCACACATTATCAAACATTCAGTCTCCAATCTAATAGTAACTCCATCCATATTGCTTTGTGAATATTTCAATAGTTCAGGAAAGCTGTCAGTGTTTGTCCTGGCTTCTGAGGAGGTCTTCTGAGAATTCAAAGGGATATGGCATTGCAACATGATTAATAAAACATGTCAAAATCCACCCTATTAACTCCATTAAGGCTGACACCTGGAAGATGACACTGGACCAGCCTCAACAGCCGCATCGCATCTGTTCATCAATCTGCCCCACTAATCAACCCATCACTGGTCTGAACATCTAATAGAGATCACAGAGACTTTTGACATCAGAATATAGTTCAGAGGTCTATATTTTACTCGCAATTTAATGCCACTCTCCTTCAATGCATTTTGATGGACACCTAATGCAATTCCATTCAATGAATTGTACATTTATTTTATTTTATTAGATTTTAAATATTTTGTCAGACAAACAATAACTTCAAGTGCTAATAAACTGCATTGTGTCATCTAAAGCAAAATTTGGTGACAGGGTTGACAGAAGGTGACAGGGTTGACAGTTTTACAGTTAATTTATCATTATTATGATCCAGCTCAATGTCAAATCCATACAAAGTGTGTTTTATGCGGATTATATGCAACTGAATGCTGATATTTCACCACATATCCAGTTTACAGTAATTACTTGTCTTCATGGTAATTTGTATGGCTTTTAAAACAATCCACGAATAATAAACAAAATCAAAGATAAAATTATAAAAAAGACAACACATCTGCTTGAAAAGTTGATGATGATGTCATAATATATTTTTATCTATGGATATGTAAATCGTAATAAGAGAAGGTTACAAGGGAATGAAAATAGTAACAAGGTTAATAATAATATATATATATATTAGTGGTGGGTGTTATCGGTCGTTAACGTGTGTGCGTTAACGTGAGACTCTTATCGGCGATAAAAAATATCGCCGTTAATCTCAAAATTGGGTTGGGAGCTGGGTCTATACTACGCAAGCTATGATGACTTTCACCCTGATATTTTAGCGCGGATGTATACCTAGCCGAATTGCACTGTAGGGGCGAGAACGAAGTCTTCGAACTAGAGGCTCGCAGTCCGCGGCGGACAGATTGTTAACGGCTGGTCTATGTGGTAATACAATCGGACAGGACATCCAAACGCCGCACCTATCATTCATCAACCTCAAATATGGCTTTTCATCTGAAAGATGTATGTAGTAACAACTTTACATGGCCGCTCAATATGATGTTAACCTAGAGAAATGTGCGTTATTGAAGTGTTTGTGTGGAAGCGCCGTTTGCTGCAAGACAGGCTCGGTGCGTTCACTTGCTCTTAAAATCTCCGTCATTTTGGTCATACAGATAAAAGTAGCCTAATACATCTTTCGAATCTGTAAAGACTCTACGCTTATTTGTGTGCACTCAGAATAACAACGAAACGCGTTGCGCTTTTAAGCAAACAGGATGCGCTTTAGGTCTCATGTGAACTTGAGAATTCATTCCGTGTCACCCTCTGCTTCAACCTGTGTGTATGCCTAACGTTACTGTGAAATTACCACATCAGGCGTGGACGTGCTAACATGGATGCAGCTATGAAGCCGCCCGGGTTTGCTTCAGGAAAATTTATTTTAAGAAGCTTCCCAATGGAAAATGTAAACAGTTCATCACGACCTCTTGTGTATCCCTACAGTTCAAAATTCATGTTTAACTGAATAAACAGTTAGTAAACACAAGTACATCTTATTGAACATAGTTTATTTTCATCACCAATTATCATAGTAGAACAGCTTTCTCAAGCAGTTTGTGATGGATTTTGGAAACGAGATGAGCCCCTGGTCTAATGCGCCACCTGGCTTGAGAAACCCGTTCTCAAAGACTTACTTTTAGCCATTATTTGGGTAGCACACATATTCTGAATGCCTTCGGCAGAATTCAAATGAGCCATTTTAATCTAGATTAATCTAGATTAATTTCAAAATTAATCTAGATTAATCTAGATTAAAAAAATTAATCTATGCCCACCCCTAATATATATATATATATATATATATATGTGTGTGTGTGTGTGCGTGTGTGTGTGTATGTGTAAAAAATCTGCTAAAATTAAAAAGTAAACTAAAATAATATAATAATAATCTAAAATAGAAACAGGGTAAAAAGGCAACATGGACAATGTAAAAATAAATACAAAATAAAAACAAAACTGCAAAAATAAAAGTCTATTAGATTTTGTAAACAAATTGTCTACAATACAATATACTATTCTGTCAGTTTTGCATTGGTAAATTAATTGTTAAAATGTCCATGAGTAATACAAAAGATTCATCCATGGAATTACCCTTACAGTTCTTAAGTTGATTTATATACAAATTTACTAATATACCATTTACTAATTAAATAACTTTAAAATTGATAAGCAACATCATAATCGGTTTCAAACCAGTTTTCACTGAACTTTGACCCTGCTCGTGTTGGAACATCACAGTCCGTGCATAAGACTTTATAAACACAGCAACAGTACAAGCTGATGAAGTCTGTATTTCATTTAATCAAAACATCCCAATAATATGACATCCAGACCCCCGATACACTGAACAAACATAGTTTCTATGTCCAAGTTACAAACTCGATTCACTATCAGCAAACTGAGCTCAACAGCTAACATGTTTCCACAACTCAGCAAAATGATCCATCTTACCTTCTGTCAGCCATGTTCCTCACATTGTTGGGACTAATAATAAAAGCAGTGAGATGTGTCCTCTGGCAGAAACTGCACTGAGGCTGTGAATGTGGAAGTTCAGGCTATCTATCCTGCTTGAGTTTGAGGCAGACAGTGGAGGGGGTTATTCCCCCGCCCTCTTCAGCATGGGCCATGCTGGAGTAATCTGATCCTCCACCGCAGCCTAGTTTCACTGAGGCGGAATGAGCGCTCACACGCTCGGCGTTCAGTTTGACGCGTGGCGCCATCTGCTGGCGAGTCTAGGCAGTACAAGCTAACAGCTTGGTCACTTTGGCGCTTCATGTAGACGTACAAGTAGGCTATCATGTTGTAAACCAGGCATGGGCGTAACCACCATATACTTTGGTGACAAAAAAGATACATACACCATCATGTTGGAAAAATACCAATCTGTCCCCCCCAATAATAGGCCTATTATATTGTAATATGTGACATATGATATGCCCTCCTTTTATGAACCCTGGTTGTAGCCTAGTGGATCTGTTGTTATTTCCGATTTACTTTCAATTTAGAAAAACAAGGAAACAAAACGGTGTGACCACCCCCCCTCGATTGTACACTTGGTTGAGCCCGTAAACGCCGGCTTGCGGCATCGTTTGAAAAAACCGCTCAGTCCGACTGTCACTGGTGCTTAAATGAAATGAAGGTAGGAGCTAAAAGAAAGAAGCAGGACGAACAGGCGGACATTCGCCTTTTTTTCAGACGGTAAGCAAGTAGACACCTAAAAAGTAGTGCCATGGTCAAAAATACCGCGGAAATTTTTGAATAAATGTGAAATAATATCACGTTTAAATGGCTCAGTATTACAGCTAGGTAGCTAGCATTATACCCTGAAAATAGGCTGAATAACTGCTGGAGTCACAGACCAAGGAGTTCCCGCACTTCCCACTCCATTGATAAGCCTCTATTCATTCGTTGATGGACTGGCCTGTTTGTTTTTACGATCTGATCCGCGACTAACCTTAAAAAAAATATCTGGGGGAGGGCTCACATTTGGACCCCCCCAATATCTATACCATGGTTACGCCCCTGAAACCAGGGGTTACCAAACTTGTTCCCGGAGGGCCGGTGTTCTTACGATTTGTGCTACCCGCTCAAATTGAGCTACCTCCCATTAAAAAAAGATAGGTAGCACAAATCGATAGCAAAAATGCCAACTATCAGATTGTGCTACCAACATCTTATTCATGTGGTTTGAGGCTTTTTTTAATGTCCATAACTACCCCTACCCTTACCCTAAACTTACCCTTAAAACAATGCAAATATATTACTGGTAGCACAATCTGATAGGTAGCACATTTCGTTGGTACACCGGTTCCTGCAGAGTTTAGCTCCAACCCTATTCACACATCTGCAGCAGCTAATCAAGGGCTTGCTCGTTATACTTGAAACTTCAAGTTCAAGGCAGGTGTGTTGAGACAAGTTGGAGCTAAACTCGGCAGGACACCACCAGGCCTCCAGGACCGAGTGTGGTGACCCCTGATGTAAACTATGGAAGGCCGTTTCCACCACTGAATAAAAAATAAAAAAGGTCATTGCGACTTTATCTCATAATTCTGATTTTTTTCCCCCCGCAAATTCAACTTTACATCTCGGAATTCTGTCATGAATAGTACAATTCTGAGATTATATGATGCAATTGTGAGAAAAAAAAATCTGAATTGTGAGATAAAAAGTCACAATTACCTTTTTTATTTTTTATTCAGCAGCAGAAATGGGCGTCCATAGTAAACAGATGGTGTGCAGTTCATTTTAGCACCGTATAGAGCAGGGGTCACCAGACTTGATCCTGGAGGGCTGGTCTCCATGTTGAATTTAATGCAAATTAAAATTGTGAGGGATAGGTAATAATGTCTCTAAAGGTCCTAGATCCTTGTTTTTTTGTCAAACAAAACTTTTTTCAGAAAGACCTTTAGTGAGTTTAGTGATCCACCAAACAACGTGATCCAAACAACAATCCACTAAACATGCTGAACACTTTTATCTCATTCCTCTCATTCATTAAATATGGCTCTACCCTGACTAACGTCAAAAAGTGAAATTGTATACACAATATTAACAGTTACTTAGCCTGATTTTGATCTACCAATGAAAATTGTTCAATAAGAAGCCAAAAGCTAAATAAATATGCTGTGTCTCTCCAAAATCAAGGTTTCTGAATGAATCAGTTTTGAACGAATCGGTTAATCGAATGATTTATTGACTCGCTCCTAATACACAAAATGTCTGCATCTTCTGGCGTAACCTGCAGACAAGTATCAAATCATTTTCATTCATGCTATATTAGGAAAAATCGACATTTAATTCAAAAACAAGACTATTTTTAGGACTGACTGGTTTAAGTTTTTTTTTGTTACAGACTTATTAAATCAATCAGGTGTGATCTATATAAGTAGCCTACAATAAATGTGTTAATGTTTGGGGTCAATGTATCTTCAAAAGAATATCTAAAACTCATTTGATGTTTTTCACGAAACTACTTTACCTCATTAAAAGTGATGAGACGTGACTTAGAGAAATACCACTAAACATTCATAGACATAACTGACTGTTTATGTAAATTCTGTGTGGTTTTGACATAACCTTGTGTGTATTTGACAGTTTAAGTGCAATAAAACATAAAAGATAACTTGTTTTAGTACTCGCATGTCATGTGACAACCACGGTGCCAGCTGCTTTCTGTGAATGTGTGTGCTCAGAAAACATAACTTGTTTTAGTACTCGCATGTCATGTGACAACCACGGTGCCAGCTGCTTTCTGTGAATGTGTGTGCTCAGAAAACTGTGTTTTAGAAGTTTTAACTGTCTTTAAAATGCATGCGAATGCATGAGTTTTAAGCACGACAGACATGATAATCAAAACAAAACCGATGTTTTGGCAGAGTATCTGAGGCAGCTGTAAAAAAGGGGATGGGGAGCAGCAGCTCATTTGCATTTAAAGATACATGCACGAAAAACAGCATTTCTGCTGGAAGCATTAATTTGAAAATGCTATAATAAATGATCTGTGGGGTATTTTGAGCTGAATCTTCACATGCACATTCTGGGGACATTTAAAGGGGCATAATATGTCCCCTTTAAACATAACCCTTTTAAATGATATCACATGGTAACACATGGCACAAACTTGTTGGGAAAAAAGACCAATACAAAGTAATTTGGGCATTCAACACTTTATTCACAAAGTAATTAGCACTAGCAAATGTTCACTGGTAAACCAAAACAAAAATATAAGTATGATAAATCTATATAACTGTACAAGACTTTGTTAAACCATCTCACCTTTTTTTTAAATTCCTATTCCAAAAACAGCCATCCCTTTGAAAGTGCCAAAGGAAAATTTCTCCTTCTCCCCGAGTTGTCTCCTATCCTCCAGTTTATGCACACTACATCTTTACAATAATTATGGTGGTTTTTAAAACAACCATACACAATCTCAGACAAAAACTGCTTTTAGTACAGCCACGAGAGATGAGGGGTGGATGTTGTACATTGATATGAAATATGTGAACACAAATACCTTTACTGATGAAGTATCCCAGAGTAAGTGGACTGATCAGGGATCAGATTATTATCCTCTTGAACAATAGAATTACAATCATCAAAAAACCAAACTGATCTCAAAACAGGGATGGATGAAATACATCAGGAAGGTGGTTTAATAATTTAAACAATCTTAGATTTGTCACCATAAAAACTGAATATGTGTATTAAAGAACTGTTAAAAATATACTGCATAAATAAACCCGAAGCTGGAGTGAAATCTTTATGTCTCGTGGTCAGTTTAGCTTCAAATGTGTAATAAAAATATCCTTTAACCATTTACATTGCAAACACATTAAAATACATACATCCATTTCATATATTTGCTCTGATATTAGTAGCACTGTGTATAGCAAACGTTTTAAGAACAAGCTAAGGTTACAAATATGACGTGGTATGTTCGGTACATCAAAATTTCTTCCTCAATGTGCTTAGGGAAAACATAAAATTGTCAAATACAAATAATGACTATTTTTCTTTCTTTTTGTTTTGGTGGTTAGTTGGTTCAACTTATTATGCTGGCAATAACAGCAAAGAAATTTTAAGAAATTCAGATTTTATTTCTATTTAACAAAAAAAGGTCCAATATTTACGTTTAAACTAAATAATGCAATAACATACACTGGGAGCAACAGCAATGAAATCAGAATGCTCTGTTTTATCACACTCAAATTCACTTTTGACTTCAGATACAGCGTGTTCACACTCACAACACACATTCGCCATTGACCTGTCTGAGGTGTTGTTCAGTGAAGTTATAAGGCTGTAAAAGACATCGTCCCACAAAGTGAGACACCCACAGGAGACACCAAAATGAGAAAAGCAGCCATCAATAATTATGGTGCAAAACCGGTTTCAAACTGAATCAAGTATGAATGGTCACAAAAACTCAATCCTTGTGAAGTTTTACTGCTATGAATTTTAACCCCCAAGCTTCCCAAATCCCATCAAAAAAGATGAAAGAATAAAAACAGAGAAAAGAATCTAAGTTAAAAGATAAAAATGTGCTCTGTTCAAAGCCTAGCCGATCTCATAGATAAGTTGGAAAACGGTCCAACTGTAGATGGAAATGTCGCTGGGTATCGCCGCTTCTGAGGCCAGTCGATAATGGAGTGAGGGAACATATGGGAAGAAGAAAAACCGAAGGACTGTACGCTGGCATTAAATATCCTCTTTCTTCACTTCCACCAAATTTTGAAGTTTTCTGCAATGTCTCTCTGAGGAGGGATGGTATGAGAGAGGAACGTTACATGAGAGTCAAACCGTTTCCTGCAAAATTTCATTGCAGTCACAGTGGGCGGAGCTTAACCTTCCAGTCCGTCTCTGAACAAACTCCTCCTCTTCCTCCTCATCACCGTCCCTCCCTTCTTTCTGTCTGTCCCCTTTCAGTTCTCCAAGAGGAGCCTCCCAGCCTGCATCGTCCACCTGTGACCCCGCAGGTCGCATGGGATGTGATGAAGGCGAAGGAGGAGAAGAAGAAGAGGGACGTTCCACTTGGTTTAGCCCCAAAGCGTCTCTTAAGACCTCAGCGCCAGCTTCCTTCAATAAAAGAGCGGGCGTGGCCAGAGTGGTCAGGTAGATGGCTGAAGCGGATTGGCTGGAGGACACCAGGGCGTGGCCTCTTCCTGTTTGTCCGTCCTCAGGGCGGCGAGGAGTGTATGGCTGGTTGTCGTTACTGAGGAGCGTGAACATGTGGTCCACGGAGCGGCTGAAATGAGCCCAGTCCTCAAGGCTGAGGGTGAAGTTGAGTTTGAGATCGTAGGCGTGCTCATCAAGTCTGTACAAAGGTTCAAGTTCGGACCAGTTCGGCTCGCCGGGAAACATGTTGGTGTCTTCCGGGACGCCCTCGTTCCATGAGTTATCCTTCCCATCCTTCCCAGATCTGTCCTCTGTGGGGGAACACGGCCACAAATGTTAAACATTTTCACCCAGTGACGAAACAATTTAAGGCACTGATTAAAAGTGGATGCATCAAAATGGAGATGGATGCTTGTGATTGGAAAAACAGAAAATAAACTACAATAAAAACCCTGAAAAGGCTTGTGATGGTGAAGGAAAACGTAAATGTTTCAGGCTTCAAATGAAATGAGGTGAAGATGATGGGGGGCATGTGGCGGGAATCTTCCCTCGTGCTCAGAAACGAAACTGCTATTTTTCCAAACAGTTTCCATGCAGATAGACACCTCTACAAACTAATGCTGTATCATGCAGGCCAGGCAGATGCATTGAAGAGAAAGGAAATTAAAGAGAAAGCGAGAGAACGGTGATTCAGACAAGATAGTGGCTTGGTGGCATTGTATCCTATGGAAGAGAAGCAGAATTATTATCCAAACTCACAGCGATTTGGAGACAGGCTTCCTCACTTTAGGCCATTTCCGGCGCTGAAACTGCCTAATGCGACAAGCAACGATAAGACAAACTGTTACCCCGCCCCCAAACTCAAGCATGTGATAGAGACACAGCCAATCAGAGAACTTAAAGGCTTTCACATTCACACAACAACACCCAAGGCTGAATACATGCAAGGCACAGAACAGGGCTAGAGAGAGGGAGACTAAACAAGACAGGCAAAGACAGAATCTGAAGAAGACATCTGATCAGTCAAGGAAGTCACTGGGAGTTTAAATATGCAATTTAAATATCCAATATTTGCAATTAGACCCATATAATGAGTGGGTGGGTTTGGTTGGTCATGAGGTTTGTAAGAACTAACTAGCTTTAAAAAAGGTCCATATATCTATTCTACTGATCACAAGTTTGGGTTGGTTTGATTTTTTAAAATGTTTTTGAAAGAAGTCTCCTATATGCTCACCAGGACATGTATTTGATTAAAACTCCAATTTATATATTTTAGTATAGGAATACATTTTAGAACGTTTTTATTTTCACTTTATTCCTGTGATGCAAAGCTGAATATAAGCATAATTCTCCAGTCTTCAGTGTCACATGATCCTTCAGAAATCATTCTAATAAATGATTAGCTGATCAAGAAACATATCTGATTATTATCCATGCTGAAAAGAGTTGTGCTGCTAAATATCATTTTGTGGAAACAGTTTTTAACTGAAGAATATAAAGTTCAAAGGAACAGCATTTGTTTGGAATATAAATCTCAATAATGCATCTTTGCTAAATAAAATTATATAAGTCCTACTGACCCCAAACTTTTGAACAGTAGTGTAATATTAATAATCCTTTATGTGATAATACATTTATCCCTAGGCTGGTCATTTGTTAATCATATATGGTCTTCCAATCTCTTGAAATCCATTATGCATGCATGAAATATTAGATTTGAATTAGTTATTGTTTAAGTGTATTATTATAATTTATTTTGTTGTTGTTGATGATGTTTTTCTGTTTGAACAGACAGACTGTAATTAATTATTGTAACTCAGAGATTGTCTGTCATTGCTTTTATGGACTTCCGTCTCCGTTTCTTGTACATCATTCAAATTGTTTAAATAACAATAATATACATTTTTAGACAGCTGTACAAATAATGCATTTTTGTACAGAGGAATTAATATAATTGCTTTTAAAAAATACCAGAATATCTTGCCCCATAGACTTCCATTGTACGTGCATTACTGTATAATAGATTTTCATTTTTACAAACTGAAGAATAAGTCATTATTATGACTTTTGACTTCTTCTAGAGTAGAGCCTAACTTTTATTTAACCTCAAACATTTCTTTAACAGCAAATTGACATCAAATCTGTTTTAGTTTCTACGTCATCCTCTATGACAGTGTCTTCTCCTTGATTTCACATTGAGGAGTGAATTCCTGTGATGCCTTTAGGTGTGTGTGATGTGCAGACTATTCAACATTCATTTAAGCTCCAAGCTGTCAACAACAGAACTGCAGAAGTGGATTAGTATCTTCATCCAAAATAGTCTCACAGTAGCCTTCTAGTCTACAACGGGGTTAAATTCATTTGGCAGTGATACCTGTATTCATCATAGCTGCTTCTCTCTTTACCCCCTGAAGAAGAGACAATATCATTAGTTAGAGAGTGTAAAAACAATATGATGTACAGCCCCATTAATGATTAAGATCCTCACGGAAGCATCGCTGGAAAAACAACTCTGGGCTTCTGTCCGAGGGTCACGTGGAAGGTCGCAGTGTCAAGATAAGGTCATCCATGGCTATGGATGGAGTTGCACGGATCGGAATAAATGAGCTTGATAAAAGTCATCTTTTGGAAAATAATGAATCCGCAGGTTCAATATGCAGACGCAGAATATTAACGTTCATCTTAAGCTGATAAACTGCTATTTGATCCCTTTCAGATGGCTTTCATGTACAATCAAATCTCAACCGACTTTTTATGGCAAGCTCAATCTGTTCTGTAAAACTGCAGTTCTCACACAAGTCAAATAATGCTAAATTTAAATAATAAACTGCAAAGCACAATTAGCAAAATAAATATGGCGATCAACTTTTAGAAGGAAGAAAAAGCAATTCCTATGCTTGTTAAGTGTCTAAGAAATATTTACAATAAAACTCTACAACATTTCTGTACAAATTCATCTGTCATTTTACCAAATTATGAAGATGCTAACACGGACACGTTGTGTGGCGAAACTATTCAACACATAAGAAAATATGAGCTTGACTACATTAAATACAGTTATTTTGCTGGTGATGCACACTATTCTTCAAACATTTGGGGCCAGTAAGTTTTTTGATTGAAAACAAAATTATATTATATTAAATATTGGCTGCTGAAAATACAGCAGTGCCATCACAGCAATAAATTAAATGTCAAAATACAAAACAGTTATTTTAAACTGTAATATTGAAGTTCTTTCATAACCATTAAAATATCTTGCCAACCCCAACCATCTGAACAGTAGTGTATTTAAAAAAAATCTAACAGTTTCTATGATTTTTTATTTGTATTTTATTATTATTAATTTTATTTATTATTATTATTATTATTATTATCTTGACCAAGCAGTTCATGCTAAAAAAATCACCTTTGTCCACAAACATTTTAAGTTTTCATTCTACTGCATTTTAATGTGACCTTTTGAGAAATGTAATCAGATTGCAGGCACCGGTGAGTTCCTTTAACATAAACTGTCCTTGAGTTCATTTCGAGTGAATCAATAAGTGTTTTTTGTTTTGATCGCTGGACCACTGAGTCACATCTGTGTGAGTTTGATGACTTTGACAGCATGTCAGATACAGCTAAGGACATAACATCCTCAGACAGCATGCTGTGTGGCACAGGTTTACCCTTCAGGACAGCAGCTCTGGAGGCGATGGTACGAGTTTCTGTTTGCGTATAAAACAAGGAGGACAGGAAGCAAGGCAGAGCCAGGGATCAGGTGAGGATGATGATGATGAAGATGTGAAATTCCATGTTATCCTTTGCCTCGGTCCTTTCAGAGGGAAATGTGTGTATGTGTGTTTGGCACATGTATCAGTCAGAGTGTTGCAGGCTCTGGGCTGGATGCCTAGCAGAATGATGCAGCAGTGTGTATGCATACAGTATATGTGTGTGTTTGTGTGTGCTGTGGAGGTATTTTCACATATACGAGTGTGTGTGTGACCCACCGAAGTCAAGGCTGCGTATGCGAGGGTTACACTGCTTGTGTCCCTTACAGCCCCGGAGCTCCATGAGCTGAACATGCAGCTGATTGAGAACATGCCGGTCCAGTGTGTTCACTGCATTCACCAACTACACACACAGAGAGAGATGCAACATAACACAGATATTAATATAACATTCATTTTTGACTAAATATTGT
This sequence comes from Gymnocypris eckloni scoliostomus, assembly GCA_027564155.1. Classification (NCBI taxonomy): domain Eukaryota; kingdom Metazoa; phylum Chordata; class Actinopteri; order Cypriniformes; family Cyprinidae; genus Gymnocypris; species Gymnocypris eckloni. The sequence goes on along the minus strand of CM050412.1, from coordinate 61,127,700 downwards.
AACAGTATGAAAAAGCATTTGAATGTCCAATTTCTGTTATACCATTTCAATTACATATTTTGCTAATTTCTTTTTATTTTTTGTCAAAAATTGCCACACCAAATTTTGCTCCTAATAAAGTTTTTTGTGTTCTAGTTGACGAACGTGACCACCAGTGAACAACAGAAGATGAAAATGACACATGATGTATGGAGGAAACAAATAAATATACATGTAAGCATAATTATTGTATTATTATGCAAAACCCGTGAACATATTAATTAATATTTATTTATTATTAATTTCGAAAACATGAAAAATCAAATTAGCCTCAGCAAAACAAAAGTGTTTGACTATTTAAAAGTTCAAAATGCCATTCACAAGAATGTTGTGATACAATAATCTGAGATGTGCTGTAAATGACAAAAAAAAAAACTATATTCATGAGAATATACATAAAAAGAAAAACAGAATTCCATGAAATGCATGTATCATCACTATTGGACACTGTTAGTTGACAAAATAACCTACTGTGAGTGTGAAAAGTGTGTTTTAAGATTTTGTTATATTTAATTTATTATTAATAATAATAATAATGATTACTATTAATAAAACTAATAATTAATAATTTCCTATTCATTTTCCACAGTGCAAAATGTGCCTATATTTGAAGAAACATCTAAGTCATCCATCGAGATTTGACTTGATGGAGGATGTCAAGCTATGTTCTCTTTGATCAATATTATTTTCCCTGTCCATGTGGACATGGTTAAGAAATTGTTTTCAGAGGCAGAATAAGTTTATTACACTGTAAAGAATGATTATGCTTTTTTTATATAATGCACTGATGAATAGTGTACACTAAGAGTAGGACCATTTATTAAGAAAGTAAACATGGTCCATGGTGACTTCATGTTGTCTTTATATACAGTATGAGCACTGACCTGATACGGATCCGTGTTGATGTCAAAGTACTCCAGAAATCCAGTGGCAAATTCACAGAACAGGAAGTTGTGTGTCTCATTAATGGTCCTCATGCACCAGTAGGTGTTGTTATTGGCACTAGTGCACGCACAAAACGGTCCCACTGGAAACAATGATGAAATAGTGTGAGACACATCAGTGCAGTCAACACATTCTCACTCATAGCTCGTCACATATGAACGCTTGGTCAGCGTTCTTTAGCTTCTTATTTCAATGTGCAGGGAACCACATTACTTCAACTGTTTGCCTTATGCATCAGATCCAGATGCATTTAATTCTTTGCATGCAGTTGTAAAAGCAATATTTTTACAGTGTGTGTGTGTCTTACATGTCCAGAATGGAGCGGTCTGCCAGTGCTGGTTGTCTTGGGTGAAGCAGGTGAGGCCAGGCATGCTGCAGGTGTCATTGTTACGCAGGCGCTTCAGTAACTTCCTTATCTTCTTCCTGCGCTTTTGTTCCAACAACAACCAGGCCTTACCCTTCTCCTGTCCTTTCCTACAGAGACAGAGAGAATCATCAAAACCATAATCATGCATACATATGTATACATACACACAAACCCACCTGAAGGGATGGACACCTCCTGCTTTGTATTTCCTCAGCTTACTCTTGTATTTGGATTTGTAACTAAAAGAGAAGAAAAATGAAGTGAGCCATCATCAAATAAGATTATAACCAGTATATATTAAAATAATGAATGCATAAATAATGTACAGAATGTATAATACTAATAATAAGTAATAATTTGTGTAACATATAGTATCTATTTACAATTTATATTTGATAAAATGTTTGTCATTCATTTTAATATATATTAATATTTATTATAAAATTTATTTTATTTATTGTATGGAATTTACAATGAAATTATATATGAAATACATTAATTATTGATTTAAGTATTACAAATTAAGTAAATATTATTACAAATTAAGTAAATAATTAACTAAATATTAATAATTTAATGTAATTTATTTGAATTGAATTAATGCTTATTCAAAATCTGAATGAATCTGAATGAGTTTGACAAATACAGAACAACAGTAAAGAGATAATAATAGACAGATGTGACTCACTAGTATTTGTTGCAGTCACAATCTTCAGGTCGAGCCTTTTTCAGGTGACCCCTGACCTCACGGAGGTTTTTAATTTTCGTCTGGAGTGTTTCGATCTGGGAAAAGAAATTATAATGTACACAACGATATAACTTATGCAATATAAATGTACAGAATTAAAGTTGTAAGACTGGGAATATAATACATGAGTTGTGTGAAACTTTTACTGATGCTTTTTTGTCTTTTTTGAGCTTGCAGCTGGTCATTGTTCACTTTTTGTTCACAACTTTCAACTAAAAATCCCTTTATATTCCACAGAAGAAAGAAAGTCATACAGATTTGGAACAAAATGCATGTGAGCAAATCATAAGTGTGTCATACTTCGTGGTCGATGTGGAGCTTGTGGTCCTTCCATGCTTGCAGCGATTTGTACAGACCAACATCACAATTTACTGACTCGTTGGCCAAAATGGAACATCTGAAACACACACACACACACACACATACACACACACACACACACACACACACACACACACACGTGCGTTGGTTTTTATGGTTATCGGGGACTCTACATAGGCGTAATGGCATTTATACTGTACAAAGCGTATTTCTATCTCCCTACAGCAACCCTTCACCTAAACCTACCCCTTACAGGAAACTTTGTGCCATTTTACTTTCTCAAAAAAACTCATTCTCTATGATTATAAGCCTTTTGAATTATGGGGACACTGAAATTGTCCTCATAAATCACCTTCTCCTTGTCATACCCATGTCATTATACAAATTTGTGTCCTCATAAACAACACACACACACACACACACACACACACACACACACACACACACACACACACACACACACACACACACACACACACACACACACTCTTTGATGCATATACTTGCTCTTTTGTCCACATCGTGTTTCTACTGAAGTAAACACATGCACACGCTCTTCACCTGTGAGTGACTTTAATAGAGGAGGGCACAGTGAGGCTGTTGCTGGTCTGGCTGACTGCAGTGGGTCCCACACCGCTGAACTCGTCCTCGTCCGCTGTGTTCTGCCTGAGGCTGAGGTTTTTGGGGCCTGAGGGTCCAGGGTATTCGTGATCCAGGTCCACTGCATACAGGTCTCCTCCCATCTCCATAGAAACAGCACGGGCAAAGCGGTTCCTGGAGTAACTCTTCAGGGATTTCAGTTCTGTCAATCAAATGTAGAGCTTGCATTATCAATTGCAGAGGACAATTTTTTTTCATATTAGATACTATATTAGATATAGAGACTCTTTTTTCTTAACTGTCATGACATTTTTTTGTATGTAAAGTCATTCTGCTCAATGACCTGATTTGATTTGTAATTTTTTTAAATAAAACATATGATTAAAACATTTATTTACACACACACACACACACACACACACACACACGTACACGTGTGTGTTTCTATATTATTATTATTATTCATTTATTTATTTGTATTATTACTATTTATTCTTTTTTTCAAATCAAGTCAGGTCTTGATGAAAAGGATTCCAAAACTAAATTATTTTGTTATTTTTAGTTTTTTTGCTAGTTTATCCGTTACTTTAAATTAAATATATAACACAATATACTGTTCTACTGTGTTTTTGCTCAAATGAATGCAGCCTTGGTAAGCCTAAGAGACTTCAGAAAAGTGTTGTTACCAGTAGTGTTCATGCATAATTATTATCTGTAATATATTACAACAATTATTATAAACGATAATAAATACAAAATATTATTATTCTAAATATAAACACACACGTATGTATGTGTGTGTGTGTGTGTGTGTGTGTGTGTGTGTGTGTGTATGTGTGTGTGTATAAGAATGATTGAATTTCAACGTTTACTATGCAAAATAAATCTGAAGCTGATCTATTATAAAGTCAATATGAATCAATTTGAATACATTAGACGAATGCAGAATAAAAAAGGAAAAAAATGAGATGATTGAAAGATGTCACTCTCACTAGTATTGTTGCAAATTTGTAGATCAAATTTCCTTCACATTCTCTGCAACACAAATTTATGGCGCTTTTCCACTGCGTGGTACGACTCAGTTCGGCACGGCTCGTTACGGTACGGCTCAGTTCGGCACGGCTCGTTACGGTACGGCTCAGTTCGGGTCGGTTTGCGTTTCCACTGCAGTTTAGTACCGCTTTAGAGTGGGCGGGTTTATTCACGCGTCGTTATAATTGCGCCGCCTCTACTGCCGTGACATCATCGTAAACGCGCCACAAACAAACTCACAACAAAGAAAGGAGACGGAATAGTGTTCTTCATTCTCGGCATGTGGATGTTTTTAACAGCAACGGAGACGCCTATGAAAATGCTTGGGATTTACCCCCAGCAGCAGAGACTGTGGTGACAGTGACACGGGCTGTAGAGGAGGAGGGCAGGTGTGGTTCGTTAGGTTAACGTTACTTGAATAGTTAACTATTCTTGTAGAATGTTCTGTGAATTATCAATCAACTTTTGAATAATATTTAAAAAGGTTCTATGTATCCCTTGTTTTTTTTATTTATGTGATGGTTTTTATAATCGTGGCATTAATCATTAGTTTTTTTCAAGAGGTTCATTACGTGCTCATACAATAATGCATATTTAATATAGTCTGGAGGTACACTTCAGTATTCGATCACATTGTTTTTAATTGAAGCAAAACACAGATACAAAGGTAAAAATATAAACAGAAAACATACTCTACAAATATAACGTTACGTTACATAAGGTTTTTTTATTCGGCGTCGCCCCATCAAGCTCTCGCTGGATCCGCTCTTCGGCTATCAACGAGAGGAACGTCTGTACTTCCTCAACAGACAACGAAACAGACATTTTTTTGGTATTTTCGTTTACGCATCACCTCCACTAGAGAGCAGCAGAGGCACAGAGAATAATTCAGCTAATGCTTCCTGCATGATTTGTTTTTGGAGGACTTGTTGCTGCGTGTTTGTAGCTCAGTATCTGGTCATACTCACTCTTTTTGGAGAACAGTTTTTTCTTGGAGAAGGTGCTCAGTCTGTAGCTTGTGGGTTCACAATCGCAGCCTTGAGGCTCAGAGTTCACGGTGCCATCAGCGCTCATGCTCTGCAGATAAATCTGGGATTTGATGCTGGATACAGACGGCTTATGCACTGCAGACAGACTGGCCATGCCTTTGCATTTAGACAACCTCAGCTTCCCCGTGGCGTCTTCAATGCACTGCCACTTCTGCAGAGACACAGACAAAGAGACACATCATACAGGTTTACTCTCAAATATTATTCATATACACTTACATAACAGTAACAAAAGGTACTATGGTATTGCCACAGTTGCTTGGACATAGTACCAGGGTAATACCATGATGATATTTTATCATTCAAAAACATGATGCAAAGTACAATAGCATTATGATACCATAGAAAACCAGCTCGAGGCAAAATATTATACTCGTTCTTGTAAAATATTCTTAGCTCATTCCTCTGCGACTGAACTGTATTTGACAGCGTCTGCTCACAAACACAATTTGTTTGACACCATCAACACCCATTAACTTTTCGCCGTGATGACTGTGTGCGTGGATGAGTCTGCTTATATGCGCCGGAAGTGAAAGGTGAAAATTAACCCCCTGCCTCGTGTCTGCATTCTTAATCCGCTGTAATAATCACAAATCCACCTCGTTAAAAGCCTCATTAATGAGGAACATATGTTACAGAGCACTCAGGGCTGCACACTATCAGAGAGATGAGAGAAACATGCCTTTCTTTTTAGTGGCCTTGTAGTTAAAGACATGGATGGGAAATGAAAGAAACTATGAGGGCCAATCCAGCATTTTGAACCAGGTGCTATTTTATATCATCGCAAAATGTAGACTGTGTTATTGTAAAGCTCTATGTATAAATCAATACTTTGAATCAATGTGTATTATGAAAAGCGCTATACAAATAAAACTCAAAAAATGTACTGCACAAAAAAATATACTCCATTATGTTCCAAATTTGAAGTTGATCTAAAAAAAAGAGGTTTCTGTGAAATTTTGTTTATGCGCTATTTCAAAAATAGTCCCCGGGGCACACAAACTCTTTTGATGCATTTCCCTGTCAAAAAGTTATACATATACTGTCACAGTATTACTTATACGACACAATAATCACCAAATATGGAACCCTGAGATCTCTTTAAGTAAACAAGGTGTTAAAACAATGCATATAGCATGTGCACATAACACTTTCCCCTTTCCCTGGCCGAGAGAGCTCAAGGTGGCGCAACTTCAGAAAACACATGCAAATAGAAAAAGAAAACATATTCATCAGTTTGACAGCAGGTACTGTAAATGCTCACAACACAAACAAATAAATAATTGTATTTGCAGTGCGTTTCTTCATTTGGTTGTGTTGTGAGCATGTGTTGTCAAATTGATGTTTTTTCTATTTGTCTAGTTGTTTTTTCTATTTGCAGCGCGTTGAGCTCGCTCGGCCACCGTACTTTTTCTTGGTTTGAAAGTTAGACTTTTTTCTAGCTTGCAAAAGTGTGAAGGTATGTAACGACAGACTGTTCCTTGATCAAAGCAGAAAAGCAGATGGAGGAATAAAGCCTGACATAAAAAACGAAAGAAAGAAATGGAGAAAAGAGAAAGGGATGGAGAGAATAGATAATGCAGGAATGAGCTGCAGGTCCCTGGAGGACTACAGTGGGCCAGTCTTGTTAGAGTGAAAGTGGGAGAATGAAATTTCAGGTATCTGATCTGACAGCTCAGACATCTCTCTGTTCTCACTTCTGTTTCAGAAGACGGCTCTCTCTCTCACACTCACACACACACGCATGCACGTGCACGCACACACACACACACACACACACACACACACACACACACACACACACACACACACACACACACACACACACACACACACACACACACACACACACATGCACACACACTACACACACACACACACTCTCTCTCTCTCTCTCTCTCTCTCTCTCTATCTGTCTCTACTTGTGAGGGTCTAAACTGACAAAGGTATGCCAAAAAGTATTGCCGTGTTTATGGACAATGTGCCATGGTAATATTATGGTTAAGTACCTTAATTACCTCAGTAATTACACACTGTACTAATGCTTAAAAGTTTGCAATAAATAAGATTTATAAGAACAATAATATGCTCAGCATGGCTGCAATTATTTGATAAAAACAGTAATATTGTGAATTATTATTATGGTTTAAAACGTTTTTTTATTGTAATCAATTTTAAAATGTAATTTATTTTTGTAATGTAAAGCTGAATTTTCAGCATCATTACTCCAGTCTTCAGTGTCACATGATCCTTCAGAAATCATTATAATATTCTGTTCTGCTGTTCAAGAAACATTTGTTATTATTATTATTAACACACTACCATTCAAAAGTTTGGGATAAGATTTACAAAAAAAAGTTTTACGTTTTTATTAACTTTTATTAACAATTTCTATTTCAAATAATCACTGTTCCTCTGAACCTTCTATTCATCAATGAATCCTGAAAAAAATGTAGTATATAATTTTATTTTATTATATTTATACTATTATTGTTTTTACTGTATTTTCTATTTAAAAATACAGCTTTGGTGAGCACAATACACTTTATGAACTATTAAAATAATAAATATATCAATGTACAGTATTGTTAAAAATATCAAAATGTGAAGGTTTTTCCTGGGTGGTGTGTAGTAGTATTTCACAGACGAGCTGGTTCTGATGGCATTAGCTGGCGAAGGCATAGCTCATGAATATTTATTATGTTATGCACTAACGATTGAACATGAGATTTTAGTGTTTTAAATAGTCTATGTGACATATTGAGGTCAGCGGTAGAGTTTTTGCTCATTTGCAAGTCAAATTGAAAGGCAAACAATAACATTATGATGTGGAATTTCCAAAAATCATCTACACAGCACTTTCAATAGCACATCAAGTTGCTACTAGTGACATTTCATTTGATAACTTCATCTCTGAATGCATTCATAAACAAACCAATGTTTGAAACACTGGACTCCTTTTTATGCTGAGTAGTATTGCTATCTATATATACCTTTTTTATAAATTGTACGAGATTGTCAGAAGATAAATCTATGTTGTTATACCTGACCGATCTGTTCACATGGCGTCTGGTACTCTGCGCGCTGGCACAGGTCTTTAACACGCTGGTATTTGGGCAGGTAGTTTTCCTCCTGGGCCATATCTTTCCCATCATTCAACACTTTATGCAGCAGTTTTCTGTTACCAGAGAAGAAGAGAAAAACATCATGTTATCTGAATAAACATACGCTGACCTTTCACACCAGAGCTCTCCGGCTGTTTTTCACATTTCATTTGCGCTGACTCACCCTCTCTCCACCAGGAACGAGTCCCTCCACACTTTTCCTTTCTTGTTGAGCTGGAACCTGCAATTAGGAGAGACGGATGGATATTGATCTACCGGCTTTGTTACCGATCATCAGGAACAGCAAATTGTCCTGAAATTGGCCGTTTCTCAGTGGACTCAAATGATGACTAAATGCAACAAGCTGAGGCCGAGATTTAAAAAGAGTGAAAAAAATCGCAATGCTGAAAAAATGACAAACAACTTAAACTGAAATCCAGCCTGCAGTTTAAGGTGTTTTTCTTCCCCTCTACTATCCCTGATGAAAAACAGGAGATGTGGAGGTGAGGAAAGTGCTGACCTTCTCTGCAGATATGAGCTATCGATCGGTGCTCTCACACACTCTCTCTGATCTCCGCAGGAGACTTTAGGAGTGTTCTGGCTGGCCTTTTCTCCTATTCAGACTCATATTGTTAGTGGTACTTGCTAAGGCATCATCAGTCCACAAACTCCAAAGCTGAAGTTATGTGTTCTTTGCAGGGCTCTAGAGTGCGACCAATTTGGTCGCACGTGCACCCTAATTTCTCTCGGGTGCGACTAACAAAAATCCCAGGGCGCACTGGTGCGTCCAGCCATTCGAGAAAAGAAAAAAAAAGTATCCGCGACTCAGAAACTCTATGTGGTTCAACAAAAGACACTCCCGTTAGGCTTATATCGTGGTCTAAACCAATCAGAGATAGTGAAGGGCGGACCCCCCCTCTGATTGGCCGTGGTCCAGATATTCCGGTATGTGTGTGTGCGCGTTGACAAATGCGTCACGTGTGCTGCTGCAATCAGACAGAGAGAAAGAGGTGAGTAGTAGAAATGCGTGCAGTGTTGCCAACTTAGCGACATTTAGCGCCTTTGTAGACCCCCATAGCAACTTTTTGTTTTCCAAAAAAAGCAACTAGTGACAAATCGAGTCTCTCAGAGTGTCTCTGTGATCGCAGCAACGGCGCGAGATCAGCGCGCTTTCTCTGCATCTGCTCTGTTCAGCGCGAGAGGAGCCCGTTCAGTTAAAACAGATATTATTGCTTCTCTAAATGTACATGCAAATATAGAAGAAATCACAGCACAGGAATTGTCTTGTCTTATATTGTTTCTTATTTGATTTCATCAGACAACGGCTCAATACAATTATAAATTAGTATTTTTGTGCAGACTAGCTTCTTGGAAAGGAGAGGTGGTTATGAATTCTTAAAGGGACGTGTTTCAGTCATTATGTCATATTTATCCAGTTGACTGACAACATAAACAGTCAAATATATAAAGTAAAACAGTTTTATTGAGAATTTGGCTGCATTAAAATACAGTATGAGCACAGAGAGACGATTAGACAGAACAGAACAGTTATTTTTTCTTTACTTTACTTTGTCATTTAGCAGGACGCTTTTATCCAAAGCGGCTTACAAATAAGAAGTAACTAAAATTAAAAGTTAAAACTATACATAATATATACACACATTTAAGAAGATAAAGACATGAAATAAACATGACAAATGCATACAACATTTCAAAACTAAACATTTAAATGAAAATAAAGCTAAAAAAATCAAAATATTAAATCAAGAAAAGGTATGAGTATAAAAATGCTTCTAACATAACACCAAAGGCCTAAGTATACTTCTTTTTTGCATAGTAAGAATTGGTTATAAAAACTGTAAATACTTTTTTTTTTCATTATGTTTAGTGCAATTATTTGGTAGTCTGTGGTGGGATGGGGCGCAGGATTGTTTTATGGGTTTAAGGGGGGGTTTGAGAAGCACTGCACTAGAGCATCCCTTCGTTCAGACACAGTGGAAGATCTGATAAGACTCAGTGTAGAAGGGCCAAGTCTGGAAGATGTTGATGCTAGAGAGAGTGTGGCCAGCTGGTTTAGCCGAGGCCAAAGATCAAGAAAGCTAAACTACAGGAGTTGGCCATTCGAGGGGCATGTAACTGCAATGGAGGATAGTCCATAATACATTGAGCCACGAGATGTTCAGTTTGACGCCCTTAAAACACTTAATTTAGATTTTATTTATCTTGAGATGTTTTAAGTTTAAATCTCTGCTCAGTGAAGCACTTTAAGCACCAACACTTTTTCAGTAAGTTACCTTTCTTGTAGAATTGTGCTTCAAATAAAGAACTTTATGTTGACCAGATTGTTAGTTAGTCGTTTACTAGTCAATATTGCCTATATAAAAATTTGGGTGCACCTAACTTTTGTGCCAGTGCACCTAAGAAAAAAAGTTAGGCGCACCAGTGCACCCAGTGCAAAAAGTTAGTCTAGAGCCCTGCTTTGCCTCACGCCATTTGTGTTTTGGACATGAATGATATTTTAAAATGATGGTGTTTAATAGAAAAGGGGTGTCGCCATGATAATAATAATAAAAAAATGATAAAACTATTTTGAATAGTAATAAATGTAACTAGGTGAAACTATCTAATATTTATGTGACTTATTGATGTTGGCACAGCCACAAGGGTCCTCACTATGATATCATTTTTATTTTATATTTTTAACGTTCTGTTAAAAATTCTCTAGACATTTTTTCTCGCAGTTGTGAGTTTACATCTCGCAATTCAGATTTATTTTCTCAGAATCACGAGTTATGAAGTCAGAATTGTTTGATATAAATAAACATTTCTCTCCGCATTGTGAGATAAAAACTCACAACTGCGTGTTATAAAGTCAGAACTACGATGCAATTCTGAGAAATAAAGTCAGAATTGTGAAATATAAACTTGCAATTGTACGAAAATAGTCTCTTTTTTCCCTCAGAATTGGACTTTACAGCTCGCAATTGAGAATTTGTTTCACAATTCTAAGAAAAGCCAGATTTGCGAGATAAAAAGTCAGAATTCTCAGATTTTTTTTTTTAAAGATATAAACTTGCAATTATGAGAAATGTGAAGTTTATCTCACACTATGTAAACTCACTCAATTATGAAATGTGAGAAATATAGTCAGAACTGTGAGTTTATATCTTCTGACTTTATTTCTCGCAAATTGCTTATTCATATCACACAATTCTGACTTTATAACTCGCTATTCTGTGGAAAATTGTCTTAATTGTGAGCTAAAAGTTGCAATTACCCTGTTTTATTTTTTATTCAGTGGCAGAAATAGGCTTCCATAACAGGATCATAATTTATGTTCACAATTCTTTTTGATGTTGGTTTTTGTAAGTTAATGAGCATAATTTCCATGTTTAAGAAAAGATAGCCCTACAACAAAATATAAAGGAAGAAATAATGACAGACCATTTCGACCAAAACAATAACATGACCAAAATCATATTTCACTTTATTTTATTTCAATAATAATAAAAAATAAACCATAGTTGTAAAGTCAGTTTGTGGAGATAGATTAATTATTCGCGGTTTATTATCGTCCTATCACAAACACTTATTATTATTCATATGTAGGACCAGAATATCTTAGGGTTAGGTTTATTCGACCACCCAGAGACCCTAGCAATAGTTTAGAGATGCCTTCAAAAAAACTAGAAAACCTCAGCACATGGAAGCTGATGAAATATAGAGATATGTATTTAATTAGTGTCTATCTGAGCTGATTGAGAGCACAAGGGAAGTGCAAGCCTCCAGTCATTTTTCCTGAAAGCCCGGATTTCATATTTCCTGCCCCCCCACCTCCTGCTGAGATATGCATCTCTTCCTCTCATCTGAAATAAAAGAGGTACGCGGGCTAGCGGAAGAGTGCAGAGATGAGATTTCAGCAGGTGTCATGATGATGAGGGGCTCTGTGCCAGTAGGATGCCTGGCAGACCGCCATCTGCTGCCACTCAATGACAAAGAAGCGAGGCGAGGTGTTGTTCAAACAGCTCTGATAGCCTCAGGATTATCAGAAAAACTCAGCATTACAAACTGATCAAGTAATATACTGCTGTTGATTCTGCTCTGAGAAATATAACACCGAGAAGCGAATTTATCAAACAGTCGTGCCACTTTTGCATGTGCTAACCTGCGTTTTATTCACAAATCACCCACAATCCAGTTCACCCAGGTGCCAAATCTGCTGAAACAGCACTGTGCTGTGGGTGTTTACAGTAAATTACATTTCTGTCATTCCTTTCATCACAAACACACCTCCTTTACATGTAAATGATGTGAATTATAGATTGCCTCTTGTTTACAAAAGGCGTTGTACGGGTTATGATATTGTGCTGGTCACATGCTTCGTGCATATAAGTTTATATAAGTTCATATAAAAGAAAAAAAGATTGTCCGTTGCATTGTGATTTTCTTTTCAATGATTCTAGATGTTTTGAAGCTATATTTAATTAGTTGACAATTACCTAGCATTCAATGGATTTCATTTATTAGTAATTAGTAATTGTTTTAAAAAGCATTAAGAATTAAGGAATTAAACGCATAGATTAAATATAATTTAAATGAAATGAAACGATCAAGAATAATTAATTAAAATCACGTATCATTTTGGAATTGAATCATGACTCTCCGAATCTCTAAATCAGATCGAATAGTGAGGCTCCAAAATATTCACACCCCTAGTAAAATACATTTTTGACTGATAATGGCAGGAATTATTCCTCAAATGGTGATCAAATGAAGGACAACAGATTTACATTATTGGTGAATTCGCCCCTTAATATAACAAACTTCCTTTAATAAGTATCTCTGGCCAATTGTCATACCAATACAACAATTTTGACTTTTTTATTCTGCTGATGTAGCCACGTAAGCCCAGTATGGATCAATACACTCATGCAGCTCTTCAACTGTCCACAAAATTAACAATCGCCGTATATTATTTCTCACTCCTTTTCAGAAATACTCAACTTAAAAAACCGGGAGACATCCTCACCTGTTCATCATGCGGTCTGTGTCCAGGAGCTTGAGGATGGACTTGCCGTCCATGTCTGGAGGAACGTCCATCCCTGCGATGTCCAGGATGGTGGGCGCCAAGTCTATGTTCAACACGATGTGGGGGTTGCTATGGAAACAGCAGAGGGGTTCGCCATTTGACATTATGGTCAGAAACCAGACAAGCAGCACATGAACACTGACGGATAATAAGATATAGACTGTGAGAGGAATAGGACTTGCTCAAAATGGAATATAGCTGTACTCCTACTGAATATAGACTACACTGCAGAGTGACTGATATTTCTTGGCTATTTTTTAAATGTAGTAATATACTTTTGTAATATACGAAACGTCATCTTTCACTAAGGTGGAGTAAAAAGATGGGTCAATTTCCTTATTTCTACAAGTGGACATATATCTTTCAGACTGAGCCGATATGATTTGGGGCGATGGTTGAAGACCCGGTGAAGTATTGGGTAATCAGATGAGCAAAGATAGCAGCATGCAGGTCACATACTAGCAGGGCTGCAAGTGTCACCTGAGCAACTGTCATTGAGATAATGTGAACGCTAACACTGCGTTCTGTCCAAAACAATATTACAAGATCTTTTCAAGTGCTTCTGCTGTAATGACAAAGCTGCTGGTTTTTAAACGCTTTTATTTAAAAATAAGGATAAAATAATACAAATTATTGTATTTTGTTAGACGAAAATTCTTTAAAATAATTATAATTATGCAAAATAAAATGTGTCAAATTTACTTACATGAGTGAATGAACGATTGAACAAACTAAATAAATAAATAAATAGATTAACTGTTATACAATTAAATTAAATTAAATATAAAATATAAGATGAAAAATATAAACCTCAAATGTTACCAAGGCAACTGACTGAAATAAAATAAATGTAAGTACTAAAATGACAAAAACTAAAACTGAAATTAAAATAGACTATTTAAAAAAATACAGTATTAAAATATATTAAAAAATATAAAAGATAAACTAATTATTAACTTATCTTATTAACTATATTAAATCAGAATAATATTATATAGAATAATTATGTAAAATAATATCAAATGTTCTGTAAAAGAACTGAATGTTCTTCAGAGTTAGATTTTTGGGGATTGAAATTATTTTAAACTCTGTTTAAAATATTAGATTAATTTGGATGATTTTCAGGTCTAGAAATCACACTTTTACAATTCCATTATACATTTATTGTGCAAATCCTGGTTCTTATATAAAGATGAACAAAAAAAATAATAATAATAATGTGAATATTTCGTAATAGTTCTTTATTCAATATTATATTGATATTGTTTCTGAAAATTGTTTTGATGATTTTAATGTATTTTTTTATTTTTGTAAAGCTCTTTGAGATGCAACTTTTAAAGGCCCTATAAAAAGTAAAGTTTGTTATTATTATCATAATCATCATCATCTTGATTTTGATCTGTTTTAGTTTGGCCCCTGTTGAGAAGAACTGAGCTAACAGAGAGCTTTCTATTATAAAGCTCTTTGCCTGATATATGAAACATTCACCTTCTGATGCTGAAGAACAGATCAAACTCTCAACGTGCCTAACTGTGGTTGTTCACTTTGATTAAAATAATTATTCAAAACTGATGAGTGTCAATTTGAACTGACACTCAGTGGAGATTAATCCAATCACATCCGCACAGTTTCAAAAAGTAAATTAGGCTCATCTCTCTCTCTCTTTTTATTGCCCGAAGACTCATCTGATGTTGAACTGGCCCCAGCTGTGCCTTTCTCACCCTGAGTCTCCAGCCAAACTCTTTATCCTCTTTTCTGGACCTTTCATTCTCAGTAAAAAGTCTTGTGGTCTCCACATGAGTGGACTTTACTGCTGTTAATCAGCTTTTCTGAGAAAGAGAGAAGCCAGATCACACAGCAGTGGTAAACCAGACTAGTGACTAATGATATTAAATGCTGACGAGAGAAAGAGAGAGCTCTGGTCTGGTGCTCCCGTGGGGATGCAGGTTCAAATATGGCCTGCAACGTGTGCTGGTTTCATTTTCTCTCTTTATATGACAGGACATTGGAAAGTCTTTAAAACCCCATAAATCAAGTTTAGACCTCATTTAAGAGTAACTCTGGCCTCTGTACAAAAACCATTAAACAAAGATGAATTACTATAGTCAAATGTTATATTAAATTATCTAATCATATATGATACTAAATACATACTTTTTCAGAAAATGATATTTTAAGAGCTTTAATTTTGCAATGAGACATTATATTATATGAAACATCATGGCACTACCATCTAAATCCACTAAATAATTTTGAGGGTTGTCTTTGGCTTGTCTCTTGGATGGTGTCATTGGATACACACTCACATGCCTCCTGCCTCCACATTTGGGCCGCGGATGTAAAAGGGCACTCTGATGTCAAACTCGTAGGGCATGGATTTCCCCTTGACCAGTCCGAACTGACCGATGTGGTATCCGTGGTCAGCCGTGTAGATCACATATGTGTTGTCCAGCTCCCCAGTGTCCACCAACATGTTGTATATCTGCATTCAGACAGAAGAAACGTAAGAATGGGAGAATACATTATAAGGAACAACAGCCTTTTGTGGTCGCAGTCAAGCAAAAATGCTGTAGAAAAACAAGACAAAAGCATCATGGGACTTTTTAGTGTGAATCCAAGAGAATTTGAATGTTATATGTCTTGATGAGATTTCATTTTCTTGAACAAAAACTGAACATTTACTTCAATGAATGAATTAACGAATGAACGAATGAATGAATGACGCATTTATATAGCGCTTTATTGTGTATTGTTGTACACCCAAAGCGCTTTACAATCATATTACAATCATAATAATAATTAATTTAATTAATTAATGAATGTGACATGGACCACTGCACTCAGTGTTGTTACGGTTCACTAAAACAATTTTGTTAATTGAAATTAAGCTGAAGTATAAAATATTGAAGGAAAATCTGAAATATTGCCTAGGCAACTAACTAAAATAAAATAAATGACTAAAACTGAAATAAAAATAGACAATTCAAAATAAATACATGACAGTATTTAAACAATAAAATATTTTAAAACAAGAAACGGATAAAAAACAAAAACAATTAAAACTTTAAACAGATAATATTAAAAGAAAAGCTTTTTCAGAACATTAATACTGTAAATACCATATAATTAAACAAAACATAATTAATACTAAAATAACAATGTTTGCAATATCATGTACCGTAGTACTTTAGTATTGTTTAAAGTGTTAGAATTATTCAGTACCACGGAATATATGGAGTAAAGCTAGGAAATGTCTTTTCGTGATTAATCGCATCCAAAATAAACCTTTTTGTTTACATAATATATGTGTGTGTACTGTGCATATTTATTATGTATATATAAATACACACACATGCATGTATATATTTCATAAAAATATGTTATTTTTCAATATTAAATATATTTATTTACTATTTAAATTATATGAATATAAATATAGACATGTAAATGCATGTACATATTTTTAAAATATATATTGTATGTGTGTGTGTATTTATATATACATAATAAATATACACAGAACACACACATATATTATGCAATCAAAAACTTATATTTTGGGCGTGATTAATACCAATTAATAATTTGACAGCACTAAAAATATAAAAAATAAAACTTTTCCTTATCAATCTAAAATGCTAAGACTGGTTATGAATGGATATATTATTTAAAGAATTGTATTCTATTGATATTATTTGTAATTCATGTACCTTCTCCACACTATCATCCACGGACAGCAGCGTTTGCAGTCTCTTGCGCTGCAGCATGTTGGTGAACTCCATGTGAATGGGCTTCATGGAGCCGGTGTAGCGCATAATCCAGTGTTTGTCTGGATTAGGGGCGTAGTTATAACTGGGCGTTCTGAATGAGAAGAAAAGAGTCACCGTCAGTAGACCGCTGAAGCACGACTGAGGGAAATCGAGAGAGTCAAATCAAACTGTTCTGCTGCACACAGACAGATTTTGACAGCTGGGATGTGAATGTGTGGAGGTGCGTCTGTGTGTGTGTTTGCATGGTCAGAATTACAAATGACAGCAATCGACTGTGTGCTTTCTCTCCCGGCTCCTCAAAAATGACACATTGCAATTTTACAGTCTCGTGGTTTCTAAGGCGCTGACTGACAGGCTGACATTCTGTGAATGTAACGGCAGTTCGACCATTATTCAGGGATAAATAGAGAGAGAAGTGTTCGTAGCTCCTCCTCCTCACTCCTGTGACAGACGTGAGAGGCCTATTAGAAACAAACAGCACTTACACTCCAGGCTTTTACAGCTGTGATTAAAAGCTCCCAGCTCTGTTGTTTACAGCCATTACTTAAAGTCCTTCTACAGACAAATCAATGTGAGCATCATCGCACTTATCTGCCTGCTGCCTGGCCTTGTTCTGAGGGTGCCATATATTTAAACCGATGGCAACTTAGCGACAACAAGGGACGATGTAAATCTCCTGTCTCTGTTTAGTTTATCTATTTCTGTACTGGGACCTGAAAAAACGTGTACTGCTGCTACTTTGACACTTGTTTGTTTTCCTTTTGCAGAGGTGTAAAGAGTACCTGAAAACCATACTTGAGTAAAAGTACAGATACCTTAACAAACTGACTACAAGCACCACAGGAGACAGGAAGTGACATAAAAGTCCAAGACAAGGCACAGAAATCGCAACAAAAACAAGAAAGAGCTGATTTGTGAGGAGAGCAATCACACTTATTTTCTAAAAACCAAAATAAAACTGAACACCTCAAAATTGCAAAAACAAAAAAACAATATCCTTCAGAAGGTCTCTTAAGTGTAACGGATAAATAAAATAATGTTAAGTAAAATCAAAAAGTCAAAGTCTTCTTGCACTGGATGTGCTGGTTTCGGCCTCATTGCTAGCTGCAGTCATATCCTCGTCTCATTTATAAAACCTGTGATTCACAACTACTAGACTAAGAAACTCACATTCACTTAAAGTACCCTTGTTGACAAGTTTGGGCAAGGGCAAAATGCACAAGATATAGTACTTTCAGAGCCCTGTAGTTGGCAATATCACATCTTTTGTAGCATAAGTAAACTGCTGCAGAAAAGCTAAGTGCCATGCAAAATGTAATGTGTAACTGCAACACTCATTTCAAATGTAGTGGAGTAAAGAGTACAGATACTCATTCAGGAATGTAGTGAAGTAGAGAGTAAAGGTTGCTAATATCATTGATACTCAGTACAACTACAAAGTACCCTGAAAAGATACTTAAGTACAGTAATTAATTACATTTACTCAAGTACTTTACTTTTTTGTGCCTATACAATAGCTCTGATTCAAAACTAAGTGTGCTGTCTTAGATAGATTTCATATTTGTCATATTTTGATAATATGACCTACTGCTGTTCCAAATGCAAAGAATGAGTAGTGGGGATTTTGATTCATATGTAATTTGAATGATTTGACTAAAGAGATTCATTGAGATTCATTTAATGATCCATTCATTGACCTTTTCTATCGATAGTATTGATTGTTTTTCCTGCATTTGATCAAATTTCTATTTTATTAATTTATTTCACGAACATGATGCTTCATTCATTGTCGCTCTGGTTGCGTTTACACCTAATAAGACGTGTTTTATCTTGTCAACAGTAAACAGGGTCTAAAACGTTTTGAGCTTGTCCACTTTTGACCATTACCGAGCTGAAAACACATTAAACCGGATTGATTTTGTAGTGTAGATGCTTATGTGGTTGAATGTGTTAAAATGGTAAAAATTAAAGAAAAGTTTTGAGTAGTACAGTTCTAATCTGATTCACCCCTTAAGGAAATTAAATATGTTATAGCAAAGTGGTAATGCTTTTTTAATATATTGATTACCCTTTGTATAATCACAGTCTTATTACAAATACCACGAATAACCATATCCCTGTCGAAAAAACAGCTAAAACCAGCCTTAACTGGTTGGCTGGTCTTTTAAGCTGGAAGTAGCTGGTTTTAACTGGACTCCCAGCCTGGCCAGCTAAGAAAGTGGCCAAAACCCCTCTAAAACCAGCCTGCTGACAAGCTATGACCAGCCTAGACCAGGTTGGATGACCAGCTAAAACAGCCAACCAGCTTAGGCTGGTTTTAGCTGTTTATTTCAACAGGGTACCATGCAGCAAAACCATGGTTAGTTTTGTAAGGGACAACAGACTTCTGTGCAGTATTTAAGTGCTGTGTTTATTTAAGCTTATTAAGCAAGGCATTAGCTTAGCAGCAGTCAGACTCAAGTGAAATTGACTGTAAACATAAATGTTGATTATAAATATAGTATATTACCATGATTTAAATAGTAACCATGTATTTTTGGTTTTATTTGCAGTAAAACCATGGTTAATTTTTGTAAGGGACAATATTTAACTCTATATTTTTAAGCTTATTATGATATTAAGGTATGATATCAAGCTTGGCAACGTGCTAATGTCAGACTGGAATTGACTGTAAACAGAAAAGTTGATTATAAATATAATAGTCAGTACAGAAAAGTGTTGAAAAGTAGTTATAATCTGATTCACATTATTTCATGAAATATTTGTATCCTATGTATTTTTAAGCTTATTAGACTGACATTAGCTTAGCATGCTAATGTAAAACTCAAGTGGATTTAAAAGTACAAGGAGTAAATATAAATATTTTATATAATACAGGAAAGCGTTTTTCCTGTTATTTATTACACATCATTGCATCACATCACATTATTTTTTATTAGACTACCAGACTAGAATTAATTGTTAATTGAGTCTCTGGTGTGCTTGACGTGAGGAATACTTCTTGCTACACAGTTGCTGCCTATATAGAGTGCTCCAAATAAGTCACATGAGATTCCATCACGGTTAGAATACGGCCTCAGAAGACAGCTGCCTATGTAGACCGTAAACAGCATATTCTCTCTCTCTCTCTCTCTCTGGTTTCATCTTCTTTATTGCTCTACATATAATCCTTTTAATCCTTTAAAACGCTTTTTCTCCCTTTCTTGTTCGTTTCTGATCATTATTCTCTCCATCACAGGAGTGATGGAGATGAAACAGGTGCAGTGGAATCACGGCGATGAGAACAGGGGGATTTTCCCACCGAATAATATACGCTCTCTGACTGTCTGTGAGGATTTGGACAATATCTCTGCAGTGGCCTTGTGCCAGTCTGAGGGGCAACGAGGGGTTAATCACATACAGCACTGTACGAGGGCAAGGAGCAGAGAAGTACAGGACTAGCGGGAGGCCATTATGGACGGTGGAGGGTGGTTGCAACAGACTGAACGGAGAGAATGAGGGCGGTCCTGGGAATTTTTCATGGGATGTTAAGTGAGGAATTCTGGGGCATTCTCCACTGACAACAGGAGAATGATACATGCATATGAATGCATGTGTGGAGCACGGCCATTTTTTATGGCAACAGGGCGGAAAAAGTTACATATTTCTTTGCAATATATGTACAATCAGACAGGTGGCGATGTTATAGAGGTGGATGTGAATCATAAAACTTGTTTTATGAAGAGTGTGTGTGCAAAAGAGACTGGACGAGCAAAACAGGAGCAAGACTGTTTGTT
Organism: Gymnocypris eckloni scoliostomus; assembly: GCA_027564155.1. Taxonomy (NCBI): domain Eukaryota; kingdom Metazoa; phylum Chordata; class Actinopteri; order Cypriniformes; family Cyprinidae; genus Gymnocypris; species Gymnocypris eckloni. Next base: position 61,106,860 of record CM050412.1, on the reverse strand, counting down.
TTTTATTGGTGAAAGCGAGATGAAATCAGAAAATAATAAAAGCACATTAAATTCCAGACTCTCCGACTCGAGCAGTTACTTTGAAAGGATGATGGATGTTTATGTGAGTCATAAAGTGGGCAGGTTTGCATCTCCTGGTTTATATCTACTCTAACGGTGAATCAAACGCATGTTAAACTACAACAGAAAGCTTATTGCACGCACACACACACTGTTTGAAGAGCTTCCCATTTACTAATCAAAAATGGATATCTATTCATCTATTTCAGGTTTGTCCCTCACCAGACAGCGTGAGAAGGCGACTGTGCACCTTTGTGGACATTCTGTCTGATTTCATTCCTGACACCTCAATATTTCAGGAGAGTAATATTCATTGACAGTACTGTATCTCTGTGCTCTCTCCCTCTCTTTTTCTTGCTTGAATGTAAGAGAAATGGGAGTTCATGGCCATGTGGTTTTGTGCTTAGAGACACAATGTCCTGAAAGCAAATCGAATCTGAGAGAGAGACAGAGAGAGAATTTAGTACATTAGAGGCTTTTTGTTTGCTCATTTGTGGTGTGTTAACTAGATAATATATCTATGTGTGCTGTCGGATGTCTCTGGGGCATGAAATATATTCTATGCATTAATGTAAATCTTCAAGCTTGTTTTTTACTCAGGCTCATGTACTGAGCAAGGAAGTTTACTGTAGTTAACTGCTAACATTTATAGCGAGCTGAATAATAACATCTGGTTTATTAGAACTGAAATTTGAAGGTAACATATTGCTCTTGATTGATTTGATACGTTATTGCCACAGAAATTAAAGTAGAAGAGTATATTCACCATTATATATATATATATATATATATATGGATTTTCTGTATCCAGAGGCTGAATTTATGAGGTTACCGGGCATAACAGTAGACATGGAGAACTATAAAATGAGATTTTGAGATTACTTGGTATACACAGAGAGTGAGAGTTGGGTCCTAGAGATTTAGCAAATCCAGCTAGCTAGAAAACAACTGCATCACGTGTAGACAGGATTTAACCTAGACTATGTGAGTGAGTACAAATATACTTTTCATCATCATCATGCATGTGTGTGTGTGTGTGTGTGTGTGTGTGTAAAGAATGACAGGAGGATTACAGACCCAGGGAAAAGCATAGACAGAGACAAGAGGATTTCTCTGCTGGAGGGACAGAAATGGAGAGATGAGATGAACGAAGAGAGAGAATGAGATATTGAAAAAAGGTCTGGTATCAGCTGGTGGCCAATTAGCAAGAGAGCAGGAGAAACCAGTCAGAGAAAAACAAATGTGTGTGTGTATGTGGGTACATTAGTGTGAACCGAAGAGGACGCTTGCCATTATAACATCTGTATTGAGTAGCACTTGAGTGACAGAAATAGAGAAACGTGCAGTAATATTTCTATTCACAGTGTTATTCATGATTTACAGCTGTTTCTCTGCTCTCTTCCTAGTCATCTCCACAACCACTGACCCTTTTTATGTTTTTGTGTATATACAATGGAGTCAAAAAGTCTGAGACCTCAATGAAAAATAGATTTTTTTTCTGAGCTTAACCTTAAAATGAAATGTAAAAATTATGAAAAATGTACAACACAGAAATATAAAAACATATATTGAATATAGCTGCAAGCAGCAATTAAGGAACCAAGAACTACAGAAGCAAGCAAGGCAGCGAGCAACAGACCAACTGCAGCAATGATAAATTGAAGACAATTTAAGATGATTTAATTCAAAATGTAGTAATATGCAATAGGATTGAATGGTTTATCTCTTTGAAAAATAAGTTGGCTGTTACCAAATTGATGTGGTGTGTTCAGTGTGAGATGACAATGGCACACACAAAGTTTGGTGTCGATATGTCCAGTGTTGGGGAAAGTTACTTTTAAAAGTAATGCATTACAATATTGCGTTACTCCCTAAAAAAGCAACTAATTATATTACTTAGTTACTTTTTATGGAAAGTAATGCGTTACATTACTTTTGTGTTACTTTTGCATTACTTACAAGCAGGGCTTGATTGTTTGTTTTTAATACAAGAAGTTCTATTTATAGCAAATTTAAAAGCCTTTCACACCAAAAAGTGTAATGAATAAACCTCAGGCTGAAGAAAGAGTAAATTCACGTCTGTACAGTTGAACGAAGGAGAAGAAGGTTCAACACTCTTCAGCAATAAAAATCCATGAAGCACAATTGTTAGTTCATCTAAAGTCATTTTTGCTTATTAGTATGGTTGAACTGGATCATCAAAGATCAGTTTGAAAAAGTAGCTTTTCAAATAAAATCTAAAATCGCGGACCTAAATTTACAGCCTAAATTTAGTGCCTAAAACACAACTCAATACGATTTATTTGTACTTAATTGTAATTGAGATAATTGTGAACTAGATCAAGAAATACTGAGGGAATATGCATTTTTTTCTAATTTTCTTTACCTCTAGGTATTTTAATAAAGGGGCTCATTATAGCTTTATCGCTCAGTCAGCTTGGTTCTGGTTTGTAACACCCCCCAAAAGCTTGTTCTCCATCACTGCATACTCACGGATGAGACATAACTACATAGTTCAAAGTTTAGTCAACCTTGACTGAAATTGATATAGGCTAATCAATGAAATCTAAAAAAGTAAACAGTACATTTTTAACATTCTATTATTTGTCAAAATAAATGAATTGCAACAGTTCTATCATACCTAAATTGAACAAAGGAAAAATAATCCTCATGTGCAAGAATGTGAAATGAGTTATTTTATGCATTTAAATATGGTTTAATTTTTACAAATTAGTAAAAAAGTAGAGCATATTTTCAAGTACAAGTGCACTGTGCTCAAATTTTCGACAGAACTACAACGTTGTATGCTCATAGTTTCTTTTGCGCTTTATTTATGATGAAGAGATATAGAGCGCACACCACATATTCGCGTACAGTTGAAGAGTGTGTGCCATGAGCACAGTAAAATGGCTGACAGGACAGGAAAGTTTGTTTTTCTAAGTTTTACTGACATACAGCCTAACTGTCACGGCTCTGCACGGGGATCCAGGAATGAGGAGATGAGGATTCACACAAACCGGGGTTTTAATGAATGACGAACGGAGGAGATACAGGAACACATGGAAAGACGTGAACATCTACAGATACATAGACATTAACAATAACCGACAGGAAACATGGGGCAGAACAGACTATATATAGGGAGATATAACTGGAAACACCTGGAACGTAATCAGTACACAGACGGAGACTAATCAACTAATGATGGGGAACAGGAAGGACCATACAAGGATAAGGAAATACAAGGCAGAGGGAGACAAACTCTGACATTACCCCCCTCCCAACAGGCGCGTTCCTTCGCCCGTATAACATCCAATGGGGAGGGGGGTGGGCGCGCTGGAGGGCTCAAGAGACCTGGAACCCGGACAGGTGGCCTCCAGGGCTGTGCCTGTTCCAGGACCCACGGCGGAGCCGGGAGTTCGGGCGGCCATGGTGGATATGGGGACACGGGCGGCCATGGTGGATCAGGGGACTCAGGTGGCCATGGCGGATCAGGCGACTCAGGTGGTCATGGCGGATCAGGCGGCCATGGCGGATCATCCGTGGACTCAGGTGGCCATGGCGGATCAGGGGACTTAGACGGCCCTGGCGGATCAGGCGGCCATGGCGTTTCATCCGTGGACTCAGGTGGCCATGGCGGATAGTCCGTGGGCCATGGTGGGTAGGGATCAGGCGAGTCCGGGGCCGTCGTGGGCCATGGTGGGTAGACCCCCCCCCCCAATTTGTATTGGGGGGATTGCTGCCTGGGGTGCGCTCTGGACAGGACCAGCAGAGGCCAAGGTGAGCTGGATGGGACCAGCGGAGGAAAAGGTGAGCTGGACGGGACCAGCGGAGGCAAAGGTGAGCTGGACGGGACCAACTCTTGGGGGCGCTCTGGAAGCGCTGACTCTCGTGGGCGTTCGGGTAGTGCTGAGTCTTGGGGGCGCTTTGGCGGCTCTGACTCTCGTGGGCGATCGGGCGACTCTGACTCTCGTGGGTGCTCTGGAGTGCTGGACGGAACCAGCGGAGACGAAGATGAGCTGGGCAGGACCAGCGGAGGAACTTGAGAGCACTTGCGAGGAGACGGCACTGGAGGGCGCTGGCGAGGAGCAGACACTGGAGGGCGCTGGCGAGGAGCAGGCTCCGAAACAGATGGAGGATCGCCGTGTCGTGGAGCTCCGTCACCGCGGCAAGCCCGCATAATTCCCCGGTGTACTCCACAAATGAGAGATCCTGCCGGATAAGGGCGAGGACGCCGGCGGCGAACTCCATCGCCACGGAGGAAGATTTGTTTGGGTCGGTTATTCTCTCACGGCTCTGCACGGGGATCCAGGAATGAGGAGACGAGGATTCACACAAACCGGGGTTTTAATGAATGACGGACGGAGGAGATACAGGAACACATGAAAGATGTGAACATCTACAGATACATAGACATTAACAATAACCGACAGGAAACATGGGGCAGAACAGACTATATATAGGGAGACATAACTGGAAACACCTGGAATGTAATCAGGACACAGACGGAGACTAATCAACTAACGATGGGGAACAGGAAGGACCATACAAGGATAAGGAAACACAAGGCAGAGGGTACAGCGTTTCAGCGTCATAATAAACACATTTCTTGTTAATAGAAAAAGAGGCAAAAACTGTAGTTGTGAGTGAGGTGGCCAAGCTTTGGTCAGTGGTAGTCACGGCTACCCCTGGCCATCCCCTTGCTCCACCCCCGAATCTAAAGATACCAGTCTTGTAATTTTTGGCCAATCTGCTCAGAAATTAAAAGCAAAAAAGCAACTTTTCACATCTCCAAAACCACTAGATGGCGCTGTGCAGAAACTGTGCAGTAACCTCAGGTCATGGTTATTATAACACAACAAATTTGGTCTCAATACGCTACAGCTACAACAGATGTTCTTCCATTGAAGCTTAAGTTGTTTTTTGGATCATCCCAAATCATTAATCAGTTTTTACACACACTGGTGGAGTTCATGTTTCCATAAAGATGAAAAAGAGACAAAGCAAATACCAATACTAAGTCATTCTGAAATGCATCAGTTTTTCAGCTTTTTAAATTGAATGCCATGCAATGGAGGTTTGGACTCACATGTGCTGTGAAGCGTTGGGGAAGGCAGTGGTGTACTGAGGGGCCGCGTCCTCCGGGCCATGAGGGGCAGCGTGACTGATCACCATCATGATGGGTCGGTGAGGGTAGATCTTCTTTGACATGCGGAAGTAACTGATGCTGTCATTGGTTATGAGATCTGTCAGGTAGTCCTACAGGAGGTACAAAGATCTGATAGTCAATCTACAAAATTAAAATATTTCAGTCTCAGTTATTCAAAAGTTTACCATGCACACACATATACCCCACTCAGAAGCAAACTTTTCTGTTGTCAGAGAGCTTGAATATATACCATTTAGATGAGACTGATAAACTTGGACAAAAGACACTGAACTTTGAAAGAGAGCCAATGAGAGAAAGAGAGTGAGAGACTGGCTTTGTTATAAATCAGTCTAACAAGACTATTAATCAAACTGTTCCAGAATAGATGAAGAATGACATGAAATGAAGAAAAGTGATGCAATTTGAAAAGACGAGGTTCCACATGATTGGCCACCTTGCACACACACCTTTGAGTATTCAAATCCGTGTTTCTCTCGGACACCATTCCTGCACAGAGTGTAGTTGTAGAAGCGGGAATTCTTCACCATGGCGACCCACTCCTTCCAGCCCGGAGGAATGTAAGTACCATTATACTCATTCAGATACTTCCCAAAGAATGCTGAGAAAACACAAACACAAAAGGGTATAGTTATCATAAAGAGAATAGAGTGTGGAGGAGAGCAAAGTAGAGCACAGAACAGTATAATAAAATACAGCAGAGTAGAGTAGGGTAGAGCAGAGAATAGACAAAAATAAATAAAAAGTAGAATAAAATTGAGTAGAGTATAACATGATCGAGTTGAGTTGAGTTGAGTAAAACAGTATAAGTAGAATAGAATAGAAGAGTAGAAAAGTGTTTACTGCAGTTGAGTAGAGTAGAACAGAAGAGAGCTCAATAAAGTAAAGTGTAACAGAATAGAGTAAAACAGCATAGAGCAGAGAATAGTAGAGTAGAACAGTGTATGGTAAAGTTGAGTAGAATGGTAGAGTACAGTAGAGTAGAATAAATTATTGTAGAACAGCATAAAGTAGAACAGAATAGAGCTTAGTGAAGTAGAACAGAGTAGAGTAGAATCGTGTATTAGTATAGTTGAGTAGAGATGAACACAATCATGAAGAGTATGGCAATACAGAGTAGAACAGAACAGAATAGAATAGAATATGGAGAATATCAGAGTAAGGAAGAGCAGCATAGAGTACAGTAGGTATGATAAATAGTCTAGAAGAGTAGAATTGAGCAGTGCAGGACTCTGTAGAGTACAATAAAGTAATGTAAACTTTATACAAAAATGCATTTGCATATTTAAAATACAGTGGGCATATTGACAGAACCTGCATGTAGAGAAATAGAAGACCGGGAGCTACGTGAAGATGGATGAATATTTGTGATGGAAATGTTACATTAGAGAGGATGTTGGTCAGAGCCGGTCTCTCTCCTAGAGGAAGTGTGCTCTAATGGATCACTGTTACCACTAAAAGCCTGACTCACTGCCAGGTGTACATTCACAGCTGGTCATGCTATGTTTACATGCATAGGGTAGTTTTCTATGTCACAAAGAGAAAACATCACACACACATTTACACAAATACACAAAACCATCTCTTACACTCCAAAGGTTTTTAGTTTAATGAAAATCATCTGTTGAAGACAGATTATGTCAATGTTCGTGCAAGAGTCTGTGAGAGTGTGTTTGACAGTGTGTGTGTGACCTGGGGGCCTGTCACACTGAATCTCTGGTGAGGGTGTGTGGAAAAACCCAACAGACACAATTCTGAATGATGAAACAGCTCAAAAATGAATGAGAGCTCAATCTATTAAATTCATTTTACATTCATGTCAGGCTGTTATTGTAAGGAAGAGTTATGCGTCAAAATCATAATTTATAAAGTACTCAACTTTGCTACACTACTCTACTTTAGGCTGCTTTATTTCATTCCACTCTGCTTTACTCCCTGGGAATCTATTCTACTCTATTTTAGTATACGCTACTCAAATGTATTCAACTCTTCTTTATTCTTTATAACCCATAGCTCTACTGCACTCTACACTACTGTATTCCACTCTACTTCACTCTATATCATGCAACAACGACACAGCAATTTAACCAAGTAATCTTTTCAGTGTGTGTTTGTGAATGATCTCCACCTGTTCTGTAGCCAGTGCTGTTTAGGTAAACTCCAAAAGTGCGCGGCTCATGTTGGGCCTGCCAGGAGGGCGAAGAGCAGTTCTCGTTGTTGGTGTAGGTGTTGTGGTTGTGGGCGTACTTTCCCGTCAGCATGGAGGAGCGTGATGGACAGCACATGGGCGTGGTGACAAACGCGTTAGAGAAGTGCGTTCCACCCTGTTCCATGATCCGCCGGGTCTTATTCATGACCTGCATGGAGCCTGGATGAGAGAGAGAGAGAGAGTGAAAGAAGATCTATCATATATTACTCAAGGTGACATAAAGTCTGCTCTACCGATTGCTCTGCTTCAAAGAGAACTGACTTCTACTTTTTCACTTCCTTTACACAACACTAGACATCGCTGGGATAAAGATATCAGTTCTTTCATTTATTCTCTGTTTGTGACATCCCAGCCTTTAAGAGGAAATGTATTGGTTGTTTGCAACCTGGGAACTCATGTGACACCAGCAACGTGTGTGTGTGTGCACACATGAATGTGTATGTTTAGAGATATACGATACAGGCTTTATATTCACAAGTCACACACTATTTATTAAAAGTCTCAGTTACAGTATATACTTTTCAAAACCTCTTTGTTTTCTCTTTTCCTCAGCTTTTATTTGAACTAGCCTTGCTCAAATAAACACACAGACGTTTATTTAAATGTAAATGAGGACAAACCATGAACTTCTATTGTCAAAGGTTTGGAGTCAGTAAGATGTATTTATTTATTTATTTGTTTAATTTAACAAGGATGCATTAAATCAAAGGTGTACAGGAAATTCTATATTAAAGGAATGCTGATCATTTATCAAAGAACCCTAATATTTTAAAATAGAAAAAAGTTATTTTTAATTATAATGATATTTAACAATATTACAGTTTCCACCAAAAATAAAATAAGCAGCACAACTGTTCTCAACACTGATAATATGTTTTTTGAGCAGTAAATCAGAATATTAGAATGATTTCTGAAGAATCATGTGACAATGAAGACTAGAGTAACGATGCTGAAAATTCAGCTTTGTATCACAGTAATAAATTACTGTTTTTACTGTATTTTTGATCAAATAAATACAGCCTTGGTGAGCATAAGAGACTGCAGAAAGACAATTTAGCAATTTACAATTTCCATATTTAAAAATGCCCATTACATTTTTTATAACTTATGGGAACAAAGCTAAGTGAACCCACACAACTTACACCCTGATTGGCTCAATTGATATGATCGGAGACAGGAAGTGTAGTTCACTTTGGCCTTTTCAGCCAGCATCACCACACCTCTACAGATTCATGCAGAAAGGTCAGCACATACAAACATACACACTGCAAAATACTCTGCACTTTACACACAAAGGTCAGTATGGATGGACAATACTGTATAGATCAGCATTCACCCAGACAAGCACTCAAGAGGAAATTACATGAGACATAGACTTTCATCTCTCTGTAACATCCATAATTACAGAGCTTACACACGCATGTGTGTGTCTGCATATAAAATGAACACTGTCCAGTACTGAGAGGAGTGGGGACTTTCCTTCCTAATTGAATCATCGTCTTCCTCTCTGACAAAGCCCAAGATGTCTGTTTTTCACCACATAGAGACAGTCTGTAACGTATTTGCTAAAACCTTTAGAGATTCTAAAGAAGTGCTTTGTTTTAGGAGCAGTGGACATGTGAATGTGATTATACTGGTTAAATACACTGAATTAACTAAAGGAGTAGAAAAACACTACCGTACACTACCTTTTAAATGTTTTTGAAAGAAGTCTTTTAAGCTGCATTTATCCAGATCAAAAATGTAATAAAAACACTAATATTGTGTAATTATAATTTAAAATAACTGTTTTCTATTTGAATATATTTTAACATTTAATTTATTTCTGTATAGCTGAATTTTCAGCATCATTACTCCAGTCTTCAGTGTCACATGATCCTTCAGAAATCATTCTAATATCCTGATTTGCTCTCAAGAAACATTTCTTATTACGAATAAAAATTCAAAAGAATAGCATTTACTTGTAACATTATGAATACTGTCACTTTTGATCTATTTAATGCATGCTTGCTGAATAAAAGCATTACGGTGATAACAAAGTATTACTCACCCCATTTTTTAAGTAGTGTATATTTAAAGAATCTGATTCTAAAATCTGATTGGATAAACTCTCATTTTGGATAAACAGTGGATGATTTGATAGTCTTGAAAACTGGTGTCTTTTATCATATTGCGGTTGCCATGTAAAGCATTTCATCATGGTGGAGGGAGTTTTAGACATTCCAGTGCATGCTGTGCCTAACAGCATCCCTGAAACCTCACTGTATGAACTCTCACAGCTTGTTTATTTATTTTGTCTTCAAAAACCCAAGGATGCTGCAGTTTCTCTTTGAGGTGGCTTGTCATAAATTATTCTAAAGGTATCTGAGTATTCTTTTCCCACTCACCCAATTCAATGTCCTGGTCATCGGTGAGGATGAGGATGATGTTGGGACGGATGTTGCGCCGGTCTCGCTGGATCCGAGTTTTCAGTCTCTGATTGGACAGGAAGATGGAGGCATGAGCCACCGCCAACACGGCCAGCAGCACCAAGAGCCGGGCCGCCAGCCCCTGCGTCGCCATCTCAGGGCTCCCGCTCACACTAGACTGACTTCACCTTGTGGCACCTGTAGGGAAAATGATTATGTTTTGTTTAGTTTCAAATTCAAAATGAGGCTAAGAAGTTCAGTCGCAGGAGAGTTTAAGATAGAGGTTGTGTCAGCATGTGGTTTAGCCAGAGAGATCTTATTTATGGTAAATTATTAATGACCTTAATTGTTATAGCCGTAAGTTAGGCCTATATATAAAGATGCAGCTTCTCTTGCACTTAAAATATTACATGAAATGTAGGCTACAACATGACCTGGACGCAAAGATAAACTCAACATAAGGAGTCAGCTAACAAAGTCCAAAAAATGGTGAATATGCAGAAGTGCCACTGGCTGCATGGTCTAAAACTCCTGCTACTGTTTCTGGTACTATTTGTGGAAAACAGGATTCAGATTCAGACAAAATACTGAAAAAAGTTGAATATAATGACAGAGATGAGATGCACACTTCAATGCTACATTTTTACAGACAGGTGGACCAATTTAATAATCTAATATGTATTAGTGTTCTGCTCACTGTACCATCCATAACAACCCGTTCTGCTCAATAAATATCACCGCTCAAGCTTAGAGGCAGAGCAGAAACATTCACACTGAACAAAAATACACTGTATGTACAAGTTCACTGAATGTTCTGACAGGAAACCATCCGATTTAACCCACACAGCAGTCCAAATCTTGAACTGTTGAGGAATTTCAGACTTTTTATGTAATTTTGAGTAAATGAAGAGTTTATTTGCTAAAACAGATAACAGATCAAAAATCATGTTTTTTATTATGTTATCATGTTTTTATTGTGATTTATTGTGTTAGTTAGCTATTAGATATTTGTACACTGTTTGGTGTATTGAGATTAATTGGAATGTACAATGAAAAAACATGATTTTTGAAAATGGTTCAAAACAATCTGTTTTTGAAAATGAACTCTTCAAATATATCATATATATATAACATATACCTTAAACTATAGTATGTTTTCATATTCAAGATTTAATAATTTAGTTTTAGTGCTATTTTACTGAAGAAATTCATCAAATCAGGTCACCATAAAAGCCTGTTTCCACCATAAAAGATTAAAAACAATTTAAGAAAGAAATTAGATACAAAGTCATGAGATTAAATGTTGAAATTATGACAAAAAATATGTAAAAAATACAAAAAAGTCATAATTATGATATATTGCAATTTTGTCATGATAAAGACCTTTTATTTGTTATAGTTATTACTATTTATCTTAAATTATATTTAATGTCATAACTATACCTTTTTATGTAGAAATTAAAAAAAATTGTCTCAATTTTGACATGTTATAATTCTACATTTTTATGATGACGTCTTGAATCTTGAATTATTATGTTATAATTTTACTAGTTTTATTCTAATGTTATAGTTTCAGCAGGATATTTTTAGGGCTTTTTAATCCCCAAATCTGACATTTTCACAGCAAACTTTAAAAATTGTTTTGCTTGGTTCTGAGCGCTACTTTTCTAGGAAATAAATTGTTATAATGATCTACTTTATGAACATTTTGATAAATACCTGCTTTTATAATAAATAGAAAATGTTAAATAAATCTACTTAACCACGAGCATCAGTACAGATTTATGTAATGACAATAGTGTATCAGACACATTTTTGCACTTGCAAAGTGTCTGTTTAGTGTATTTGCCCCCACACACAAATATTTGGACCCACGGTGGAGAGTTTACAAGTTTAAAACGCTCTGCCCTACAACTCATCTTAAATTAAACCATTGCCTTTCCACAATGAGAGATGATGAATCGTGCTTGGAATAAGCTGCCTCTCTCATTGAGTTTATTTATGGTCGCTATCTAATTTGAACCCAGTGAATTAGGATCTTCACACACACACACACACGCACGCACGCACGCAACGCACGCACACACACACACACACACATGCGGTGTAAGGCTTTTATTGATGCACAATGCTGTTTCATGCACTGTAATCATTTCTTGAGCATGAATAATTTAATAGGATGGAATCCCCTTCTCAGCTGCTAATCTGTGGTGGAAAATGAAACCCCACCCACTGCTACCCACCATGAGCTAAATACACACACACCACGCACACAGCAGGGACTAATCTCAAACAAGGGGACAGGAGAGCATAAACAGAGAGCAATAACCAGAGGAATCAGGCTGAGCTGAAGAGGAGTAGCGTGAGGTGAAGAACGTGAAGATGTCACATCTTTGAGTCAAAGAGCAAATCCATGCTGAGAACATCACTTTCACTGAATGATCACACACAGCAACTCTTTAATATTGTAATACTCCTCTTAGTGAAATTCAAAGCAGCTCACGTTGCTTGTTTCTCATTCTGTTACGCTCTGGTTGTTGCTATCTAGGTGCACAACTGTCATGCTGACGCCATATAAATATAATAACAAGTTGCTTTATTATAGTGATGTACCTAAGTTTAAATTCTGACTGCTATGGTATTCATTTGTACTTTCTGGTTAATAATTGATAAATGGCTGATATACAAATTGTATACTATTTTGTTCAAATACATAAAAAACATTATGTTTTTAACTTGATTATTTTTCAAGATAATTATAATTATTTTATAATTAAGCATTACAATGTTCAGAATCAAAATTGATATTCTGTTGGATATTTTGAGATTTGATTAAACTTACATTTAACAGTGTGATTACATTATTGTTTTTAAATTGTTTTAATAATGAACTTTGAATGAGTGTTAGATACAATCTAAATATAAAAGTTTAGGATAACATTTAGCGATTATGACAAAAAGTCACATTTATGAGATAAAAATAGATAATACATTTCATAATCATGAAATAAAACTCAAAATTATGAGATAAGTCATAAATATGACAAAGTAATCATGACAGTCAATTTTGTCATAATAATGACATCATATTTATGACTATTTATCTCATATATTTCACTAAATAGTAAATACATTTTAATCTCATAAATGTATTATTATGTCATAATTTGGATTTTTTTTAAAGATTGATTCCAACAATTTATTCTAGAACTATAACATTTTATGTTTTTTTGGCCATAATTTCACATTTTGTTATAATTTTGACTTTGAATTCCAACTAATTATAACAACTTTTTAGTACAATTCCTTTTATCATAATTATGACTTTTTATGTTACAATATGATTTAGCAATCATTAGCTTTAGCAATCATTAGCTTATTTAGAAATTAGCTTTCAATAATGTTAGTACACAGTGGCCACGTCTATCTATCTATCCATCCATCCATCCATCCATCCATCCATCCATCCATCCATCCATCCATCCATCCATCCATCCATCCATCCATCCATCCATCCATCCATCTATCTCTGTCTATCTATAATGAGCATAGACAATAGAATATCCAATTCTGATTTACTTATTTAAGTACACACACACACACACACACACACACACACACACACACACACACACACACACACACACACACAAATAAGATCAAAATATTTTGTACATTCCTACCTAATTTAATATTTTTTAAAAAAATCAATAAAATAAATCATACTCGAAGCAGTGGAGATAACACCTGATTAAAGTGGATTGTGGGAGGTTTGTGAACAAGACGCAGGTTTTTGCACAGAAACAACACATAATTGAGAGGCACAATGTTTAATGTATTCACCCCAGACCGTGTGTACATGTACAAGTTCTTAAGCAAAACACAACATACAGATGTCAATCAGTGCTAATTCAAACATGCAACAGATTAAACTAACAGCTTTGATACACAGATGGCAGAATTGAATTTATTTTCTTAATTACCCTTCAACACAGAACTACATGACAGACCGTGCTTTCAAAAGTTAGTGGACCTTAAATTACACTGAAGGAGAAGAACAAATTATCACCTTTAATTTGATAATGCCAAAGGGTAAATAACTCATTAACCATCCCTATATACATCAACCTGCATACATCTCCAAAAGACACTGGGCTCCAGAAGTTCACACTGAAGAAGTTTAATTCAAAGCTGGAAATAAAATTACGACATGAAATGATTAAGACATATTTCAGATTCTATTTCTAGGTTACTAATTATATAAGTCAATTCGTGACATTGATCATATGACGGTCAGATGTTCTTCTATTGAAGCGTCTGTTATAATGTTTGGATCTTCTCACATCATGCTGGAGAACAAGAACATCCGGCTTCACACAAACATGTGGAGTCGAGTGCTGCTGCCATTAAAGCAAAAAGTGACATACTAATTATTAACATTCTGATATTCACTTTATTTTGCATTCAGCGTTTCACTGTCATGCTGATAATATAATCTGTATTAAACTGAATTCAATTTGAAAAATGCTAAATCAGTTTCCACAAGTGGTTTCAGATCACTGCATATCAATCTGTACAAATTACACGTGTAGTATGCGTGTCTGTAATGTCAGTTGACTTAGTTTGGAGGATACCGAGCATTTTCATGCCAATGCAGCTGTGTGCCTCAAGGAAAGCATTTAAAAAAGAAGGAAAGGAATGAAAGAGCGAAGAAAACAGACACCAGTCTCTTGAGGAGACAAATCCCAAACCACTTTAACCCTCCGAGACATTAACACAGCCACAAAAACACCTCCTCCATCTCTATTCAAACCACATCCTCATTCATGCGCACCAGATTTCACACAAAAAATGCATTTTCTGGTAAAAGCAATCATGCAGAACTTGTAAAATAATGTTATTCTTTGCATAACCAATAGCGTATTGATGAAAAGACTCGTCTTTGATAAAACGCTCAGTCTTTGGTGCTCTGCATGCTAGGGTCCCGATCGGAAAGAGCCTTTAGCGCCGTGAGAACGGCCAGCAGAGGAAGAGCCAATTGATTTCTATTACATTACTGTTATATTTATGGAAAGTCACACTGACATTTGGCAGATTGGACCAGGGTGGTCAAGGTCTACAGAATATAATTATACTCCGAATGACAGCATAGCATGATTTTGAATGGATTCTGGGAAAGTATAAAGCACATGATAGAATCTAATAGGTAGCTTGCATTCAGTCATTACGTTTTTCTATTTTCGCTCTACGTGATGTGTCTCTCTTATTTTACGACACAGATAAAATTAGCTCGAGGAATGTCCAGCTGACATGACTGTCCCTTACATGTGAATTTGGCGTAAGATTCATAAGATGAATAAAAGAAGACACTTAAATCACTTAAATATTTTTTTCCTATAGCGAGGTGAAGACAGATACTATTGAAACCCATTTCATTTTCAAACACTCTCTCATTCCCTTCCCTTGGCTTTCATACACTATACTGTAAACTTTATCTGCGTTCCTAGAGATTTCACACTTATGGCTGCTTTTGTCCGAAACACAATGTACTCAGCTCATAGCCGCTAGAGAGAGAAAGACTGAGACCGTCTCCTTTACTGCCAGTCCTCACAGGAACTGTAAAGACAGGGCTTTACTCGAAGATTGTACACAAAAGAACAGGATATACTGAACACTGCTATTACTGCTTGAACAGGGACTTTTAAAGCATTTACAGTACTCTACCATTAACAAAACATTTTTTTTTTTAAATAACCTGTGAGAGGATGTGCAGTTTACGGAGAGTAAGGCGTTTTTACACAATTCTATAAACACCAATGTTCAGTAAAGTGTTACTTTTACAATTTGCATAATCTGAACATACTATTCTTCAGCCAATCATATAATTTGTGGTCATCAAGACACATGGCAAATAGGTGCTTTAATTTAGCATGTGCGTTTTTTGGGAGTGCGCTTATATGGTTTTACAGTGGATATTAATATGTCTTATCCAATAAAAATTTAGAGCCGGAACTATCCGTTTTATAATACACTCTGAATTTGAAAATATGTGGTTTTATATCACCATATATTAAATTAAGATTTGTAGTAAATTTGATTTAGTATTGACAGTGTTGCAAATAATTAGCAAAATAAAATGATCTACTGTATCTAATTTTAGACTTAAATTGGATCTACATTTTAATGTGAATTTACATTTTTTAGGAATATGGATTTAAATGTGAATTTGAATTTCAGTTTGAATTGTATCTGGGTTTACATGTGAACCGTGAGCTCAAATTGTATCTGAATTTGGAAACAATCATACAGTACATTTAAACTGTATTACAATTTTGATTTAAATATTAATCTGAATTGAATCCGTTTTTGCATTTACATTTGAAATCTGGATTTAAATGTCAACTGTGAACTCAAATTGTAACTCAATTTGAATTTAAATATACAGAACGTGAACTGTATTCTTATTTTGATTTAAATATAAATCTGAATTGAATCTGTTTTGCATTTATATTTGAAATCTGGATTTAAAATGTCAACTGTTAACTCAAATTGTAACTTAATTTGAATTGCATTTGGGTTTTGATTAAAATATAAAATTGAATTGCACGTGGATTTGCATTTAAATTAAAATTGGAACTATATCCGGATTACATTTAAATATAACTGCATTGTATCAGGATTCCCATTTAAATTTAAACAGTTTTAGAATTAAACTAATTTAAGTTTGAAGCTCTAAGAGGCTAACATACTACAAAATATAAAAACAGAGCAGAATTTAAACAACTTACTAGCCTGAAGTGAGCAGAATCTGGGTTAATGTAGAGTCCCTCAACAGAGGCACAAACCCCAAACTTCACTTTTCAGGAAAACACCTCTCTCTGCTTTCCTCATTCTAAACCTCCTTTCCTCTTCTCTCACCTCCTCGCACAGAATCTCCCGCTTGTTATCATTGTCATCCCTGTCTCTTTCTGCTCTCAAACACCTCTCTCTCACGTCTCCTTCCCTACGTTCCGTGAGTACCTCATGGTGTTGATGTCAGATGCCTCGCAGCTGCTCATCTCACATGGAAGTAGAAATATCCAGATATGGAGCGCGAGGGCTACGGGACCATCTTAATAGGACCTTTGAAAACAAGATACGCTGGTAACACTCCACACCCAGCACTTACTCGTCTGTCTCTGTAGGTCACTGCGCTGTAGCTATAGCCCTCTCTTTCTCTCTCTCACGGTTGGAGTCGCTCATGTGCGCTTCTCTCTCTTCACTTCCCTTCTCCCCCCCATCCAGATTCTCTCATTCTAGCTTTATCGCACCTCTCTCTCTCTCTCCCCTGCTATAATTCCATTCCCACTCGTCTCTTCTCCACTCTCTCAGGATTGATGTGTTGTAACCTTGAGCTCTTCTGCTTTCAATTTTTTGTCCCTCACCCCTGTCCCATCTCCCATCTTCGTTAGGGGTTAACGGTGCATCGTGCTGTAACAAAACCAAAGACGAGGGTCCCATCTGCGTCCCGTTTATGCTCTGCCGACCACGCTCCTCTGCATACAGGCACATTCATTTACATTACATTATATTAACAAGCACCTCAAATGAAAGCTATCGCTATTTATATTTACATGAGTTCTAAATGAAAGCCCGCCACATTTAAATTTAGATGAATTAGTGCAAGAGCACAAGTTCAAGTGCGCTCTTTTATTTGAGGTAAAACAGTGCTTGTATTTACATACCAATGATTTGTGCGTGCAAGCTGCATGCAAATGGATGCAGTTGGGGTTTGTGCCCCACTCACTGTGCCAGATGTGTTGAAGATACATTCAAAGCACAGATTTGTTGATAATATTAACATTTAAATATAAAAATATATTCAAAATGTATAAAAAACATACAATAAAAATTAAATAATAATATAACATATTTATAACAAATATATATTTTTGACTAAACTTAAAATAAATTGTATTTAAGCCATAATATTATCATGGGGATATTTTAATATTCTCAAAATATGTCTAAGGGGCTTATAATTTAGTAAATATTTACATTTCTTTATTAACTTTTTTTTCATGCTCTAGTTAATTTTAAATAATAATAATCATAATAATTATATATATAGCATGTAAAAATCCCAAAAGCACTTCATATCTTTCACTACTCATTGACTACTAGCTAAATGCTGTCTTTCCTAAACAGGAGATAAATGTGTGTTATAAAGTGGTTTGAGTAAAAGACAACCACCCAAGATAAAGCCCAGATAACTGAAGAGGTTTTGTGTGTAAAGACCCTGATGGACTATGGCCGTCTGGGTCAGCAGAAGTATTGATTCAACACACACACACACACACACACACACACACACACACACACACACACACACACACACACACACACACACACACACACACACACACACACACACACACACACACACACACACACACACACACACACACACACACACACACACACACACACACACACACACACACACACACACACGTTGTTTTTTATGGTTTACGGGGACTATCCATAGGCGTAATGGTTTTTATACTGTACAAAGCGTATTTTCTATCGCCCTACAACAACCCTTCACCTAAACCTACCCCATACAGGAAACTTTGTGCATTTTTACTTTCTCAAAAAAACTCATTCTGTATGATTTATAAGCCTTTTGAATTATGGGGACACTGAAAATGTCCTCATAAATCACCTTCTCCTTATAAAACCGATGTCATTATACAAATGTGTGTCCTCATAAACCACATAAACATGCACGCACACACACACACACACACACACACACACATCCTTACAGACAGAAAAATGATGACAAATGAGCCGCACTTCAGACATCTGTCTATGACCACAAAGCCAGCTGGGATTTTCAACTTAACCCTTCGCTATTCACAACTAATCCCACAACTATTCTGCCATGATTTTCCAGAAAAATACTACAGTTCCCACTGTGAGCAGTTCAACAGACCGTGTCTTTGTTATTGTCAGAGATACAGAGAGAGAGAGCGAGAGAAAATAACTGTCAAATTGTCTTGCCTTTCTTTTTAATTAACTTTGTCCATTTGCTCTTCTTATCGCAGTACATTAAAAAATACCACCCAGACAGACACACAGAGAAAGAGAGAGAGTGTGCGTATGTGATTAAACATAAAAGGTACTTGCATAACATGCTGCTTATTAATAAATGAAACAAGAAGACAACGCACTGAACCCATTTTGACACACTGCGGCAGATTCACATCTAGAAACTAGTAAACTAGAACTAGTCCAAAAGAGTAAATCCAACAACATGGGATGGGAGGTTTTCAAACACGTTTCAGCAGCACACTTTTTATTCATTTATTAAATTGCCATTGGTTGATACTTAATATTAAATTTCACTGCTTGTTCCATGATTTTTACATTTAGGTTAGTTTCACCATTTATACTCCTCAAGGTTCACCATTAATAACACTTATAACTTAACAATACTGTTAGTAATCTTAGAATATCTGCTTTTCATAGTGTAGATTATCATTTTTGAGACACACTCGTAGAATAAGAATGACTATGATCAATATGATCATATGATCAATATGAATGACTTTGGTATTTAGTGTTTTATTTGTATATTTATTGAGACCAAATAGCTTTGAATTTTAATATGATCTATAACATAAAATATTTTTTTGAACACAGATATTTAATATCTGCATATTTTAAAGAAAACAAATGAAGAGGACAATGAATAAAAACAACAACAACTAATAACTAGAAACTAATAAACAGGGTTATTATAGTTAACTAAATCTAAAACTAAAAGTAAAACCATAAAGCATTCTGTCACTCGAAATAATACAAACTTTAAATTAACTAAAATATTATATATTAAAATATACATATAAAAATAAAATATGAAAATATATATATACAAATATTAGTTATTTGCCAAGGCAAAATTTCTTATTTTCATTTAGATTAACTACATTATTATAAAAAATAATTAATTTTAATAAATTAATATTTAAATAAAACTAATAAAATGACAAAACACAATCAAAATGACAAAGACCCAATAAAACGCAAAAATATCATAAAATTAAAACATTTCATAACAATAAAATACATTAAAATTAAATGAAATAATTCAAAATAAATACAAAAATGTATATTTTAAAATATTTTAGAAACTAGATATTTTAAGAGCTAATATCTCAGTGATACTAAAATAAATTTCTGAATTTCAAATAAACACAATTTGAGTCATCCATGAATACAAGGACTAACATCTGTATATTTGTTTACTGATTTAGAATATTATATTTTAACAGTAGTACAATCTGAGATGAGATGGTTTCCACAAACAACAGCACATGATAAATACTACTACTACCAATACTAATAAAAAACATTTCAATCTTGTTGATAAATTTTTCCCAGTCCCAGATATCCAATAACACACTGGCACAGCAAAGCAGAAATAAACAATGAACTAAATTAAAGCCTGAAACCACAGATCTGCATTCATAGACTGACACTGATTAACAGCAGTAACTCCACAAAACACCTGCAGCACATTTCACATCAGAGCAACAGCACAGGCCCGGTGTCTCAAGACTTGAGCCAAACAGCACACTGAGATGTCAGGTCTGGGTTTTATTGCTGGGATGAACATGTGGACGACTTGTGTTAAATAAGGGCATTAATGAAGACTCCTTGATGATAACAGCAATTAATCCTTCTTCATTAGTGTCTGCTAGCCTCTAATTACACCTGCTAATTATAATTCATCTCTCTCTCTTTCTCTCTACACTGCTCTGGCGTGTCTCTGCCTCCCACACCACTTCAAAAATATGACAACAATCATTTCAGAATTGCACTGCATTTGAATTTTGTTCCGCCACAATGTAGATGTATTTGCATCGTCAAGGGAAAGGTTTGTCATTAAAATTAATTTTATTTACAATTGCCCTAAATGATGTGAATGATGAGGGTGAAATAGGGTGTAAAACTGTTTAATGGAGAGACGCAGTGTGAGTTTGTGTGAACTAGTACACAACAGTGTTTTTGTAAGGTCATTTCAATCCACTGAAGAGATTTATGAATACACTTTGATGAAAAAATATAGCATTGAAATATATCAACACACTACCTTTCAAATGTTTGGGGTCAGTAATGTTTTAAAACAAAATTCATACTTTTATTCAGCAAGGACACATTCAATTAATCAAAAGTGACAGTAAAATATATATAATGTCTTAATTGTTAGTCTTAATTATCATCATTATTTAAAAAAGATTTATATTTGAAAGAAATGCTGTTGTTTTGAACTTCATATTTTAAAAGTGGAACAACTGTATTCAACATTGATAATAATCAGAAATGTCTCTTGATCGGCAAATAATATATTATAATGATTTCTGAAGAATCATGTGACACTGAAGACTGGAGTGATGATGATAAAAATACAGTTTTAATCATATAAATAAATTACATTTGAAATTAAAATATATTCCAATAGAAAATAGTTATTAAAAAAGTAAATTAAAATACTACTAATAATAAATAGTTAGAAAAGCTAAAATAATTATATTATTTTCTATTAATATATTATTAATATATTTTAATATGTAATATATACTTTTCCTTAGAAAGAAATGCTAACAAGAAAACGTCAACATACAGTAAGAACGTAAATGTCAGTATTTGAAACATTTGGAGACCTCCAGCTTGTTAGCAGTGAATTTATGATAATATTTGTTCTGTAATTATTATGACACACATCTTGCTTGTTTAAAAGCCCCGTGTGCTTTTCCTCTTGTTTATCTGAGTGATTTACAACTCTATTACAATAAACAGTCAGAGGATTTTAGGATTTGGCTGAAGAAGTGTGTGTGTGCGCCGGGTTGATTGACAAGCTTAACGATTGCATACAGAAAGTAATTAATTTAGTTTGAGGGAGGCCGTACAGGCGACGAACAGGAGGAACTAGTCAGTAATGGGCTTTAATTACTGATGCATGCAGATAAACCACACATGCATAACGTGTGCAAGATATTGCTCTGCATGCAAAATTAATACCATAAAATAAATTCTTCATGACAATGACAGAAAGAAGATGAAGAAGAAGAAAGAGAGAGGAATGAAACAGAAGAACATTTCAATCACTTATCAATGATTCACTTTGGAAAACAATGCATGCTCAAGAACTCCCGCCAACGTATTTGCAACTTATCACTGCTCCATTTGCCTGTATGTGTGTGTGTGTGTGTGTGTGTGTGTGTGTGTGTGTGTCTGTGTGTGTGTCGTGTGTTTGACATGCTCTCATTGACTAACGCTGGAGCTGTGCCAAAGCTGTTAATTAATATGCACATTAACCAAATGTGTGTAATTGCTTGTGTGTGTGTGCATGAATACACCGAAAGAATAAACGACTTGCCTTATCCGCTCTGGCTTGCTGCTAAATAAAATGCACCACACCAAGAGTTCTCTCCAAACTGTGTAAAGGTTTTTAGTGTGATTTCTGCTTAACACAAGTCATGCTCAATTATACATTATTCAGTGCTGCTAATCATTCCCAGATCTCACTGGGCACCTTGCAAAAAGATGAAAGCGACTTAAATGAAGTGTGACCTTTTCCCCTCGGTTTTCAATGGCTCTTTTTGCTGCTGCTTTGCTAATTAGTTATTTAGCTGACACTTTCTAATCCAAAATGACTTGTGGTACACTAAATAAAACGACCGTCCCTTTGGAGCAGCCTGAGGGCCAGGTTCCAGGCTAGAAGACACACTGATGACAGTTCAAGGACCAATCAAACCTGCAAACCTCTGCAAACTACCCTTTTGAACTCGCAATACAAAAAATGAATATTGATCCCAAATACGCAAATACATTCAAGATCCAAAACAATATCACTAAACTTGGTAATGATTAGTGAACTGAGAAAGTTTACCAGAAATAAAATTATCACTAGTCATGAAACTTTATTTTTTACATCGTTTGAATATATTTTTTGTACATAGTTACAATAATAATTGTGTATATATATAAAAAATTGATACATGTATTTTTACTATAATACTGTTATTTATTTATTTGGTCACACTTTATTTTAAGCTCCAGTTCTTATTAACTAATTATTAACTATGATTTTGGCCTCAATAAACTCCTAATTACTGCTTATTAATAGTTAGCAAGGAAGTGGTTGAGTTTGAGTATGGGGTAGGGTTTATGGTCATCCAGAATAAGGAATTGCATGTGCTTTATAAGTACTAATAAATAGCCAAAATGCTAGTAATATGCATGCTAATAAGCAACTAGTTAATAGTGAGAATTGGTCCTTAAAATAAAGTGTTGCCATATTTTTGTTATGACAAGATTATGTAATTTTGCTTTTTTTCACTGTGATTTTTTGTTTGTTCCTAGTTATTATTTCCATATTTTCTGAAGTTATTGTTTTGCCACATGGAGTTCTGAAGAAGAAAATCATCCTTAAAGCATCCTAGATGTGAAACTAAAATAAAGCCTGTTAGAAGACAGATGACATGCTGCAGCTTGACTTGTATCATGTTGTATTTCTGTAGAAGTTTCTATCCACCGTATTTTGTAACACAGAAGTTATTTTCTGTAAATGTGTGAGACTTCAGTAGCTGCTATATAAAAAGTAAATAACTTGAAGAATAACAAACTGTTGTAAATAGTAAAACTATCTGCGCTACAAACCAGTGTGTTTATAATACCAACAATACATTCAAATAATGAGAATAAATAAGAAAAAATAAGATAAGAAGAAAATCATCACACATTCAAGTTACAAACATCAGTGCCTGCTGCTCACGGGCTGAACCGGGGTCATGCGCTCATCAGGAATGCAGGGAGAAACATTGATGGGACACTTTTTGGAAGGCTGCACTAAAACTGGTAAAACTGTACTTGATATGAAAGTGTCTCCTCCTTAATATCTTGCAAATGATGTGATCTAATCAAAAACACCTGGGGCACATCATCAGCTGGCAAACGAGTTGGAAAATTAACTGAATAAATATTAAAATATCAAATGAAAAGAAGTGCCTGTGAAAGAAGAAACAAGAGAATGAACAAAATCCACCGTGCGATTCAGACAACTTCTTTCAAGAATAAAATACATATCTTATTCAGAGACATTTGGCTGAGCGTTTGGTGTTTGATATGTATTTTGTGACATCCTGGGTACTTTCTATTTAGAAAAGATTTCTGGGTCACAATTTATTTTAAGGTCCAATTCTCTATTAACGAACCATTAACTATGACTTGTTCCTCAATAAACTCTTAATTTACTGCTTATGAATAGTTAGTAAGGTAGTTGTTAAGTTTAGATATTGGGTTGGATTAGGGATGTGAAATATGGTAATGCAGAGTATGTACTTTAAATACCAATACACAGCCAATATGTTAATAATGGGCATGCTAACAAGCAACTGGTTATTAGTGAGAATTGGTCCCTATACTGTTAAAGTGTTACAGATTTTTGTTATAAACAAAATGAAGTACATTCACTATTATGTGCACAAAATGAAAGGAACTCATGTAAATTGTATGCACAAAATCAAGTTTAGAGTTGTGTGTATGAAATATAGTCCTGACTAATGCAACAGTTGTTAATCTTTCTGTTTATGAAAGCAAAGCCAGGTCATAGGCAGTAGCGTGTGTAGCCATCATTTTGAGGCGACATTTTACAAACAGCATGAGTGAATCTCCGCGAGCTCTCAGTCTTTCCATCTCAAAAGGCATCTCAATTAAATGGCTTTAAATCACCACATCGCATCTGCACTATAACAAGCTGCACACTGCACGGTTGACACAGGAATTATCACAGTTTACATGCATCGTCACTAAAGTGTGTCATTTGCATTTCTTTTTTATTTAGGCCAGTATTTAAACCATTCAGCACTCGTGCGCTCTCCAGAACCGGTGTAATCATGCACACTCAACAACTGCCCCATTGTAAAAACAAAAATACACAGCATGATCAAACATTTAATTACATATTTTTGAAACAAATGTCTAAAAATGCCCCCCATTATTAAAAATGCTTTAATAATAATAATACAAAATCCTCCCTCCCACTACAGTCACCTAAGAGGGGAATTCATCCATTTTCAAAAATGAAATTCAGGCGCTGTATGAATGTCTATGAAAAATCCTGATTGGAGTATCACTATAAATAATTCTACATGTTAAAAATAAGCCTTTTTATCGTGTAGATAAAAACAGAGATAAAAAGTCCCTCTAAAACAGAGAGGGACACTCTCCTAACAGACATTTTCTTAAATAAACTTCCATGCAGGCAAGAGGCAAGTTGGAGCTAAACTCTGCAGGACCGAGTTTGGACAGCCCTGTTCTATAACATTCTGTTGTGCTCCCAAGATGATGTTCACACATGTTGTGCTATGGCAGGTGTGCTCAACCCTGCTCCTGGCGATCCAGGTGTGTTTGGTTAGAGTTGCAGCTGAACTTTGCAGGACAGTCGATCACCAGGAGCAGGGTTGGGCACCACTGTGCTATGGTGTGCTGAGGAAATCTCTCTCTCTCTCTCTCTTTGAAGGGCCTTTTTTATTACAAAAATGGCTTCATGTGCCTTTTTCTGTTTGCTTAGAGGCATTTGTAAACTGCAATAATAAAATAGCTTGAAATATTACTTGAAAAACATATTTTAACACCATTTATTTTTGCACCAAATTATAGAGAGTAGTATGGATAAGGGTATCGATAAACATCTTATCGGTAAAATATAAATGATACCAATCCCTACCCCGAATCGATCAAGGGGGTCTCCCCAGGACCACTTGCTGAGGGCCACCAAAATACTAAACAGGCCCCTGGTCATAGGTCTGGGAATGCATGATCTGATAACATGGATACATGCAAAGCATTACATGCAATGCACAGCACTTTGGACAAAGGGGACTGCTAAATGCTTAAATGTCAAATATTGTCATGAAATACAAGCATTTGTGTCACATACTTCAATTAAGTCTGCACCCCATACACTCTTAAAAATAAGGCTTCTTTATTGGCATCTATGGTTGCATGAAGAATCTCAGATATTCATTGCTCAAAAGGTTCTTTACAGTGGAAAAAAATTATTCAGATTATTAAAAGGTTAAAAATGGTTATTTTAAGAACTGTCCACTGGAGGGTTCTCTCGGAAACAAAAAATGGTTCTTTAATGCATCGCTTCCAAAACCCCATTTGGGAATCTTTACTTTTAAGAGTGTAGTTTGGTCACTCTGTCCACATTCTGCACTCTGATTGGTAGTTTCCATGCTGCATTGCTGCAGATGCACATCAGTTTGAATCCAGCTCAATTGTTTTTGCATCAGCACCAGTCTCCGTCACTCATCTCAACTTTCATTGAAAATGAATGGACTCCGGTCACTTTGTCATTGAAAATTGCTGTCAGATTGCATGAACAGAGTCAATGAATCAATAATGCGAGAGAATTAAAATGCTTGGGAAGTGTTATTCTACAGTAAAGAGGGTCATTATTTAGCCCAATTTACCTTCCATTTGCAAAGTTTACAGAGAGCGTCCATGTAGAGGTCCGGCACAGCTTAGATATATTGAGATTCAGCTCACTATTAGCCGCCAGTAGTGCATTTTTGTGTGCCTGTAAGGCTTCTGAACCAATTGACCTTCTTTCCCCTAAGCATCACCTTATCTTTAAGCAGAGCAGCCGAGTAGCACAGTTCACCTCCTTATGCCTCTAAAAAGTTGAGGCTACAACAAACCCTGATCGATTCCGCCGGTCTGTTAAAGTTTCCTTCTGCTCTCAGGTTAAGGATGGAGAAGCTCTTGCGGTTAAGCGTGGTAATAAAAAGCTTGCGGTAACCCTGGTGAGGGCCAAATCTCGACCCGACTCCCATAAACTCCTGAGCTAACATTTGTCTTTGGATTTCCATTGAGGCCACAGTACTTTCATGTTCTCTTTTCACACTGCCTCCTCGACCGTTGCTAGAACCCGCCTCATTTTAGCTCGCAGAATATTAATAGAGAAAGGTAGGGAAAAACAACATAACTTTCCTTTGGGCTTCTGCAGGGAAGGAGGAGACCAGGACGCCTACAGAATATACATTAGATACTCTAATTTGACCCTTGTATTCAGTGTGAAAAAGACATTATGAGGCAGGAAAGCGTGGAACAAGACATCTAGTGTGTTTGTGTGATATACTTCAACTTATATTCCACACGGACGGGAAAGCGCTTGTTTTTTGTGTTCGAATGAATATGACAGTGATGCACATGCTCTTTTTGCGATGCTCTTACAGATATTTCTTGTCTCGACATGCAGAGCGAGCCTGAAGCATTCTGGGTATATCAGACCGCTGAGACGCCACGCTGTGCAGCCCTGCTTCCATTCCTTCCTGAGCTCCATTCAGTTAAGCAACACAAAACGCTTTCAGATTCAAATCGCTCCATGACAAGCCACTTAGCCTGACAATAAGCGTTCAATAAGTGTGTGTTTGTGTGCATACTGTACACTTATGGCATCAGATTACACACACTGCTAGCTGATGTCACTGAGGGCTAGATAAAAATAAAACAGACTACGGTATTAATAGGTTTTCCTGGTAGAATAACAGTAATAAATAAATAAGCGGTTTTAGATATTTAAAAAGTGATACTAATACTAATAAATAATAACTAGCTACTGTACCATAACTGTACCAAGACTATCGGCTCCAGCTAATTTATGTTTGTTTAATTGGCATTGGTATACACTACTATTCAAATGTTTTTCAAATTACTGCTGCATTTAAAACTGTAATAAATCAATAAATCAATAAATCAGCATATTAGAAGGATCATGTGACACTGAAAACTGGAGTAATGATGCTGAAAATTCAGCTTTGCTTCATAGGAATAAAATACATTTTAAAATATATTCAAATGGAAAACACTTATTTAAAATTGTAATAATATTCAACAAAATTACTGTTTTACTGTATTTTCTGTCTTGGTGAGCATAAGAGACTCCTTTCAGAAACATTTTCAAAACCTTACCAAATCCAAACTTTTAAACAGTACAGTAGTGTATAGTCCATCCCAAAATTAATATTGTCAATGATATTTC
Organism: Gymnocypris eckloni scoliostomus; assembly: GCA_027564155.1. NCBI lineage: Eukaryota > Metazoa > Chordata > Actinopteri > Cypriniformes > Cyprinidae > Gymnocypris > Gymnocypris eckloni. Next base: position 61,078,916 of record CM050412.1, on the reverse strand, counting down.
ATATTTTAAGTTGTTCACCCTCATGTAGTTTTAATCTGGTATGATTTTTGGTGATGATGGAACACAAAGAAGAAACTTAGTAGAATGTTCATGCTGTTCTTTGCTTACAATGAAAATGAATGAGGACCTGTACCCCCAAATAAATAAATACAAATAAATACATTATTACATTCTATATTTGTCTAATCAAATATGCCATATAAAGTTACATGGTTTAACATAAATTATGCTCAGTTGGTTATTTTGTTGACATGTGATGATAAATGAGGGTTTATTTAAATTTTTGGTGAACTATTCCTTTGATATGCAAGAGCCATTTTGACTCCTTCATGGGCTACACTTCTGATAAGCAGTCAACATGGAATATTAATTTATTTTGTACTTTTTGGGAACAATCTACAGAACTGCAGTGCGTGGAATTTGATTTCAACGTGTTAAATGCAGTAGAGAATAGTACTATATTATTTAAAGTAAGCCAAAGGCATCAGTGCTGCACAGACCGAACAGGCGTTCTGAATCTTTGTGGGTCTGGTGATAAGGGATACATAGAAGAAATAAACACAAAACATAAACCCTGACCTCTCTGCTTACCCCCTGAAGTGAAACGCACTCATTATCATGTGCACACTAACAGTTCAGACGGACCTCCGCTACTTCCAGAAGCATTGCTATGGCAACATCGCACGTCTGCTCATACAACTACACAGGTCTCTCTCTGTGACGGACACGTTCAGAGGAGGCTAAAGCCAGACTCACAGCAGGATCTCAGAATCCTCTTTCTCATTTGTATGTTTGTGTTTACGTGTGTAAGTCACAGTACATTAGTTCCAGGTCTCTGTTAACAGCGTGTCAAAGTGCGCTCTCACCCAGCTTTACTTCCTTCGTCTCTCTATTATTAGATCTTGACCCACACATCCATCCATCTCTCGCTCGCCCTGTGCCCGCTCTTCTCCATCACCCTGACTGCTCTACCTTTTTCATCATCAATAGCAAAATAACCCTGATCTACTGCTTCCCTAGAGGAAGAATCCAAGCAAACATTGAACAGACACCATCCACTATCCTGTCCAACCGAATCCATCCATCCACCCAAGCCAGAGTTCATTTTAAAATACCATTATTTATTTATTACGATTATCGGTAGCACTTTAGTATAGGGACCAATTCTCACTATTAACTAGTTGCTTATTAGCATGTCTATTATTAAAATATTGTCTATTTATTAGTGCTTATAAGGCATATATTTGGCATGACCATATTCTTATCCACAATCCTACCCAATACCTAAACTGAACAACTACCTTACGAACTATTCATAAACAGCAAATTAGGAGTTTTTTAATACAAAAGTCGTAGTTAATGATTTGTTAATAATGAGAATTGGACTTTAAAATAAATTGTGACCGAATTATCTAAACTATAAAACTAATAGCCGGCTGCTGGAAAGTTTTTAGGACTGTGTCATGTCCAACAATTTCAGGAAAAATTTCAGTATGATTTAATGCTAAAAAAGTGAAAGTTAAAGAAAAGTACAACAAATACATATAAATAAATAAAGTTAACAAAAGGGAAACATATTAAGACTAGAATTTGAGAGGCTTGAAACAAACAAACAAATAAAGGAAAAATATTAAGACATATTCAATATTGAAACATTAAAATGTTGTAAGTTTGATGTTTTTCACAAGCATATTGGCAGGATTGTGGCCTGCTTTGTGTGTTTTGCTCCTCATGTGTTCCCTGTGACCCAGTTTTTCCCTCATGTTGATTGTTAATTTGATTCCAGGTGTATCTTGTCGTCCTCCCCAATTATCCTGTGTTTAAAAGCCCCAGTCTTTCTGTTAGTGTTCGTCATGTTCGTGTGTCTCCAGCTGTTTCCTGTGTGAATGCCCTTTGTTTGGATTATATTAAAGTCTGTTGAAATTGATTCTTCGCCTCCTCGCTCCTTCCATCACAGATTGTGACACCTATATTTTTTATTTTTTCATTCACCTAACTTTGTTCAAGGTACATCATTTTTTAAATGTTCATAATTCCCATGAACATATTTTTATATTATGATAAATAGATGTGAAAATAAATAATGTCTAAAATAAAGTAAATCGAATATATATAGAAAACCCAAAGCACATATACAGATATTCAAGAAAAAATGCACAAAAGACGAAAAAGGGTTTTCAAGCATCAACACAATATGTGTATTTCAGCTTTTAATTGTTGTGTTGTTGTTTTTAATAAATTAGAAAGTGTACTGTTTAACTAAACAGTTTTTTTCTGCACAAAATATCAATTTAAATGAATTTCATACATTTTTACCATGATTTACAGAAAACAACCTCTAAAATGTAATTCAGTGTAACAGTCTTGTCAGGCATATTTACCACTATATCAGAATCAGTTTAAGATATATTAAAATACAAATTAGTTTTACCCCCAATACTACTTACTTATTATTTTTCAACTTTTCAATCTCATTTTGGCCAATTGTCAGCAAGAATTCTAAAATGATATGCTTCTTTATTCTTTTAATACATACAGGACAGAATATGTTCTGTATGCTGTATGTTGTTTTAATTTTTACATATATTTGAGTGTTACACAGAATGACTTAACCCACATTGTGACATTTTATTCTCCCCAATATAATTTGAAACCTTAAAAGTAGACACTTTGCTTGCATTTAATTTAATTCTATGTATATAAAATCACTTTTGTAAGATTTATTTTGATGCAGACATTTAAATGTCTTTGAATCATATATTCATATGGTTCATATCTATGCACAGTATTGTAACATAATGTGCATAAAAATGAAATAACCATGTGCCTTTGTGAGGAAACTATGAAAGCATAACTAGTGTTTTATATATTGTAGATGTTGTCAAATAACACATTTGTATTCGCCTGTAATGCTGAATAACAGTAGATATTGCTATAATAGGGTAATTCATAGGAAATATGGGCCCTGTTTGAAATGCAGACCATTAGGAACAGGAAGGTTTTCCAAAAGCTATTAAGATCCATTCTCTTAGGATAAACCACATAATAATCTGGAGATGTGTGTTTGTGTCTTCCAGACACATGCACCCACTCACAGCTCTCATATTATGTTTTTCACATGTGCGGCCCACTCTTTCCATTCATCTGACCATGTGAGTTATAGCTGTGCGCTTTCTTTTGCGAGGTGTTGCGCTGGAACAAGGAAAGAGGAAAAAGAGCGAAAGCATCGCTCTCTTGAATAAATAAAGATGAAGGGAAGATCAAAGGAGAGGACGCAGTAAGTCAGCTTACGGACGCAGCGGTTAATAGATGAAAGCACGACTGGCTCTCATACATGCTGTCTGTTTTCATTCATCCGGCCCGTCCTCTCATCTCCTGACAACAAGCTCAAGCACTCTGCCCAAGCTTTGCTTCACTGCTTAGACTCGCACCCTAAAAATCAGCGATCCAACTGAAAATCTTGCTAAAAAAATATTTCTACATTTTCTGAAGATCTGTGAGTTGCACTTGCATGTGCAAAGGTGGCTTTCACTACGCCAGTGTGTCATGTATTTTACAGTATGATGCCATGCAGTTGCTAGGGTGCTCTGGATGGTTGCTAGTATGTTCTTAGAGGTTGCCAGGGTGTTGCTAGAACACCATTTTTCACTGCACTGATTTTCAGCATACAAAAAAAGCAGTCGTGGACAGTAACAACGCATTTCTACTTCGCTTCTGTGCTTAGGTATATTTTTAAAGTATCTCTACTTTATCTGAGTATTTTTAACTTTTACTTCACTTCATTCCAAAGCACAAGATTGTACTTTTTTACTCCATTTAATTTCTTAAAAACATGCCATTCCTTGTTATATTCAACTGATCCAGTCAGAGCGAGTCTCCAGTTAGCAATTCAGTGAACACAAGTCTGACTCAAAATTAGCCAAGGATGTGAAATCCTCTGCGATTGTGTGTGCGTGCAACTGCTGTGTGAAAAGTAAGTTACTACTTTCAGAATTTTAGGATTTATTACTTCACGAGACACTTCATGAGCATTTTACCATTTCTTTTGAGAAAATCTTTCGTCATATCATATACAAACAGAAACTTAAATGTCTTCACAGCAACCCGTCAAAATAAAAGTTTGGTTTAACTTGAAGAAACCCTGACAACTAAAGATAGTTATACTACTACTACTACAAATTTTTTATGTAAAATCAATTAATTAGAGATGCTTTTGATGACAAAATGTTATGAAACCATTCAAATTGAATACAGAAAATGTATTGAAAAAATAAGACAGATTTCATAGAGGCTTAACATTGAATTTTTGTTAGACTTTTAATAAATTGCTGTTAAATTGTGAAAGTTTCATGATTTCAATGAATTAGTCATGCTTTTTGATTAATACAATTTAATTTAACCATTGAAAGAGTCTAGAAAAAATGGAAATAAATGGAATCCAGAAAAAGTTAAATGGAAAAACTTTGGGAATATTTGGGAAAAAATAAATAGATTTCAGAGGGCCTTAAATCTGTTATTTAAATGTTTTAACTTGTTTGCACACATGAAGTATCAGTAAGCTATTTATAATATTACTAGTATGATGTTTTAAGAGGTGGCTAATTCGTATTAATTCGTAGGAGCTTACTTACGAGTTGCACAATTCGTATGAATTTGTACGAATGACCTACACCTAACCCCGCCCTTAAACCAACCCAACACTGGGGTGTAGGCAAATCATACAAAATACGAGTGAGGTCGTACGAATTCGTATGAATTAGTCACCTCGTAAAATACGTATGAATTGGTCGTGAGATAGCGTTGGTCCAGCCCCTTCCTCCAGGCATATTAAGCAGTAGAATTATATCAAATATATAAAATAAAATTATGAAATTGAAAAGGAGTACTTAATACTTTCACTGGAGTAATATTTATTAGGGTATCTGTACTTGTACTTAATTTGAGAACTTTGTCCAAAACTGCACTATGGTAATACAATGTACAATACCACCGCACTCTCTGCCGCAGTAACAGCAGCCAGACAGTCTTGTTTTGTTGTAATCTACTTTATGGTGCAGCTAGTCAAGTTTATTTAGTGTGAAACTGTGCAGCACAATGAGGAACAGCATCTTTGAGGCAGCAAGATAGCTTGTACATTACCAGTGATTCAATTGTGAGCATGTTGAGAGCCGCAAACAGTATATGTTTTAAATTACTGCAATCTGTTGAAAGCATCTCATAATAATATACTGTAGATTGTGCTCATGGTGGCAGCTAAATATGAGCACCTACATCTGTCAGCAGTTTACTGGGAAACCGCTCACACTGATGAAGCAAAACATAAACGAGAACAACTTAATAACTAAAAAATATGGGCCTCGTGAAATACTGACGCAGGCTTGATGAAGTTAAACACATCTGTAAAACCTGGCACTGTAAAAGCAGTGAGAAGCGTTTGGCAGATGAGACGCACATATGGGCTGAACTGAGCCAGACACATCCATGCGGTTCAGGATGGGTTTGGGTTGAACAGTGTTATGAGTGTTTTAGTGGGACAGATGCGGAGAAAACAGCAGCGGCCAAAGAGAGGGTGATGGTTATTTTCAATTTATTTAGTGGCTCTATTAAACACTTATCTCATGTGTGTGTGTGTGTGTGTGTGTGTGTGTGTGTGTGTGTGTGTGTGTGTGTGTGAGTGGTTTCTGTCACAGAGTAATGTGTTGAGTGTTTCTTCCTAGTGAACGAGGATGTGACAAGCGTTGACTGCAGGACACGCCTCAGATATGGCACATTTTCACACACAACTTTCACTGCAAGCTTTGCTAATACTCAATAGCAGGGGTGAGAAATCCTAGGCGGTGCTTGTAAAATATATTAAATATTATACATAACTGAGTTTATAGGCTATATAAAGGAATGTTTACATTTTATATTTATATATTTTGGATGAACAAATAGCATTGAAGTCCTCTCTCTTTCTGGAAGACGTAAGAGTATATTAAAGAGATCGTTCACCTACAAAACAAAAATCGTGTTATCATATACTCACCCTCGACAGCTTTATGATTTGTTACATCCTGCGCAACAAAAAAGCAGCTATTTTGAAGAAAGGTTCAGCTGTTTTTGTCTATATGATGAAAGTCAATGGGGTCCAAAACAACACTAGACTTTCATGGTATGGAATCCAATTCAAATTATAAAGGCAATGCCTTTGGAGACGGCTTATGGTAGAGAAATGAACATTCAATTCACAGGCAACAGCTCTGGTGGATATTCCTGAAGTCAGCATGCCAATTGTGCACTCCCTCAAAACTTGTGACATCTGTGGTATTGTGCTGTGTGATAAAACTGCACATTTTAGAGTGACCTTTTACTGTGGACAGCCTAAGGCACACCTGTGCAATAATCGTGCTGTCTAATCAGCATATTGATATGCCACACCTGTGAGGTGGATGGATTATCAAAGGAGAAGTGCTCACTAACACAGATTTAGACAGATTTGTGAACAATATTTGAGATAGGCCTTTTGTGTACATAGAAAAAGTCTTAGATCTTTGAGTTCAGCTCATGAAAAATGGGGGCAAAAACAAAAGTGTTGCATTTATAATTTTGTTCTGTATATGAAACACTGAGACATTTTTCAAAGTATCTTCTTTTGAACACGACAAGAGAATGAGTAAATGCAGACAGAACTATCATTTTTGGGTGAACTATTCCTTTGACTTGTTACTTTCCATAAAGAGTAACAATGTAATGTGATTAGTTACTTTGGTAACACTTAACAACTAGGTTCCATTAGTTAACTTTAGATAATAATTAACTAACATTAACAAACAATTGATGAATCTGTGCTATTTCTTTCCCACAGGGCAAGTCTTCTTCTCCCTTTTCTTCTTTTTAAAGAGAATGTGTTGCTACGAATCAAACACACAACAAGTCCGTAGCAGTGATGTACAAGTAAGACGTCCACTTTCTCTGTGCACACACACATACTGTCTGACAACTTCTCAATCGATTATGTTTTTGCTCTTTCTCTCCGTGATCGGACATGACAGATGCCCTTTGCCTCCCACACTGAAGAAACAGATGCCGGAGAGAATCAAAGCGCCCTCCGCTCTGACATCCTGCTCTCCACTGCCTCACACTTCCTCCACACTTCTCTCACTCCATACATTCTTAGGTCTCAGAGGACAGTATTAGTTTAGTGTACATATGCTATCTAAGCTCTTAAGTTGAACAGATGCTGAATAAAGGTTTGTTTTACAAGGCCAGCTTTTTGACTATAAGCAAGGCTGGTCAAATAGAGCTTATTCTAGGCAAGCATCACTCATTTTCGAAGAGAACCGGTCATCTGATCTGACCGACCATATTATTGTTTTAAGTGACCAATTTTGGCGCTTTTATCTGAAATTGATGCTGTCAAGATAATAGACTAGAATTCAAGTAACCGCAAGTTGAAATAATGGCACACCAGTTCCAATGATAGGCACAGTGGTCAATGACATGAAAATTAAATATTTTATTTTATTTATTTATTGTATGGATATCAGAAACACATCTTGATTTCTAAATTAAAAATAGTATTTTTAGAGCATCAATTAAAAAATGTCAGGGTGATGTACTAATATCATAATAGGAAAAAATACAATTGTGTAAAAAAAATTATACATAATTTGGATAAAGTCCTTTTTGGTTATTATTTCTTAGAAACAAAAAGCAGTTAAGCTTTTTTAAAGTATTAATATTTGAAGAAAAAAATTGCCTGTCAAGTCATGTGGTGTGACCAATATGCAATTAAAAAAGAAAGGAAAAAGGAAATGTTCTCAAATTCAGGACCCTTGCAAACTCATTTGACTGTGTGGCAAGGTCATTAGGTCAAATATCATTTTTATGACAAGGCAAGTTTAGTTCAAGTTGCAAAAAAGACATGAATTTTTATTTGACAGTTACATAATATGAATTTAAATTTCTTGAATTTATATTTATTTTTTTGAAAATAATATAAAGCATACAGAGTTGTTCCTAAGAACTTAGCACATGCATTTTATGCAAAATTATGAAAATATTTCTCCTTTCTTTATCTTAGACACTCCTGACCCACAGAAAATGAAAAAACATAGTGAAAAATATGTGCTGACTTTGTGGTCAAAATGTTCAACTACAAAAAAAGCAATTCATACAGACTATTTTATAAACATAATTCAGCATAATACGTTTGTGGACTTTTAAATACTTACAGCAATGAACTTCACGACTGGCAAATCCAGCATCCGTTCTCAGAAGCACTTACTGTTTGTATTATATGTCACTGCACATTTGTGATCGCTCTTTCTCTCTCGATTATATTTAGTAAAGATTTAGACTCTACGACCAGACTAAGGCAGGTTTCTACCTCCTCTAACACAGAGGTCTGAGGCTTAGTGAGAATGACAAGGCTCGTTCTCTATATCTCTCTGTGTCTGTATGTGTGTTCTGAGGCTTGTGGCAGCACTGGGATCAGGGATTTTGGTACATCACCAAAGGAGCAGTCAATCACTTGAGAAATGTGTGATTAAAAGGACAACCGCCCACAGCGGCGGTTTAGTCTGTGGATGTGTGTTTGTGTGCCTGGGTGAGAACGAGGGAAACGTACACGTGTGGGTGGAGATGTGGGAACCAGACAGGATGCATTTGATGGAGGACACAAAGATGTGTATGTTCAATGTTTGCTTGGGAACTGTTAGCTAAAAATTATAAAATAGCACAGCCAACATAACTCTGTTCGGCCTTAGGACACTTCAACACATGCACTGGTGGTTGCTACTAATTTCTTGACTTCTTTGAGGATAGTGTGCTACAAAGAAAAAAAATATATTGCAAACTGAACCAAATAAAATCAACAATAAGCCAGAGGGATGTGGCAGTATAGTACAAATGCTTTTAAGAAATTCTTATCCATCAGTTTCTCTAATGTGTAAGTGTCCTGACCATCTCTCTGTACTCGAGAGGGAGGAAGTGGAAATCTCAATTCACAAATTATCAATTTTTCCACTATCCATAAACAGATTAGCAGCCCTCCATGTCAGACCGCGGGCTAAAGTCTCTCATGTTCAACACGTAGCTTTCCATCCCGATTAAATTCAGAGCAGGAACGATTACTTACATCTGTAGAGCAAATACTCCAGGATTCACTTAGGCCAAACGAACAATGTGTTTAAAAAGTCATTAAATTTAAACCTCTATCTGGAATAATTTAAATGTAAAAATGAGGCAGAACACAGAAGTTACAAAATATATTTTTAAGATCAGAAAATTGCAGCATTTGTCCTAAATGGGACACCTAAAAATTAATGTCACCCAAACCAATATTGACACCCCTGTTTTACGAAAAACTAACAAAAAAATTATATATTTTCTATATTTTTATTAAATTGTCTTTATTTTCTATATTTTTTACTAGCAATTACTGGGTGAAAATTTGTTTCCTAGCTTTTTTGAAGAACATTTTAAGCCTTTTTTCAGCATAACAGCATTGGCAATAAGTATATATTAAACAAATTAAATACTAAACATATGATAATATCCTTATTAAACATAAAAAATTGATTTGGTAAAAAAAGACCGAATGTGAGACACTCCAGTCTGCAATGAACAGTAAGATTTATACGTTTTTGTGCAATTATGGTTGAAAACTCCAATTTGGAGTGTAATTCATTAGCCAAAAAAGAAAAATACACTCAAAAAAAAGCCTTTTTAGAAAAAAAAAAAATGATTTATGCATGCTGTTTAATTAATGGTAAAACTGCATCAAATTGAATTGAATTGAATATCCCTTACATATTTTATATGTCTTAATCAACTATTCAATTAAAATATTAGATTCAATTTTATATGAATACATTTTTATATTAATTAAATTGTGTAAATCTTTGCTTAAAAAATTGCTTAATTTTTTGAGTCTAAATAATAAAACAATTGACAGCACTATTTATTTATTTATTTTTAAATTCTACAGATATTTTCATGAATTCTTATGGCCATGATAATTGTGTGAAAATCTGATATCGTGACAACCCTGCTCTGAAATACGATTTAATATATTCTAGGTTATGAAAACTGACAGTAAATGCTGTTTGTTTTTCACATGAAAATGTCTCTGAAATCAACCCCAAAACTGCAAATGCCTGTAAAAACAGGGCCCAGTTTACTGTATTAACATGAAAGAATTATCCATATTGATTATTTAAGTGGGTTTAACCTGTATTTTGATTTACGCATTGCAATGTGTTGTGTTTTCGCAAAAGGAAAATGCCTGAAAACTTATTGGACAATAGCACAAAACCACCAGTACCTTTTCTGTTTTTCTACAGGGAACAAAGAAAGGCTTATGGGTTTTATACAGCACAAGGAGAGGGAAATTATGACAAAACCGTCATTACAGCATGAAATATCCCTTTAAATGTTTTTCAAAGCAACACTATCACGCACATACTTCATATGCATACTGCGTGTGAATATGGATCTGACAGCGCTGTAACAGCTCTTGCTCTCTGTCATGGGATCCTGGGAAGAGATTTCATTACTGACCGACCACTGAAGAAGTGTCTCTCTTATCGTCAGCTGTCAAACTCAATCATCTCACTCCACATGTGTGAGTCTGTGTGTGTTTTAATGATCTGTCATAGTCCTGGGCTCTGCACTACAAGGAGCTGCGGAGAAAACTAATTACAACACACTCCATGTTCTCCTCAATCACAAAAGTGTGAAATATTAATCCAGAGGCGGCACAAAGAGCCTTTCATCTTATTATTGCTGTATATTTCATTATTTCATTTCTCTTGCTCATGAAACAGTTTTGAAGGTTCAGGGAGGTATGGCTCTGAAAGAGAACACACACACACACTGCCAGGATTTGATGTTTGATCTAACAGTAATTATTATAAAATAGCAAAAAATAAAATACCACTTCAGAATTGTACAATTAAATCAATGGAGGATCAGTCATTTTCTGTCATAAAAATACAAAAGACTGTACAAAAAAATGAGGGAAAAAAAATCAATAAAAAGGTATATATATATATATATATTTTTTTTTTTAAACTTTTTTATATATATAAAATATTGTGAATATATAACTACTATAGCAGTCTAATATAAATAAACGTAACTTCAAATACGAGTTTTCGCTTTTTTATTAGATTTTTAGTGCCATATTAGAGAAAGGTGTTTTATTACAATGTTTTGATTTGTAAATCCATCTCTCACTTGTTCTCTTTTTCTCTCCAAGCACAACATCTATTCACTCTGAAACATCTATTTCATCCTCACCTCATATTAACTCAAAGACAAACTAACAAGATCTATATATACACTCACTGGCCACTTTATTAGGTACACCTTGCTAGTAATGGGTTGGACACCCTTTTGCCTTCAGAACTGCCTTAATTCTTCGTGGCATAGATTCAACAAGGTGTTGAAGTGTTCAAAGAAACATTCCTCAGAGATTTTGGTCCATATCGAATCTCTCGTTCCACCACATCCCAAAGGTGCTCTATTGGATTGAGATCTGGTGACTGTGGAGGCCATTTGAGTAAAGTGAACTCATTGTCATGTTCAAGAAACCAGTCTGAGATGATTTGAGCTTTGTGACATGGTGCATTATCCTGCTGGAAGTAGCATCAGAAGATAGGTACACTGTAGTCATAAAGGGATGGACATGGTCAGCAACAATACTCAGGTAGGCTGTGGCGTTTAAACGATGATCAATTGATACTAAGGGGCTCAAAGTGTCCCAAGAAAACATCCCCCACACCATTACACCACCACCAGCCTGAACCGTTGAGACAAGGCAGGATGGATCCATGTTTCATGTTCTTTACACCAAATTCTGACCCTACCATCTGAATATCGCAGCAGAAATAGAGACTCATCAGACCAGGCAATGTTTATCCAATCTTCTATTGTCTAATTTTGGTGAGCCTGTGTGAATTGTAGCCTCCGTTTCCTGTTCTTAGCTGACAGGAGCGGCACCCGGTGTGGTCTTCTGCTGCTGTAGACCATCTGCTTCAGGGTTCGATGTGTTGTGCGTTCAGAGATGGTATGCTGCATACCTTGGTTGTAACGAGGGGTTATTTGAGTTAATGTTGCCTTTCTATTATCTCTAACCAGTCTGTCCATTCTCCTCTGACCTCTGACATCAACAAAGCATTTTCGTCCACACAACTGCCGCTCACTGGATATTTTCTCTTTTTCAGACCATTATCTGTAAACCCTAGAGATGCACTGATACACTTTAGTAGAATTTATTTCAGGTTTCTTTGGTGAAGGTTAAAAAGAACAGCATTTATCTGAATTAGAAACCTTTTGCAACATTATAAATGTCTTTATCATCACGTTTGATAAATTTAAAGCATCCTTGTTAAATAAAAGTATTAATTTCTATAAGTCCCCCCCATCCCCCAAAAAACAAACATATAAATTATACTGACTCCAACCTTTTAAATAGTATAGTGTATAATGTTACAAAAGCTTTTTATTTCGGATGCATGCTGATCTTTGGATCTTTCTATTCATCAAAGAATCCTAAAAATTTACTCAACTGTTTTAAATATTGATAACAACAACAACAACAACAATAATAATAATAAATGTTTCTTGCGCAGCAAATCAGCATATTAGAAGGATTTCTGAAGGATCATGTGACACTGAAAACTGGAGCAATCAATACATCAATACTATCAATACATTCAAGCTAAGAGCCTTGCAGTGGAACACAATGGGTTTTCTAACATGCACCTGACTGCATATTGTACATATATTTTGAGTGAAGATCTTTTTCCATGAGCAAAACGTGTTCATAGTATGGTGTACACTGCAGCTAAATCCATGCAGGATGAATTTGTGTCACATTTGGTTAACGGCTAAGCGTGTTGATGAACGCTGTCTTTCTATAGTCCTTGGGCTATTGATAAAGTCATTTTTATTCATATGGTGGGCCGTAAATCTGAGACTTTAGGCTGTGGGGTTAACGCTTCTGCCATTACTCACCTATTCATCATCTTTAATCTGTGCCTTATGGAGCTCTCTCTCTCTCTCTGTGTGTGTGTGTGTGTGTGTGTGTGTGTGTGTGTGTGTGTGTGTGTGTGTGTGTGTGTGTGTGTGTGTGTGTGTGTGTGTGTGTGTGTGTGTGTGTGTGTGTGTGTGTGTGCGTGCGTTTGCGTGTGATTGGTTAAGTCTAGTAGTGTTGGTGAGATTGGCTGGTCTCCAGAGGCTCAGTGAAATGCCAGCTAAATGACAGACAGGATTATGATGTATAGAGAGAAAATGTCAGCAAGGACATGGCGTGAGTACAGATGGAACTGTATATAAAAAATAAAGAAAGAAAGAAATAAGAAATACAAAAATCAACAAGAAACAAACATCAAGAAAGATTGATAAAAACACATGTAAAATGTAAAAAAAACTAAAACAAACATAATGAAAAAATAATGAAAATGAACACAATTGATAAAGAAAAAGAATGAAAGCGAAAACAAATGCAAACGAAAACACAAATAATAACAAGCAAACAAACTAATGAACAATAAAAATGTAAGTGAACAAACAAAAGTAAATGAAAGAATGAAGGCAATTGAAAACAAAAAACAAGAGAACATAACTGAAAAACATATTAACAAAAGAAAAGAATGACACAAAGGAAAGATCAAACAAATAAACTAAACAAATGAGAGAAAGAAAAAAGAACTGAAATATAAACAAATGCAAACAAAAACAAATGAACAAGTGAATGAAAAGAAAGTGAATGAAAGAGAAAAATAATGACAGAATTAACGATGCAAACAAAAACAGAAGCAAACTAATGAATAGCAAATTAACAAATAAAAAGATTTGAAAAGAATGAAAGAACAAAGACGAACATGAATAACAATGAAAAATGAAAATAATGACAATAATCACAAAAAAAGATGACAAATGAGCAACAAAGAGCAAACAAAGGGCAAACTATAAAAAAAACAAATGAATAGACAAAAATGAATGAACATGAATTAATAAACAAACAAAGAACATCTCCATGACTGAAATTGTACACCTGCTTTACTATTTATACAGTCTGTGAGTCTGAGAATAAAGACTCTTTCTGCATTATGTTCTGCTTAACATAATGTTGCATGATAATACATATGGGAATATTATAGGGGCCCAGCTTTGATGACACACGCACCTCTGTCACTCTGCCTACACTGCATATTAATCATATCTTTAACTACAGCCATTATACAAACACATGCACACTATCTCAAACTCAGCAGAACTCCCAGCCTACGCTCTCATCTCTACCACCCATCATTCTGATACCATCCGCCCGACAACACCTGGGACATGATAAGTGTGTGCGAGAATGAGTGTTTCTTCTTTGTCAAGTCACTCAAACACTTCTGCAAACTCAGCAAAATACACCTCGGTCCTTGGATCAGTGAAAAGCAGCAAAATTCAAACCAGCACCAGCGTACTCAATGACCTCTCCCCGCTCTCTTACACTGATCCTGGATCAGGCAATGCGGCTGTTTAAACAAGCAGTAATTGGCCCTCCAGGGTGACTGTGCTCAACTGTAATCCTGTCTGCGCTGTGACTCATGATGGTGAGCGGCTGACCTGAGGTCAGTGAGGCGGCATGTAGCCAATTACTATACAGCACAAACTCAAATTAAAGACATGATCTGGAAACAGTGGTACTGCTAACAGGTGGTCAGCTCAGCGATGACACATTCAGTGCTAACAGCTCACTGATGGGCTTTTACCTGCCAAAATGAATGTAAATCAAGCATCAAGTATTTCATTGCAAGCATAAATGTGATAAATACATAATCTATGTGCAAAAATGCTGCTAAATAGGCTACCAAATTGAAGTCTTTTCACTTTGTACACTTCAAAGAAAGTAGTCCAGCATTATTTGCTAAAGTGAAAAATAAAATGCTAAATGTAAGAAATGTTGTTGTAATTAAGGTGAATAATAAATATCAATTCTAAAATGTAAAGTAACCATATCAGTTTCCTACAGTATTGGTAATAAATACACATGCAATTTGTTCTCATATGGGAGCTCTTGATCACTCAATTTAGTCTTTTGCTAACAGTAATACTAGCACTGATCACTAGTAATAATGACTTGAAAACATGGTGTCTACTATCACTAAGAAAGATTAATAAATGCAAACAAAAACAAGAAAATTTATGAATAAAACAAATGTGAATAAACAATGAAAACGAAAGAAAGAAAAAAAGAAAGAAAGATTAACAAATGCAAAAAAAGAAAACAAACAAATCAATAAAATGAATGTGGATCAAAAATGAAAATAAGCAGACTAGAAAGAGAACAAAAGATTAACAAATGCAAACAAACAAAACAAAAGAAAGAAAGAAAGAACAAACAAACAAACACAACTACATTCATAACAAATGTTTTGGAGAAATGCAGACAGACGAAAGACGTTCTATGTGTGTTTTGATAGCAAGCTACAGAGGCAAAACTGCCGCTAATGCTAATGGTTGCATCTTTTGTCTGTAGAGGAATGTTAACCATCACAACCTCTTTACTTGTTCTCCTTCAGCAAAACAAGTGGTTTACATTTTTAGGCTGATGTTTTTACCCCTGCATTTACATCAGCACAGCATGCGTTTAGAGGCTCTGTCAGTGCGCACACATTCCTGAGGGTGCGCATATGTAAGCACACACAAGTGGTAACATATTGAGCCCATCGCATACACTTTGACCTGCTTTAACCCTATCCCCCAGCTCCCCCATTTGCTGGAAAACTGTCCACCGGGGGTTGGCCGCAGATCTCCATCTAAACCAGTGTTCCTCAAATCTTTCCCTGGAGGTCCAATGTGCTGCAGAGTTTAGCTCCAACCCTGATCAAACTCACCTACCTGTGATTTTCTAATGATCCTGAAGACTCTGATTAGCATGCTCAGGTGTGTTTGATTAGGTTTAGACCTAAACACTGCAGGAATGTCCAGATTTGAGGATCCCTGATCTAAACCCTGCTGCTAAAGCCAGCGCTAAGCTAAAGAGCCCTGGCGCTAGCCTATTGATATAGGATCTGCTTTTTCTGCTAATGACCA
Source organism: Gymnocypris eckloni scoliostomus (assembly GCA_027564155.1). Lineage (NCBI taxonomy): Eukaryota > Metazoa > Chordata > Actinopteri > Cypriniformes > Cyprinidae > Gymnocypris > Gymnocypris eckloni. The sequence goes on along the minus strand of CM050412.1, from coordinate 61,062,836 downwards.
GACTGATTAATAATGCATAGCGTAACCTCGTCCGCATCAGCCTAATTGCCATGATTTGTCGCTCCCAGCAGAGAAGGGCTTTAAAGTGAAATCCATACCCCAAGCGAGGGACACGGCACACACAACAGAACACGGACACACAAACACTTATCCAACACACCAAATGTGGCATGTGTAATTTGGTAATGAATAATTTTCAAGCCTATTTAATATGTGAAGGTCAATGGCATTATTTACTCACCCTCATGACCTGCTTTCTTATATGGAAACAGAAAGAGATATTTTGAAGAATGTGGCGTTCACCTTTTTCCATGAAATTACAAAAATCAGGTATTGGAGTTATCAAGTAAAAAAAAAAAAACTTTACATTTTTAAATAACTTAACATTTTGACATCAACACTTGCACAAATTCATGCAAAATTTTACTTTTGAGTCAGATCTTGTCTATTAACTCTTTTTGAAAAAGTTTCCAGTCATGGCCCCCAGAATATTTAGTTGTATGGATATCTGAACATGCATCATATCAAAATAAAGATCAGACCCTCTATTTAAAAAATAAATAAATAAATGTATTCTTGCTTCAAGCATTGTTTTTTTAATCAACACTTGAATGTGGGCAGGTTTCATAAAAAAACTAAAATCTGAGAAAATGCATTTTATCAAGTAGTACATCTGGACCATATTCAGTAATATTCTCAAAGCAAAGATGCAGCAGATGGCTTTCATCAGCACTCCCAAAGCTTACACAGTCCTTTACCACTTCCTGGATTGACTTTTCACTTGGTAACATTAGGCAGTTTTCATTTTTATATGCATATGCTTACAAATGATATCGCTTGTTTCTGCATCTTCCTTGCCTGTGTTTTTGATCGGGACATTCTAGACTCATTCAGGAGATGCGTAATAGCACCCTGTAGCGTATAACTGTGAGAACACGGAAAACAGAAAATTCTGTGTTTGGCAGGAAGCGTTGTCTCATGAATAACGGAAAACTCCGTGTTTGGTGGGGAAAGAGTTAATTGGTTGATTTTGTTCACCAAACCAGTCTGAATTAATCATTTGCAAACCAATTGTCAGATTCAACTGGTTGATTCAACATTTTGAATAATTTGATCATTTGAATTAATTGATCTAGTTGCAAGTGTTTCTTGATTATTAGTGATTAATGGCTTAAATTTCCATCTGTTCCTCACAGAAGAAGACTCAGAATCCACCAAACAATTTCATTGAAACATTTTTATGATGCTTTTGTGTCATTTCTGAAGATCCAACGCCTCTGTTCCCATTCATTGTTATTGAATGGAAAGCAGCTACCAGGACATTTTTCTAAATTTCTCCTTTCGTCTTCCCCAAAGTCATACAGGTTTCTGTGATTAAATGATGACAGAATGTTCATTTTTGAATAACTATCCCTTTAAGGAGAATGAGAAAGTGTAAAGACAGCAAAACTAAATAAGGGAGGGAGAGAGCAAGAGGACGGAGTGGAGACAAACACTGAGTCTCCCAGGCGCCAGAAACAAGATCCACTCCCTACGGAGAGAGAGAAATAGAAAGAGAGAGAGACATTGGTAAGAAGCTCATCCTTCCAGATCCAGATTCATCTAGATACCAACTTTCCTTACTCTGGTCTATATTTCTCATCAGATGAGAGAAGCAGATATAAGTAAGTATGTGTCAGATATAATGTACTGTTCAAGGACATTATTCACCCTCAGGTTATATTTTAGTGAAACTAATAAGACAACAACATAAGGCAAAAAGTGAGTGAAACAGCGCTTTCCGTTCTTGCTGTTTGAGACACTACCTAGCTATGCTGGTAACACGGATGACGTAAACATACTGTGGTTCTGAGCCAAATAATACCATGTGGAAATGGGGAAGGGGTGGGAACGGATTTGGATTCGGACCAAGCAATTAAACCAAGTGTTTAGACAGCTTTGGTGACATACTTATTAAAGAATCTCCCAAAATACTCAAAGTATCATGTGATATTAGTCTAACAATTATGATTAAAATGTAAACAAACTATACAAATAATTACCCTGTGAGAAATACATGTGCTTAATAGTGTTAAAAGTGCACTTGTAGTATACTTAAAATCTTAAATGTGTATTTAAAAAAACTGTACTTGTACAGTAGATAATATAATATATATTAAATAAAAGTACAATTACAACACTTTCATTACTATGTTACTTAACACACTTATGGGTCTGTTTTAAAAGTGTGCTTTTTTAAGATCTAGCCTACTTAAGTAGGGCAAAAGCATTAAAGTTCTGCTAATTGCATTTCATATAAAGATAACCGTAATATAAGTAAATAGTCTGAAAACATCACAATCAGTTCATTCTTTTAAAGTGTTATTTCTGTAATAAGTACTCTTTTAAAAGTTATGCTACAAGTACTTCTTTTTCACAAAGGTATATTTGCTTGTAAAAACAGTGACAGCATAATGCCCCTGCTGTGATGTGAATGTGTTTTTACAAAACCACATGTTCCCTGAAAACCACTGTACAGTTTAATGCTTCTGAACAGCTGTATGCCGTGACCTGATAAGAGAGATCGAGAGCTCGAGAGAGTCATATCTGAGTCAAACTGAAATAACCGCAATGAAAAACCCACCTGCTCCCCTTTCTTCCCCTGCTCCATCTGTCTCCGTTCACCATTTCATTCTCACAAAAACAAAGCAGTAGTCCTCTACACCGGTGTTACTAACATTAAGGAACAAGCTAGTGTTTCCAACATGTAGTAATGTAGCATAGCTACAGTATTGTTTTTAGCCTTAAAGTCAATAATCAAATCTGCTCATACAAAAATCTGCTCATTATATCGTCCCAACTTTAGATTATGACTAGCTTGTAGCTTGACAAACTACAGTTTCAAATTATCTTCCCAACAGTCCCGCTCTTTCTGAAACACTACAAAGTGATTTCATGTCAGATTTTCTATCCTTTTAATTCATTTTATTTTTAAGCCATCAACAGACTGTCACAGGGTGTAAGCTGATGAGGCAGACACCCTATTAGCCTCTGAGCTATTCTGGGATATCGGTTTAATCCATATGCTACACACATATCAGCTATTCATCCTTCTGTTATTAAGCTGTCACTACACCTAACACACTGTTAAACTTTGCTTGCTCATACCCTCCTCTATGGACACACACACACATATAGTGCTGATGAAGCAGGCTGCTGACAGTAGGATGAATGCAGTGGCCTGTGGTGGGGATAGAGGCGAAGGTAAAAGGTGCTAAATCACATCTGTTTCAGTGCTTTGGGGAGCTTATGGATGATACTCCCATCGCGGAGCACATTCATTCACTTCCCTCCCCATCACCTCCCCGCTGCCAAATTACACACTGTATGAATATGATACACACACAAACACACTCAGACTAACAGTGCTGATGGAGTCGTTGTTTAGTATTACAAATAAATAACCCATCAGTGCTGGAGTAGCTATTTGAACAAATAAGTTAGATGTTGTGAAATAAATCACCATGGCTCATTTATTTGATTAAAAATGTAATATTGTGAAATATTATTACAATTAAATTATAAAATATATTACAATTAAAATATTATAAAATGCCATTTATTTCAGTGATGCAAAGCTGAATTTTCAGCATCATTACTCCAGTCTTCAGTGTCACTGATTTGTTGCTTAAGAAACATGAATTACTATTACCAATGTTGAAAACCAAAAGATTACATAATATCAAAAGAAAACATAATATCAAAGCAATTTAAGACAAAAAATGCTAAATGCTCAAAATATATTGTAACATAAATAAATAAATAATAAATATATCTTGGGAAAAGGACGATGGCAATAATTGGGTGCCAATAACCGTGGCTAACATGCATTGGATAAATCATTTATTTCATCATGAGATTTTCTCCCCACTATCAATTGTTTAACTTCAAAGAAAGGTTAGAATTTTGTGCATTTTTTGAATGAAAGAACAAAAAGATCAATGATGCAGATTTATTTTCACAGCCGCCTTTGCTCATATTTACCAAGCGTGCCAATATTAGTGGAGGGAACTGTATATATAATTTAATAAAGTAAATGCGAAATGTAAATTAATCAAATAACATTGAAACACATGAATGTAGCAAAGGTGGAAACTGAAAATGATCTGCTCTCATGAATCTCACAGAAACTGCATGTCCGATGGCTCTTGATGCTATAAACCTGGCTGGGATTTTCATTAGGGAACAGAAGTGGTTTTGGAGGCAGTCTAGACCTGATGAAATGCAGCATCTGCTCTACTTCTGTTGAGCCAAACCACTTTCCTCTGAGGAGTTCTCATATAGTGCTTTAGCAGCTCTGAAGGGCCAAAATCCCCAAAACACTCAATAATTATACATATACATTTCTGTGAAATATCACATAAACGAAACCCTTATTCTAAACCTGTGTTTGCATTCAATCAGAGCTCTGTCAGCTAAGATCTTGTGTCAGGGAAACTGCACCTGTAGTGTTTTCCCAGTGTCATCATGAGTTAGATTTAAGCTCACTGGCTTCCTGGACGGTCTTTGCTCTGGTGGAAACTGACAGCAGGCACAGCCTTGGAGGAAAATGTATACTATTTCAACGTCCTGAACCTCACACTGAATTTTAATTTAACAATATTTATATAGCATGAATTCCAGTGGAGTATTCCAGAAAGTGCTTAATTGTCATGAAAAAATCATAATGGTCTTAGTGTTGTGAAAGAGAGTGCCTTAAAGGTGTTTTCGCCTCCTCTCTGGAGAACGAGAGAGCAGGCGAGGGGTTTGTCCTAAAAGTGTCGACTTTTATCAAGTCTTTTTCTCCTCTCATTTGAAGTCTGTGCATTTATTCACCACTAGTAAAATCTAACCTAGAAACATTGGCCATTACTGTCTTCAGATCAGGCTTGATAATAAGGTCAAAACCGACATAAAACTAATATGTCTGTAAAATGTCACTGCACAAAATCAATTATATATTCATCCAGGAGCCAAAGAGGTTCCTCAAAACCATTTCCATTCCTTTCTCCGTGTTCCCAAATTCTCATCTGTCTTTATTTAGTTTCTATTCTCTCTCGATTCAATCTGTCTTGGCTAAATGTGTGTGTGTGTGTGTGTGTGTGTGTGTGTGAGCAGGACAGAGCGAGATAGACAGGGAAGAAACAGCGGGCGCCCTGGGCAATCGTCACATCAGCTCAAAGGTCTAGGAGCAGGAGAAAGACATCTTAGAGGCCACGCTGAGTTAGCGCTTTCTCCCAGCAGTCTGTCTGTGTGTCTGGGAAAGTGTTATTACTTTTATTACAGAGTCCCAGAGAGGAACTGAGAGCGTATCAGAGCATATAGCGGGGCAGAACAGGAACACTGATGTCATTCCCCTCTCAACCAACCCATCTGAGCGCAGTAACTATGACCTTCACTGGACTGAATAAGAGGAAGGTTACAGGTGCAGAATGATTCAGGTTCTATGGACAAAATCTATTAATTAATGATGAAACAATATTACATTAAATATATGTGTGGAGTATTCTTAATTTTATTTCTAATTCAAATATTTAGGTTGTTTATCAGTTTATATGTATGATTATAGAGAATCTTTCCAACAACATATTTTACAGTAAATTCTAAATGTACTGTATCTATAAATAAAAGTTCCAAAAGGGGGGTTTCGCATTATTTAAAAGAACCATTATTATTTTAGTGTGAAGAACATCTGAATAATCTCAAGAACCTTTTCCACTATAAATAACCTGTTGTGGAATGGAACGATTCATTAATGTTAAAGGTTCCTCATGGAACTATTGATGCCCATAAAGAACGTCTCAGGTTAGTCATCTCAACCATGGTTCCCCTGTGAGCGAGACACCGCGTCCCCTAGGGGTCGCAGAAACGCTCATGCGTCCACTTTGAAGATACATATGTAAAAACACCACCTGTTGAGGATGAGAAAAGACTTGCTCTATGGCCAGTCTTCAGCAAACAGTGCCGGAGAATACATCATCAGCTTCTCTAATGTCAGGCAAAGCATGGCTAATTAAAGAACAGAAAAGTCACATTAATTAACTCATTGGTTTGAACTGTTTAATGTGCAAAATATAACTAAACTTCAAAATAAAAAAAATCTGTATTTATATAAATATAAATGTATTTTTAATTATAATTAATATATTATATTAAAGTTGTTCAAATAGTATTATATAAACAGTATATATATATTTTGTTTATAAGTATGGCTTGGAAAAACCTTATTCTAAGTTTTATCTGAAATAACTTGTTTTCCATGCACCTGGCTCACTAGGTCCTGGCCGATCACTCAGGGGTTACCACTTGCTCTCAAGCTTACTGAGGAACTGTCTCAACAGACCTCTTGGTAGCGTACACCCTTTCTTTTCCCTTTTTTCTTTTTGGACCCAACATATATGGGACAGGGGAGCGGGCCCAAGGCACAAGCCGGGCTTTAACCAACTCAAAAAGGGCAAGCTGTGCCGTAACCCTACCCTTCGGGATTTTTAGAAAGAACGCAGAACCTTGATGTGCGGACTTACCACTGAGTGGATTTTAGAAAGTGCCCAAAGTCTCGCGTGTGCACTTATTAGAAGAACGTTCTATGCCCTGGAGCGGAGAACTACTCATTCCTCGGAGTGAGAGGGAACTCAGACGCTCAGAAGGGAGCGGCAAGCTCATAGATGACCCTCTGGTTGAGGGGAGCAATGCTGGCTCGACCAACAAGGCGAGCGACCTATCACAGAGCTCTGGGGGGCGGAGAAACTCGGACGCTCAGAAGGGAGTGGCATGCTCATAGGTGACCCTCCGGTTGAGGGGAGCAGTGCTAGCTCTACCGACGGCGAGCCCTGGAGAGCGGAGAACTCATTCCTCGGAATGAGAGGAACTCAGCTACCAATGAGGAGCTCTAGAGCGGAGAACTCACTCCTCAGAGTGAGACCTATAACGAGCTCTGGAGAGTGGAGAACTCATTCCTCAGAATGAGAAGGCACTCCGCCGCTCAGAAGGGAGCGGCAAGCCCAACCATGAGCTCTGGAGAGCGGGGAACTCATTCCTCAGAATGAGAGGGACTCCCCGCTCAGCAGGGAGCGGCATGCTCATAGATAACCCTCTATAGTGAGGGGAGCAATGCTAGCTCGACCAGCAAGAGAGATCACAGAGCTCGGAGAACTCATTCCTCAGAATGAGAGGGAAACTCAGGACGCTCCGCAGGGAGCGGCATGCTCAAAGATGACCCTCTAATGAGGGAGTAATGCTGGCTCTACCTATAACGAGCTCTGGAGAGCGGAGAACTCATTCCTCAGAATGAGAAGGAACTCAGACGCTCAGCAGGAGCGGCATGCTCATAGATAACCCTCTATAGTGAGGGGAGCAATGCTAGCTCGACCAGCAAGGAGAGCGACCTATCACAGAGCTCTGAGGAGCGGAGAACTCATTCCTCAGAATGAGTGGGAACTCAGACGCTCCGCAGGGAGCGGCATGCTCACAGGTGACCCTCTAACGAGGGGAGCAATGCTAGCTCTACCTATAACGAGCTCTGAGAGTGGAGAACTCATTCCTCAGAATGAAAGACACTGCCGCTCAGAAGGAGCGGCATACTCATAGGTAACCCTCTTATCGTGAGGGGAGTAATGCTGGCTCTACCCTTGCAGTGGTGACCAGAATGACTGAAGATCCAGGAGGATCCGCAGAAACCTCCGAGGGGACTCACATCCAGACCATCAGTAAGGCAGTTCGAGAATACAGAACCTGCCTGAAATCATCATAGGTCCAGCCTGACTGCAGTTCTTAGTTGGGAACTCATTCCTCAGAATGAGAGCCTATAATGCTACCTATATCGAGCTCTGGAGTGCGGAGAACTCATCCCTCAGAATGAGAAGGAACTCAGACGCTCAGCAGGGAGCGGCATGCTCATAGATAACCCTCTATAGTGAGGGGAGCAATGCTAGCTCGACCAGCACGGAGAGCGACCTATCACAGAGCTCTGAGGAGTGGAGAACTCATTCCTCAGAATGAGAGAACTCCGCGCTCACAAGGGAGCGCCTCTAGGTGCTTGGCAGGAAACTTCCACCCTAACCTCGGTCGGTGGAGTTTACGGTGGTTACAGGGAATTAGAGAGGAATGAGAGGGCTTGCCTCTCTCTGACCCGCGCCTCTGTCTCACCCTAGCCGCAGGAGGGGAGGGCATGAGTCGCTAGACTAGCCTTCTAAGCCCATATCTGATCCTCAGACCGAGATGGGCTAGGACCCCTGGTTGTTCGGGCTCAGACCTGGACCTTATCCAGGACTTTCAGCAGGTCAGTCTGGTGCGCCTCTGCAGGCAACGAAGCGACGGTCTGACCTGCTGCTGCATATGCCCTGCCATTTAAGCGAGATTCAGGGGCTTAGATGGCCAGGAGGGAGCCGAGAGAGGATGTCTCGCCACAGAGAGATAAGCTGGTTATCATCTCTTGCACAGGGGCATCCTCATAGCCATTTTCACGCATCCTCAGTGTCAGCATAACTAGTATGCTGAAACCTATGAATACGAGAAAAATAGCTTTTCCCACTTCTCAACCTCCACATCGAGATTTATGAAGAAAGGAAGGCTCACTCGAGCTGGGGGTTATTTTAGATTTATTTTTATGATCCATAACCTCCAAAACTCGCGTTCATATGCAGCGGAGCACTAGCTGCTGCATCTGATGATGTCAGAAAGATCGCATCATCACAATCCAGCAGCTCACTCTCGTTCTCGGCCGGCGAGGCGGTCCCTTTCCAACACATCGGCCACATCCAACTGCGAACCCCACGATTTCATTCGCCTCCGTGCCTCGGCAACGGTGGGTCTTGAATCGCGGGAAGCAGACGGCTGCCCCTCTTTCCTCGAAAAGAGGGACAGGCGAGAGCTGAGCTTCCTCATAGAGAGCCGCTCACAATGCATGCAAACCGCCCCCTCAAGGACATCGCGTGCGTGCTCCATGCCCAAACAAAAGACGCAACAGTCGTTTGTGTCATCGGGTGTCAAATAACGAGGACACGGATCCACACACTTCCTAAACGCCTTGCTAGTGCTCGCCATAGTAGAGTTAGAAAACTGTACTCTTACCAGATTCACTCTGCACGCTTCAAACAAACCAGTCAGTGAAGACGAAAAAGCTGATGATGTATTCTCCGGCGGCACTTATATTGTGACCGCCAACAGGTGGTGCATTTATAAGTTGCTTTGGATAAAAACATGTCTGCTAAATTAATAATTGTAAATTAACAAAATATTTTGAAAAGTTGAAAACAGTTGTGCTGCTTAATATATTTGTGTAAATAAACCATGACATTTGTTTAAGGATTTTTTGATGTATAGAAAAAAATATATACAGTATATATACAGTCTGTTGAGTCATATAATTATTTTTTTTTTAAACCACAGTCATATAAATAGTTTGTGTGCAGCTGTTGTCAAATGACCGTTTGATGTGCTGGCTGTGCTTGTTTCTCAGCATCTAACTCATCAACCTCAATCAAGAGGACTTCACACACACACACACACACACACACACACACACACACACACACACACACACACACACACACACACACACACACACACACACACACACACACGCATGCAAGCAAGCACACACACACACACACATACACGCACACACGCACGCACGCACACACTGCAGTGAGTCATGCTGGACAGCCACAGCATCACTGCAGCACTTGAGATGAGTCTGATCAAACTCTGAGAGCTCAGAGCAACAGATATTTGCTCTGTAATGACAGAGATTTCTACAGAAACGTACAGGGTGGAGTCATCTCAACCTTTACAGAGATTCTATCGACTGAATGCAGAATACAGAATGATCCAGAAATCCCATGCAGTCCACTTTGAAAGTTATACTGCTGCAAGAGGTTATTGAGGATGAGAAAAGACTTGCTCTATGGCCAGTCTTCAGCAAACAGTGTCATTTGAGAAACCACGACTCTCTAATGTCAGGCAAAATCAAACTTTAAAGAACAGGAAAGTCACATTATTTAACTCATTAGTTTGAACTGTTTAATGTGCAAAATATAAATAAACAAATAAAAAATTATAAATGTATTTTTAATTACAATTAATATATTTTATTAAAGTTGTTCAAATAGTATTATATATACAGTATATACATTTTGTTTATAATTATGGCTTGGAAAAACCTTAAAAAAAAGTTTTAGCTGAAATAACTTCAGAATCAGATACAGGATTTAACTTTTTATTAAAATTAATAAATGGTTTAGGTATCTTTCTTTCTTTCTTTCTTTCTAAATAAAAGCTTTGTGGATTTTCTAAAAAGGCAGAATTGTACATGCACATTGTGACATTTTCTCACAATTAGATAATATAATTATGTTAATCTCATTATGTTAATTATCCAGTTAAAACAATTCACATGAAAAGATTATGTTATGTTATAAACATAATCTCATTATGAGTACACATATTGATCTTGATAAGTGTATTAAAAATATATATTTATTTTTTCTTGGCCTAAAATGTCATGGCAGTGAATGAATAACTAATTTTGTTCTAATCTTCCAATCTGTAACAAACCAAACATGAATCCTAATCAATATAAAAGGTTTAAATGGCCGTTAAGTGTTTTTTTCTTATTCTTTTCAGGCTCTGGCAATGCAAGTTTAAGTCCAGATTTCTGATCTCATTCCCTCAACCTCTCTCATCATTTCCTGTCCTCTCAACACAACCGCTATGAAGAAAAGCGGCAACAAGGCCTAAAATAAAAATGATATTGGTGCAAGCCTTGAACAAATCAATCAGATTCCTTTTCATACTATTCCAGTTTGAAATTGCCTCAATTTTCCGACATCACGGCTGTGCCCTTGGCGGAAAAATGAAAACCACCGATCAATTTCAAACTAGCCTACACAAACACACACTACTCGTACACAAACAGTACACACTTTTCTAATCTGATGCTTCTACCTCTTCCTACCTCAGTGCAGTAATAGGCTCCCAAACAGACATCAGTTCCACATCAAACACACACACACGCACACGCACACGCACGCACACACACACACACCACACACACACACACACACGCACACACACACAGCAGGCAGAACAAAGGCAGACATCAAAGAACCATCAGCAGAGCTGGTCAGATCCTTTTATCCTGTCGTGAGTCCAAAAGCGTTCCCAGGAAAACAAACATTGCACTCAGAGCAGCAGTCCACAGACAGCACTGAGATTCAGCACAGCTCTGAGATCAGTTCAGTTGATTCACTGAATACATTTAAAGTTCTGTGTGCCAGTGAAATGAGAGGAAAGTGACAGACTCAGACACTCTGTAAATATCCTTAATTCACCATGTGGGCAGGTTTGTTTACCCTCTTAAAAAAGAGAGAAAAGTAAAAAGGAAAAGAAAGAAAGGAAAATCTTCTCGGATTTCTGAAAATGCCTGAAAAACCTGACTAAACCTCACTGTGAGAAAAAAAAGGCACATTATAGAACCACATAAAAACAAAACAAAAAGCAATACAAAACATCCCTAAATGGCAAGGAAATGGCATACGTATTGTCATTAAAAAAGATTTATTTCTGGATTTGTAAAAATGTCCCCCGAGGAATAATAATAATAATAATAATAAAAATAAACTGACAATACCTCATTGTGGTCACAAGAAAAAGGCACATATCAGAACTATATAAAAACAAACAAAAGAAAACAAAACAAAAATAAAATCAATACACGAACATCAAACACAAAAACAGCAAACAACAAAACCATTCAAAACAAAAAGCATCATACAAAACAAAACCATACAAATAACCCCAAACAAAATCATGTTAAACAACAAAACAAAAAGCATTAAACAGCAAAACAAAAAGAGCTAAACAACAACTAAAAATAAATTAAATAAAAACAAAACATCCTTAATTCTGTTTTTTGGAATGAAAAAATACATTTCTCTCTGGATTTATGAAAATGTCCCCTGAGGAATAAAAAAAAACCCGGACAATACCTAATTGTAGGAAAAAACAAACGTGCATATCATACATAAAAACAAAACAAACAAACAAAAATAAAAAAATCTACAAAAATACATAAACAAAACAAAACCATTCAAAACAATACGAATTAAACAACAAAACAAAATCATACAAAACAAAGAAAAACAATGCATACGAACAGAAACTAAACAGAAAACAAATTGCATGCATGATTAACGCATTTGCCACAGTGTCATAGTGTCGTAAATGTTGTGGGACAGGGAAACAAACAGAGCAGAGCTGACACACAGGAGCGGGCGACAGGGCATAGCCTGACATTTGTGAGTGTGTGTTTGTTTGAGTGTGTGTGTAACTGCAGGGTCACTCAGGCATGCAAGAACACAATCACGCTTTGAGGGACACCTGCCAAGCTCTACTACACGCAAAGGAATAAGGTCTTGAACACATAACATACTGATTTATACAAAGGTACAAACACATCCCAGCATTCCACTCTATAGTTTGTAGGATGAATTTAAGAGCTGTGACATGCGGTGGACATCTGAAACGAGGAGGACAGGCCCAGCTGACAGAGCAATAAGCCAATCATAGCACAATGTAAGCACAGTTACCCTCTCACATTCCTGCCACACTTTTTAATCTCATTAGCTCACTAAATGATCTCATATTTAAAAATATTTATTTTATACTGTCATTTATTTTCTTCTGAATCTTAAAAGGCAGAGTTAATGACTCAATTCAAGTACAAAAGCCCATGCTAATAACGGCCTGTTTTTAATAAATTAAAATATTTGTGGGTATATCATGTGTTTATATAAGATTGTGTGTGTGTCTGTGTGTAGTGTGCCTATAAACTCCAGGCTATAGTCTGCTCATAAACACACACACACACACACAAGCTACAGGATCAGGTAGCTATTGCCCAATAAATAATGTCCCACTCTGGCAGGAGTTATTTAGTAATTTTATCACAGTCTAAAAGAAGAGAGAGGAAGAAGTGTGGCCTGATAGATGGAAAGATGTGCGTGAACAGAGATAAAGGAAAGAGAGAGAAACAACCGATAAAGTGACAATCACACAGTGATGCAGCATGACAAAGAACATCACCGAGCAAAGAAAATAGTGTGGCGTAGAGGAAACAGATCACGACTGGAGGAAGAACAGAAGTGGGTTGATCCATCACTATAGGATAAAGCATGGAACTGGACTCTTGCAGTCTGAATTATTTTATTATACTATATTATTTTAAAATACAGTAAAACAGGAATATTGTGAAATATTATTGCAATTTAAAAAAATGTTTTTCCTATTTGAATATATTTTAAAATGTAATTTATTCCTGTGATATATCTTTCAGCATCATTATTCCAGGTTTCAGTGTCACGTGATCCTTCAGAAATCACTCTAATATTCTCATTTGATGCTCAAAAACACAAATAGTTGTGCTGCTTTATTTTTGTGGAAATTCGTGATACATATTTTTCAGGATTTCTTAATGAATAGAAAGTTCAAAAGAACAGCCTTTATTTGAAATTGAAATATTTTATATCATTATAAATGTCTTTACTGTCACTTTTAATTAATTTAATTAATGCATCAACTTAAAAAAGATTGAAAAAATCTTACTGACACCAAATTATAGAGTATCTGTAAGACTGTGAACATTTAATTCAAGACATTATTACAAAAATGTAAAAAAAAATAATATTCAACAATTTTAAAGATTTTATTGTCGAGATGGTAACTAGAGGTCAATGTGACAAGAAATGTTACATGCTACTAAATTTCAAAAACTCGCTAGTATTCTATTCCAAACACGCTATTCCTCCTTAACAACACAGACAAAATGACTGGAAACGGTGCAGACTTGTGCAGTACAACAAAGTAACATGTACAAATTATGCTCCATCTATCTTTCTTCATCCCACACAGTGTCCAAAGCCCTCCTACTGCCTCGGAACAAACCGACAGCGCTTAAAAATGATAAACTGTGAGCAATGTGACTCATGTTGATGTGATATAAGCATGCATCTTCATGTTAATCATTTGCTACAATCTTGGAGCACAATGGTGTGTGCGGTTTACATGAGATTACACTCGGTTCGTGGAAATCAAGCATGTTTTAGTGGAAATGCAGAGAGACAGCAGTGCTAAGATTAAGTCCTCTTTTAACGGGCGTTAGAGTTGTTTTATCATTGTACAGGATTCACAAGATTAAGAGGTGAAAGAGGTTTATATTTAATACCCATCATTTTGGTGAATGTAAGTAGTGGTAAAAACAGTTCTGATCCTCTTTTTTGTTCCAGCGACCTGTTGAGCTAGATTTGACCTTCTATGTCTGACCTGACAGATTAACAGTGCAAGAACCAGGACAAACACAGAGGTGTTACACAAGAGCTCAATAATGTTAACAGGTGCACACAGAAAACTCTCTCTCTCTCTCTGTGTGCCTCCTCCATGACCTCGGCATGATACAAAGCTATGATCACATCCTGTTACCCATCATCCCTCTCTCTCACTCCCTGTGCCCGAGGTCCACATTAACCACGGCAAATTGCCCAGCCATAATTACAGCTCATTTTCCGCCATGCCATTATGCTTTGGGTCAGTTCAGCGATTAGATTTCAGAATCACTATCTCCTGGATGGCAAGAGAGCACTTCAAATGGCAATTTAAAGGTCTCGGTTTTTAGCAGCCCATCAGAGTAATTTTGCACACTTTTTTCTTTCCTCGATTCCATATGTGCTTCTGTGAGTGTGCAGGCATAAAGAGCAGGATAAAATAAGTGTATAAAATATCTATCTATCTATCTATCTATCTATCTATCTATCTATCTATCTATCTATCTATCTATCTATCTATCTATCTATCTATCTATCTATCTATCTATCTATCTATCTATCTATCTATCTATCTATCTATCCATCCTGCAGATAGTCATTCTGAAGAGCTCGGTGAATTCAAGCATGGCACTGTGGTACTTATGGGAACCACCGGACACTGGAGCAGTGAAACCTGTTCTGTTGAGTGACAAATCACGCTTTTCTGGTGATTCGCGGGTCTGGGTTTGGCAGATGCCAGGAGTACATTAGCTGCCTGACTGTTTTGTTCCAGCTGTAATGTTCGGTGGAGGATAATGGCATGGGGCTGTTTTTTCAGGGGTTGGGCTGGGCCCTTTACTTACAGTGAAAGGAAATCTTAAAGTGATAGTTCACCCAAAAATTTTAATTACTCCATGATTTAATCAAAACAGTCTTATACATCTCAGGCAATCCTAGGTGTATAACACTTTCTTCTTACAGATGAATACAATCGGAGTTATATGAAAAAATATCCTGGCTTTATAATGGCAGTGAATGGGGGTCGAGATTTTGAAACCCAAAGAAGTGCATAAAACCATCATAAAAAGTGTTCCACACGGCTCCAGAGGGTTAATAAAGTGTTTGTGAATCTATGTGTTTGTGTAGTAAAACATATCCATATTTAAAACTTTATAAACCATAATCTCTAGTTTCCGCTAACTGTCGTAAGCTTGTTCAGTGGCGTTCCAGCGGATGACATAGGATGTAGTGTAAGCTCCAAGCAGCGAGAAGTGAAAAATGCAGAAGTGCAGAGGAGAAAGTAAAACAAATCACAGGCCATGAATAAGAAGCCCAAAACGAAGAATGTCATTATAGAAGCTATGAGACTGGCTACATCTACGTCCTACGTCATCCACTGAAACGCCACTCTCTTGTGAACAAGCGTACAATAGTTAACGGAAGCTAGAAATTATGGTTTATGAAGTTTTAAATATGGATGTTTTTCTCACACAAACACATCGAAGGCCTTTATTAACCCCCCCAGAGCCACGTGGAGCATTTTTTATGATGGATAGGTGCACTTTATTGGACTTCAAAATCTTCATTGCCATTATAAAGCTTGAAACAGGCAGTAAATTGTTTTATATAACTTTGATTGTATTTGTACAAAAGAAGAAAGTCATATACATCTATGATGGACTGAAGGCGATTCAATTATGGAGTAATTTTCATTTTTGGGTAAACTATACCTTTAATGATTCAGCACACCAAGACATTTTGGACAATGCTATGCTTCCAACTTTAAGAAAACAGTTTGGGAAAGGCCCTTTTCAATTCCAATATGACTGTGCTCCTGTGCAAATAGCAAGGTCCGTAAAGACGTGGTTGGATGACTTTTGACAGATCCACACAGAGTCCTGACCTAAAGCCCTTTGGGATGAACTGAAAAATTGCAAGCAAGAACTTCTCATCCAACATCTGTACCTGACCTCACAAATGCTCTACTACGGGCAGAGAGTCCCAAAGAAACACTCCAAAATCCTGTAGAAAGGACTAACTAACAATCTGTCTGTCTGTCCATCCATCTGTCTATCCATACACCCATCCAAGCATGAAGTTCCCACGCTTCCTCAAAGCAATGTGTTTTCCTCAAAGCATTATTCAGAATCTTTCTCTTTTGCTCTCATTGTGTGAAATTATACTCAAAGATGAGAGCGTGAGACACAGCGAAATGCAACACATCAGGCTGCACATGTGCACACGTGCCTTTTCCTCCCCGCATCTATTTTTCTCGCCCTGTGAATTCTTTCAGCGCTTCATCCATCCATCTGTCAATATCCGCGGTTAAGAGGGAGAGAGAAGGCATTATGATGAAAAATAAATGATGTGATGAAAGCAAACGAAAGCAGCAGAACTGAGGTCATATAGGGATGACATGTGGATGAGTATCTAGCAAAGTCCACTGCCAACAGTTCATCTGACTAATGGGAAGTGTGTATGTATGACAGCTGTACGTTCCCGCAGCTGTATTTTTAGCACTACACATTGAAGAAAATCTCTGGGTAAGTAAAAGCAGCAGAATAGAGAACAGCACTTATGAAATATTAACAGCATGTTAAACCTTATCAATCTGAAATTATTCGATACACAAAATAACAACTAAACCTTTGGAGACAAAATGAGAATTTTGATTTCATCACATCACACAGCCTTTCTCAATAAAAACAGTGTTCACGCTTATTGAAAACACATTACAAACACAGAACGATTATTGGGCAAGCTATTCAAAACAGCTCTCGCTAGATTTGGAAGCAATCATTTTCAGCACCAATCAACCGAGCTTCAAAGTTCATGCTTGGCATGAAATGTTAATTGATTTATGGACACATTAACCTTGCATTTTAAATATTCTTCCAACTCCCACAAACACACTGTTGCTAAATCACACACCTATCTGAGCGATCTCTAAAGAGGTTAGCATTTCCTGCAACAGGCATAGCAGATTACAGGCACTTAACTGAAGTTCCTTGCTACTTCATTAGCCGAGAATTGAGACCCTTTATCGCTACTTAAATCTATTAAACAATTATGTTATCAGCAAGAGAAAAAAAGAAGGGTTTTGTGGGAGATTTTGCCTACGAGCACATACACTCACCCACATACTCACAGAGACTTGAAAGGCTTATATTTAGTACCTTGACAACAACAGAGTGCATATTCTGCTCATGTAACCCTCTCTAACTTCTCCTGCCTCGGTTTGCTCACTCTTTCTTTCTCTCGTTATCACTCTAGGCTTCGAGTCACGTTGAAGCTGTAAGAACAGAACGTTCTGAGCTGAATTTATTAAATAAATATTCCAAACTTAATTGGCCCTACACACACATAAGGCGAGACACAAAATAGACACAAACACAGGGTTTAGGACTGGCCATATGTCCTCGGGTCCTGCCGTCACCTTCATTATACTCTGCCAGATGTCTGTATGTGGTTTGTAGCAACAGTAGAGTTTAATCTGATCTGCTACAATACAGTTTTTGGAAAATATTTTAAAAGAAAACAAGGTAACACTTTAGATTAGGGAAGACATATTCACAATTTACACTTTCAGTGCATCATGGTTTGTAACGTAGTAGTTATTAATTTGCCCAAAGCCATTCAAAATTCAGTTTTGTGTGATAAATTAATTATGATCTACGGAGAAGCTATTGAGAACCACTGTGGTACTGTTTTACCTCTTTATAAACCTAGTTCAGTAAATTAATTCAGATACTTTCCTAACCATCTGATTTATTTAAAATAACTGATTCAAATGATTCTGAACTGCCAACAGAAGCTTGATTGCTAAAATATTGTCAGAGAAAATATAATGCTGTGTTTGATAACACTGCCACTGATTCAGAAAAACGGCTTCATATTTCAAGAACAGCAACACTCACACCTCACTATTGAGAAATGTAGATAAACTAATAACTGCCAAACACTGGAGACACATGAGAAGGAATAAACCTCACGTGGCTGATCCATAATGAATTTCTGCATGTACTGATTCACGGTAATCATCTAGAATGTCATCACGGTGCATTTCTGGAACAGTGTGTGGACTTTTATTGACAAAGCTTAGTGTCTCCCACTGAAAAATCATTAAGAATGAGTTGGGTGACAAAATCAATGACTCCCTCTCTCTCGATCTCTGTCTATATTTTATCAGCAGGGATGCTGGAGGATTGGATGAATCGAAAGATTGAAAGAGGTAAAGATGCACAAAAACACTTTTGAACAGAAATTTAGTATAAAGATATTCTGTAAATCTCAAATAAAACTCATCTAATTCACATCGAAAGAGTTAATATAACTTTACTAGTTATAGTGTGAAATAAACATGAATGAACATCAGAAGGTATCTTGTTTCAACAACAGAAAGATGTCAATACACACCATTTTTCAAGTTAAAGTCCTTGACATTAATCTACTCTCCTGTCTGGTTTGTTTGTCAGAAGAAATGACAGATACTACATTATGATTGGTCAGATCGCCTGTCAATCAAACTCCTGGTGAAGGGTCAATTGGGAGAGTTTAAAATAAGAAATAATCACATTATGACATAAATACTCAGACTGCGAGATAATTTGTTGTATGAAATATAAAACACAACTGCAAGATTAGCAAATGTGAGATATTAAATGTACAGTCACATGTACTGTTTTTAATCAAACGTTTGCCTGCAAAATCCTGTCATTTAAATACAATCGCACAATTTCCACACAAATTTTGCAACGGGTTCAAGTTGGAATTAAACAAACAAAAGCAGCTTGGTGTGAAAGGGTGAAAACTTCTGTGTGAGTTATGTTTCATGCAACTCTTTAGACAATTTTTGATTTTTTTTAAACATTTTTATATTACATCACAATTGGAAAATATAGTGTTAATCTGAGATATGATAAAGTCATATTATGAGATTTATAGCCTCAATAGTGAGATACAAAGTCACACTGTGATTGCATGCGACTGCATCTTAAGTCACAAAACTTACAATTACCAGAAAACAGTTTTTTACTGTGAGATGGAAATGGGGTCAGAGGTCAGGGAACAAGCAACTTTATATAGAACTTCACCTGGATATGAAGGTTTCCCCAAAGTAAACACATTTCCAGGCTATTGTTTCCATATCCCTGTGGTTTTGAGGGAAGGTCACTTCTATTACTGATCCAAACATGACTTTTGAAACACTATATGAAAAGAAACAATGGCAGGAATAACAACAGCACGGCATTAAATCTTTTTATGGATGTCTTTACCAGGATGTGCCACACGGTTTAAGTTCTTCCTGTCATTCTAGTGACTTCCTACCATTTGCCCCTTTTTTACCTTTCTTTTCTTTTGGACGACAAATATTTGACAACAATCCAAATACACTCAAAATGCACAAAACCTCCATTACACGTGTTTGAAACTGAAAAGGAATCCGAGGAAGGAGATTTCAGAATAAATGACTAAAAAACCAGACCAATGCAACACCAAAGCACTGAATTAATTTGCAGATGACTGTTTTCTCTTCTTTGTATTTTGGATTTTCATAACCTGTGTTTCAGGACGGCCCATGGGGCATCCAGCCGACCTCCCCCTGGCTTTCATAAACTATGAGAGATTATGAAATTGAAATAACCGCCACAGAGATCCGATGAGGATTACCATATGTGAGTGCAGTGTGCCGTGCAGTTTTATGAATTAAACCACAAAAACCCTCCACATTGGACTATTCAGATTATTCACACTCAATTAACTGTAGGGGCTGTATTGTTTTAATAAAGAATCAATATTAACAGATGGTCTGATGTTTAATAAGGCAAAGGGGGAGGCTGGTTATGAGCAAGCATAAATGTTTTTTTTTTTTGTTAAAGACTCTCTCCCTTCCTCTTTACCTACCCTCTATGCTTTAGAATAAGAAAAACATATGATGATTAAACTAAAATCTGAATGAACAGATGGTTTGCCTTTTGAGAAAACTGCCATTTTTGAATGTCTTCCCTCAAGCCAATCTGATTGGGTGTCTTGTTGAAAAGATCCCTCCATTTTTTAGCAAAGGCTTGCATAGAGGAGAAACAAAGAGCAGAGGTTATCTCATTTTAGACTAATGGCTGAATAATGGCTTTGGTCTAATACTAGAGGCTAAGGTTTGTTCGGCCATCCGTTTCAGAAATACCAACAAAAGAGGGAATTAAAACAAATAGCCTGTATTTTCCTGTCCATTTACACTGCTTGTTGTACAATTGAACCGCAACTGTGCCTCATACATGTAATTATGGTAATTAAGGTTTAGGCAGTTATGTACACAAGCCCACATCTGTGTTGATCTTCGAGGGAAGATGTTGAGCTATATTCGCTGTGCTCAAATCACACACTGCGCAAGGGTTTCCATGTAGTTCAGATAAGCAGGACTTGCAATTGTCATGTCAAACTGACAGCATCTGGATGTAGAAAATAAAGTCTAAAAGAGTATTTCTATTAATAATGACCAAAAATTACACAATAGTTATCTGAGGACTGTTATAAATTATCGGTTTACACTGCATTTTCTGTCAAATGTAGTGTGTGATATGCAGCCAAAATGTTTTACAGATCTCCTCCAACATCCTACTTTACAAGACCGCCAGGTCACCAACCTACACAATGCTTATAAATGTGGTTTTAAAATAAATATTGTCCTTCCCACCTTTCTATTCACACTGGCTCACACTGAGGGCAACTTTGGTGAGAGTTTAAGTTTCTCACAGTTATATGACTTAGATGTGTGTGTATATACGTGTGAAACTAATTTAGTAGGACAGATATATACAGTAACAGGAGAGAAAGTGAGAAATAACACATTAGTAATGAATATCAAAAAGTAGCTTAATCACTTTTCATTGCCATCACTGGATTCTCTGCAACAAATACTTCTGTACTTAAAAGCAGGATGTTTGGGCAGGACATACTAAAGGGCTAATCCATAAAAATATAAATAAAAACACAGACAAGAAACTTTATATTCCTTATTACAATAAATTAAATTCCACCCATGCATCATGTTTTTCTATCTATATTATAGAACGTCTCAGGTTACGTATGCAACCATAGTTCCCTGAGAATAGGGAACGAGACACTGCATCCTCTAGAGGGCGCTATGGGAATGCCTTCAGCGTGACCGGTGTCTGAATAAAAACACACAATGCACTTGACATTGCAGGTGGAAGCCTATGACGTAAGCAAATGAGCGTCTGCGGGCATAAAAGGGCACCTGTGGAACACGTCATTCTCTTTTTTCAAAGGGGACGCCGACAGGAATGCCCGAAGCATGGCCAAGAGATGCAGTGTCTTGTTCCCTATTCTCAGGGAACTATGGTTACATACGTAACCTGAGACGTTCCCTTCCAAAGGGAAGGGAACGGGAAAGGAAGGGAACGGGAAGGGAACACTGCATCCTCTAGAGGGCGCTATGGGAACGCTATGCCAATACCGCCATGCTGAGGGAAAGAGTGTCCAAAAGCTGGATTCCTAAGTCACAGACTCGAGAAACACCATCTCTGCCCAGCAGAACTAGGGTCAAAAACCCCTCTTCAGGCAAGCCCAAAGCTCGCCATCATAGACTAGCTCACCAGAGTATGGCTCTTGGAGTGGAGGTCTCAGAAATAGCGACTCTCTAGATTGAGAGGAGACTTCTACACTCGACGCTATGAACAGCTAGTGAGGCTCAGGACAGAGCATGCACATAGTACTGCCTAAGCGGAGCTCTGGAGAGTGGAGGCTTAGGCAGAATGACTCTCTAAACGAGAGGAAGCCTAGCAACACTCGATCCAGGTAGGGGAACTCTCAGAAATGAGGTCTCAGCATAATGACTCTCTAAGTGAGAGGAGACCTGGCTACCCTCAACGCCAAAGGCAGTTAGTGAGGCTCAAGAAAGAGCCTGTGCATAGTACTGCCTAAGCGGAGCTCTAGAGAGTGGAGGCTTCAGCAGAATGTCTCTCTAAACAAGAGGAAGCCTAGCAACACTCAACCCTAGTTGGGGGGCTCTTAAGAGTGGAGGTCTCAGCATACCGACTCTCTAAAGTGAGAGGAGACCGGACTACACTCAGCGCTAATAACAGCTAGCGAGGCTCACAAAAGAGACTACATACAAATGATGCTACCTAAGCGGAGCTCTGGAGAGCAGAGGCTTCAG
The DNA here is from genome assembly GCA_027564155.1 of Gymnocypris eckloni scoliostomus. NCBI lineage: Eukaryota > Metazoa > Chordata > Actinopteri > Cypriniformes > Cyprinidae > Gymnocypris > Gymnocypris eckloni. The sequence continues at coordinate 61,040,345 of CM050412.1, read as the reverse complement.
TAGAATGACTCTCTTAAATGAGAGGAAGCCTAACACTCGATCCAGGTAGGGGAACTCCTAAGAGTGGAGGTCTCAGCATAACGACTCTCTAATTGAGAGGAGACCTGGCTACACTCGGTGCCAGAGGCACCAGAGACAGAGCTCTGAAGAGTGAAGGCTTCAGCAGGATGACTCTCTAAACGAGAGGAAGCCTAGCAACACTCAATCCTTGTTCAGGAGCTCTTAAGAGTTGAGGTCTCAGCATAACGACTCTCCAAAGTGAGAGGAGACCTGACTGCACTCAGCGCTAAAGACAGCTAGCGAGGCTCACAATAGAGCCTACATACTAATAGTGCAGTCTAAGCGGAGCTCTGGAGAGCTGGGGCTTCAGTAGAATGACTCTCTTAAACGAGAGGAAGCCTAGCAACACTCGATCCTGGTTCAGGAGCTCTTAAGAGTGGAGGTCTCAGCATAACGACTCTCTGAAGTGAGAGGAGACCTGACTACACTCAGTGCTAGAGATAGCAAGCAAGGCTCACAATAGAGCCTACACCAATAGTGCGGTCTAAGCGGAGCTCTGGAGAGCGGAGACTTCAGCAAAAGGACTCTCTTAAATGAGAGGAAGCCTAACAACACTCGATCCTGTAAAGACTCGAGACTGTAAAATAATAATAATAATAATTCTACAAGACCAACACAATTTTCTTTACAAAACATGCATTATTGTTTTGTGTGTGTGCTGTGCGTGCGAATATACAGTATTATTATTACCAGTTTAAAATGATGCATTACAATATCGATTTAACTAATTGCATTACTTTATGGAATTACACTACTTTTGCATAACTTTTTGTCGCCTGTGCTGGGCTTGCTTTTTTCTGGCAACTGTAAAGGCTCTTTTACACCAAATGTGAAATGAATAAACCTCAGACTAAAGGAAGTGCCTCTGCACCTAACTCCCAATTTCTCTCAACATGGGGACAGGAGAGGTGTCAGTGAATAAATGGAAAAACTACTTGCGTTACTTATTTGAAAAAGTAACTTGTACATTTAAAAGTAATGCATTACTTTAGTAGTTACCTGAAAAAAGTAATCTGATTATGTAACATGTTACTTGTAATGTGTTACCCCAATACTGATTATTACACACATACATCCTGTATATGTGTATATCAATATCAGTTTATTAATATACAGTGTATCCTACATATATGTTCATATGTGGGAATTGTTGCTCTAGCTAGAGAAATACAAGGAAAGCACCATCACACTAAATAAGTATCTGGAGCATTTGATTGCATTTCATTTGTTAATTTACTGACTTGATGAACTTGACCTATTGTCTAATGTACGGTGCTGTTAATCCACCCCCACCATGTTTGGCAGGCAGCATTAAGTTGGATGGTGCACCATACGGAGGAGAGGGATGTACAGCATGAAAAATGCACAAACTAAGAATACATTTATTGTTGACAAGAGGTACAAACTCTTAAAACTGCAGTAAATGCACAATAGAGGAGTGGAGTACTTCAGCACATACTAAATAAACCTAGTCCTTTTCAAAAAATATAACCACTCCAGTTCAAAGCCACAATTATCATGGTCTGGATTCTGCAATAGACTCAGATTTAAAGCTTTTTTGTGCCTAGTTCAGTCACTTAGAAGTAGAGGACGGTTTTATGGGGAGGAGACATTTTTCATGTTTATGAGAAAGTTGTTTACACTCATCAGATTGGTCCCTGGAGGCTTTGAAGCTTGTCTCCTGATAGCCATTAGCACTGGACATTTCATTTCCCTCTCAGTCAAGAGCACCTCTACGGCCCCAGTATCCAGGCAACAGCGTGAAGACACAACAAGGGTCAGACCTCAGATGCCCCACAGCTGCCTTACGAGTCATTAGAGACAGTACCAGACAGCAGAGTTTCTGTGTGGTTAGAAATACTCGAAGTGTGTGAGTGTGAGTGTCTGTTTGATGGTTCCTGTTTGGAAACTTTGCAGGAGTTTGATGGACAGTGTTTAGGAGGATGAAAGAGTTACACCACGCAGAGATGGAGAGACCATAACTCACTAGAGGAGAGTGTTCGATCGCTTACCTGACAAAGAGGAGATGATTGCTTGTCCAGGCAACCAGTGGAGATGCACAAACCACTTACACTGTGGAGAAACAAAAACAATAAATTGAGTCAGTATCTGCATATGCAACCGGAACTGGCTACTGAGCGTGTTTCGAAATAATATTTTTGCCAAGTGAAGAATAAAAACTACAGTCGGCAACACTTTTGTATAGGGACCAGCTCTCGCTATTAACTAGCTTATTAGCAAGAACATTAATAACATATTGTATGTTTATTAGTACTTATAAATCACATATTCTGTAAGACCATATTCTACATCCCTAATCCTACCCAATACCTAAACTTAACAACTACCCTACTAACTACTACTAAGCAGCAAGTTAAGAGATAATTGATGCAAATGTCGTAGTTAATAGCGAGAATTAGACCTTAAAATAAAACCAAATATTGTGTTAATTATGGTTTCAAAATCTACTTTACAGCCTAACTGCTAAACAAAGCTTCTTAGAACGGATTCAATTACAGTTGGATATTATGATACTAAACAATGACCAACAATAATTTATGACTTTTATTTTCAAATTTATAATACCATTTACTACAATACAAATATGTTGTGAATATGTTTCACATGACATGTGGAAGAAAAATAAAAAACGTGGCTACAATTCTACAATTGATCATTTTGTGGCCACATTTTATTAATGAATTCCCTTGTTTTAGTTCAATCATAGCCAAAAATTAGGAATTAATTCCCACAATTTATGAATCCCTGACATTGTTCCTTTCACAGTCATAACTGAACTAAAACTAGGTATTTAATAAGTTGTGGCCACAATATCTAGTTTCCATGTCATGTGTATTGGTAATTTCTTTTATTATAATAATAATAATAATAATAAATAAAAATGTACAATAAAATAAAACATAAATGGTGATTTAAATAAAACAAAACAAAACAAAACAAAACAAAACAAAACAAAACAAAACAAAACAAAACAACACAAATCAAATCAAATCAAATCAAATCAAATCAAATCAAATCAAATCAAATTAAAACAAAAATGGTTATTTAAATCCAATCAAATCCAATCAAATAAAGTAAAGTAAAGTAAAATGAAATTAAATATAATATTTCAATACAGACGACTCTGCAATCAGACACAACTCGTTTCGTCTCGTCATATGAATTTTAACAGGGCTGCAGATATAAAAACACATTCCACCGATGCATAAAGGATGAAACATACATTAGTAAATGATTTTCAACAGCAGCAGTAAAGCACACATGTGTGCAGTCCCCCCATGTCCCACTTTTCCCTCTCTGTTACTCAAGTATAGAGAGCAATGGTGCAATTTCTCTTATTTGTCAACCAAATAGATCAGAAGGGAGTCATCAAAGCCCCTCCACCGAGGATAAATCAAACAGGACACGCAGAGGAAAGGCAAGGACACGCACACGCTCAGATAGAGGCTGGCAAAGTCACACAAAGACAAGTGTGCGTACGCAAACTAGGAAGTGATGTCAGTGGCTAGTAAATCCACACATGCAGAGGAAGCTGTGAAGCCACACGCACACACAATCACCTCTCCAGTCCTTCTGTAATGATGACAGAACAGGGAGAGAGGAAACATCTTCATGTGCAGATGCAGAAGTGGGTCTTAGAGAAATCTGCATGTGATGAGGTGACAAAGGCTTTCTTTATTCTGTCGCTTCTACTCTCTTCTTCTATTTTCTTCTCGCCACTCTCCCACAGAAAACAGAATATATTGTAGACCTATAATACAATTCTCCATAAATAATATACAGCAGGTGAGAATTCAGTTTCCATATACTCTGTGCTGCCCATCCATAGATCATGTCATGGAGATACATTATGGATACACAACATATCAGTATAACATATACATATCCGCTATTGTTTAATATTACAGATATTTCCATCTAATAGTATTGTATCAGTATTGGTTAATACTGTATAAACCTTTGCAGTAATTTAACATTTAACATGTAATCCAGGTTAAATATGTTGTGAATATGTTTCTTTAAAGGGTTACTCCACCCCAAAATGGAAAAGTTGTCATTAATCACTTACCCCCATGTCGTTCCAAACCCATAAAGCTTAGTTTGTTCATTGACTACCAAACTATTAACACTGTCAAGGCCCAGAAAAATTAAAAAACATTGTCATAATAGTCCATCTGTCATCAGTTGTTCAACCGTAACATTATGAAGCTACGAGAATACTTTTTGTACGTAAAGAAAACAAAAATAACGACTTTATTCAACTATTTGTCTCCTCTGTTTTAGCGTAGCGCCATTTTGGAGAATATATAAATAGCGTATGCGGTTCTGTGTCGGCCGCACCACACGGATACACTATTTTCGTTCAACGCGTAAAGAACGTGGAAGACGTACCCTTGAGATATCTGTAAGATTATTTTAGCTGTTTTATTGTCTGTCTGAAAAACTCCATGAACCCAATCATTTAGAAAAGTAAAAGCACATTTACTCATCCAGCCCCATGATTTGAGGTATTGTTCGCCTTCTCATTACGCCACAAACGATACAAAACATAATTTATTCACATAGCCAAAATCCCCACACAATATAATCAAAAAGATTCAGATGTTTGATTATGACACACATTACACCGGTGCTGAATTTCTGTAATTGTGATGTAGCCAATGTATTTCTGAGTTTAATTGTTGGAGCTAATTGTGTGTTGAACATCTGTGCTGATTTGCATGTAAGAGACAAATGTCAGACCATCTGCTACCCAATAGACTAATGAGAATAAAATAGCTCACACACACACACATGCACACACATCAATTTTCAGTCATCCTATTGTGGCTTGCATTACTGCAATATTTTATAAAACAATCCCCAGACAGCCATTCAAACATCTTTATGCGTCCAATGTGTCTTTGATTTGATTTGTAGAGGACAAATCAACCCTACAGCTCGAACATTACTTTTTATCCACTTATGCGGCAAATAAGATCCATGAAATATTACTCAAACAGCTCTGAAATACCGATCTTGGGCCAGTGTCCGCTTTCCTGTCCATTAACACCCAAAATGGCCTCGTATACCTGAAAAGAAAGCGGCACCCTTGAGGAATCTCACCATACAGAAATATGCCTGTGGCGAACTCACTGAATCACATGAACTCATTGAATCACATTTACTGGCTCGTTTCCAGTCCAACAGCGTCCGGCTACATGCATAATGCACGAGGTGAGAGCAGCTCAGTCTTGCAAGCAAGAATCAACACGACGTGTGAAACAGACTCCATGATAACACCCGTGTTAGCAAGCGACAACGTACAAAATCTTATTTTGTCTTTGCCTCTCTGTCTGCTTTTAATTCTCTCTACTTCCTCTAAACTAAACGAAGATGATTCCTCACCTTCATTTCTGTGCTGACACCCACATCCAAAATAGTTAATACTGTAGTTTAAAAAAAGGGAGAATGGCAGTCTTTCAGTGAGTAATTTTTGACTAAAAACAACTAAAAACTAAACATTGAGACACATGATGAAAATTATGTTCTCATTTACTCACCCTCATGTCATTTCAAACCTATTCGATTTCCTTTCTTCAGTGGAACATAAAAGTTTAGCAGAATGTTCACAAGGGAATGAACAATGTATTGATACTCTATTGGTCACTGGCTGATATTAGAGATTTTTAGATAAGTAATTGTCGATTTCCTCTATTTTCATTTTATAATTTTTTAAAACACTACTAATTTATTATGATCAAATTTGATCTTTAGCCAGTGTTTGTTATTGTTAACTAATACTATTAGATAAACTGAAATGAAATTAAATAAAAAAATGGATGAAAATCTGGAAAATTAGAAATGTTGTCACTGCAACTAACTGAACTAAAATAAGTTTAGGTTTAAGCATTAACATTACTAAAACTAAAACTTAATAAAAAAAGCTAAATATACATATAAACAAAAACTAATACAAATGATAAAAGCACATAAATTTACTAAAACTTAAATAAAAATACAAGAATAAATCCTATTTCATAATATTTACAAAAGAAAAATTTAAAGCAAAGGTGCACAAAATAATAAAACATTGTAGAGAAACTGTCAATCGAAGCAGGCGATCTCTTTTTGCCTGCTGGGATAACAGAGCATTTGATGGTCCTGTTGGCAGGATCAGTACCACTCAGTGGTGCGAGAACAGCGCATCCCCTTGAAGGAACGCTCCAGGTTCGATACAACTTAAGCTCTATTGACAGCATCAGTGGCATGTTGTCGATTACTGCAGAAAATAATTTAGACTCGTCCTTCAGATTGTGAAAACAAACATCATGTTTGCAGTAATGCATGTATAATGAAAGTCTATGGGACAAGGCACTGCACTGAGAGAAACTGTTTTAAATAGGATACGTTAAATGAATTATTACCCTGAATACGCATTCATTTCCAACTCCGCTTTTGAATCTGATTTTTTATTTTAGTTACCAACTAAAATAAAAAAATCTTCATGCTCAAAAGCAGAGTTGGAAATGAATGGGTGTTTTAGGGCAATAATAACCAAAGCCATATCACCCTGCAGCCCAAGACCGGTTGCCCACTGAAGCTAAGCAGGGTTGAGCCTGGTCAGTACCTGGATGGGAAAACTAGGTTGCTGTTGGAAGAGGTGTTAGTGAGACCAGCAGGGGGTGCTCACCCTGTGGTCTCTGTGGGTCCTAATGCCCCAGTATAGTGAAGGGGACACTATACTGTCAAAAAGCACTGTCTTTCGGACGAGACGTTAAACCGAGGTCCTGACTCTCTGTGGTCATTAAAAATCCCAGGGCACTTCTCGTAAAGAGTAGGTGTCCTGGCCAAATTCCCTCCACTGGCCCTTGTCAATCATGGCCTCTTAATAATCCCCATACACTTGATTGGCTTTGACTATCTCTCCTCTTCACCTGTAGCTGGTGTATGGTGAGCGCATACACTTGATTGGCTCTATGACTCTCTCTCCTCTTCACCTGTAGCTGGTGTGTGGTGAGTGCATACACTTGATTGGCTCTATGTGTCTCTCTCCTCTCCACCTGTAGCTGGTGTGTGGTGAGCATACATGATTGGCTCTATGTCTCTCTCCTCTCCACCTGTAGCTGGTGTGTGGTGGCGCATACAGATTGGCTCTATGACTCTCTCTCCTCTTCACCTGTAGCTGGTGTGTGGTGAGAGCATACACTTGATTGGCTTTGACTATCTCTCCTCTTCACCTGTAGCTGGTGTATGGTGAGCGCATACACTTGATTGTCTCTATGACTCTCTCCTCTCCACCTGTAGCTGGTGTGTGGTGGATTGGCTCTATGACTCTCTCTCCTCTTCACCTGTAGCTGGTGTGTGGTGAGAGCATTGATTGGCTCTTCTCTCTCCTCTCCACCTGTAGCTGGTGTTTGGTGAGCATTGATTGGCTCTATGACACTCTCTCCTCTCCATCTGTAGCTGGTGTGTGGTGAGAGCATACACTTGATTGGCTCTATGACTCTCTCTCCTCTCCACCTGTAGCTGGTGTGTGGTGAGCGCATACACTTGATTGTCTCTATGACTCTCTCTCCTCTTCACACCTGTAGCTGGTGTGTGGTGGCGCATACACTTGATTGGCTCTATGACTCTCTCTCCTCTTCACCTGTAGCTGGTGTGTGGTGAGAGCATACATGATTGGCTCTATGTCTCTCTCTCCTCTCCACCTGTAGCTGGTGTTTGGTGGCGCATACACTTGATTGGCTCTATGCTCTCTCCTCTCCATCTGTAGCTGGTGTGTGGTGAGAGCATACATGATTGGCTCTATGACTCTCTCTCCTCTCCACCTGTAGCTGGTGTGTGGTGAGTGCATACATGATTGGCTCTATGACTCTCTCTCCTCTCCACCTGTAGCTGGTGTGTGGTGAGCGCACTGGCGCCGTTTCCTGTGAAAGCCGACGCATCATCCAAGTGGATGCTGCACACTGGTGCTGGTTGAGGAGACACACACACACACACACACACATGATCGTAAAGCGCTTTGGGTGTACAGCTATATACAATAAAGTGCTATATAAATGCATCATTCATTCATTCATAATGCCAGCAAAATCAACACAAATATTTAATTAATTTTGTGCCCCTGCACAATTCAACTAAATACATTATGGATGTCGAAAACAAAGTTGAGTATGTAAAAGAATGAAGAGTGCTGATTGTTGCAGTAATGTGTGGTCACAGTTACTGTTACTCTGCAAAATTTTGTAGCAAATTTCATTTATTTCAATAGCAACCCATACGATTGGGAGTTTCACACAAGGTTGAAAAAGTTCCCTTAAACAGATCGTTTTTCATGTTTACTTATCTGCTCATGTTGCATAAGATTTCGTTTATGTGTTCTTATGCAACAATCACGTATGTTCCTGCTGCGGTTATGCATGCAATAGCCAATCAGAGGAATTTACATTAGACCCCTGAAATGCTCACAACACAACCAAATAAATAAACGCACTGCAAAAACAGAAAGCACTGCAAATACTCACAACACAAACAAATAAAGAAACGCTCTGCAAATAGAAACAAAAACACCTGCAAATTAAGAAAACAACTTCATCAATTTGACAACACACACGCTGCAAATGCTCACAACACAACCAAATAAACGAGCTGCAAAATAAACCAAATTATTTGTGTTGTGTACATTTGCAGCACATCTGCTGTCAAACTGATGAAGATGTTTTCTTAATTTGCTGGTGCTTTGAGTTCTCTTGGCCACCGTATATCAGACTCAGTTTTGATGTTGGTAAAATTGAATGGATAACAGTATTTGGTATTTTGATTGATTGAAGTATGGTCACATAAAAGACATTACATGTGATTTGTTATGAGGTAATTACTATAAAATATTGTATTTATTTATTTATTTTGGAAAAGTTCATTTCTGACCCAGCTCACTAGTACAGCAGTTCCCTACAAACTAGTTAAATACTGTTAAATCAAACCTACCATGTGAGTGCAAATATATTGCCAACTCAATTACAACTCCAGCCAGCTGTTTATATCCTTTAAAAAAATGAATTTCCTTTTTTCATTTCTGCCTTGGCAACTTCTGTGAAGAAGAGCCCAAATGGATTTCAGTTCAGAAAAATACACACAATTATTCTTTACGCAGCGCCACTGAAGAAAACCCCAGCGAGTCTGAATCTCCCTCTCTCATACTCTGTAAACCCACTGAATAGAAAAATGGGTTTCAAATTGCCAAAACACAGTAACAATGCCTCAGTAAGAGCCAGATGCGGATGAAAGACTTATTATAAATTCCGGACAAGCGCTAACAGTAATACACCTTCCACATGCCTGGAGCAAGTGGATCCATTTAGAAAAGTAACAGTAGGGAAGCACAGCAGTTTCTACTGGTTACTGAAACTGTGTGTGTGTGTGTGTGTGTGTGTGTGTGTGTGTGTGTGTGTGTGTGTGTGCGTGTGATACACAGAGTAGAGAGCAGCTTTAGAAGGGCTTTCAGGGTTGAGGGAATTGGTTTTCTGTGGATTAGATGTTGACATGCACCGTTGCTCTGGATTATTTCTGGTTCCTCAGGAGCACAACTACTGATGACATTAGCAACATCATACCACCCACCGTTCCTCATGGATAAAGATGCACACCTCTCTGAGTGTTATTGTGCTGTATGTTTCACCTGCTTATAAAAACAAGTCGTGTAACCTCAGGACGACAACGCTCCGGGGAAAGACCTCACCACACCTTGCATGACTAAGGTTCTGAATCAGCCTCGGTTGATCGGCACTCGCTCTTTGATATCTCACCACAACACACTAAATCAAATCAGTGATCCTGCAGTGTCCCATGGTGATTAAAACAGCCATATATAGTATGATCATAGCTCAACCCACAGATTCTTCAGAAAATAAGTCTTCAAAAGCAGGTGTGGTTCACAGATACATTCCATAGAGACAACACACCCAGAGTTTGTGTGATTTTAAGTCTCGATCAAAAGTGACAGTTAGCAACACGGCAGTGTTAGGGAGTAAATAGTTAAAGTAGCAACACTACCATATTAACTACACTTGTCAGTTTTTAAACTAGCAATTTTACATGGTTATATGTGCTGATATTGCTGAACAGTGCTGTTAAATGTAGCATTGGGAAATCTGATTCATTCAAGTAAACCCATTCTGTAAAACAAAACAACGATTCAAATCACCATGCTGTGTATAGGTCTTCGTTTAAATAGTATTAAATGATGCTCATTAATGTTTATGTTTTTCACCTAATCAAACTAATTAAAGGGTATTTTCACTGTGAATGTCTTAAAACATCTGTGAAAGTTGCTGTGATGCTGTCACCCATTTTATATCCTAATTATTTGTGCCGGAAAATATGGCTTGAATACATTTATTAAGGTATTCAATTAAAGCATTGAAAATAATGTAATACATTTTTATTGCTAACAAATGAATAATATTCCAAATAAATTAATAATAAAATATGTATAGTACATTATTTTATTAATAATATTTTTACAGTTGTATTAGCTAACATTTCAATCTAAGTTTGATTTTATTATATTATTTTATATATGTAATAAGTAATTATTTATAATAAATGAAATCTTTTTTATTAATCATATAATATTCATAATACAATCTAATAATCTTATTTTAAGTCTGAGTGGGTTTTAGGGCCCTGGAGAAGTTTTGACATGCCCTGACATTTGTGATTTCTTTTCAGTATCTTCAAAACATATTAATAACTTAAATTTGATTGAAGTAAGACTTCTGTAAATATTAAATATGTAGTTAGTCAATTTTTGCAAGCCACAATTTCAATCTCTTTTTTTCTTATTTTAAATTAAGAGCAGAGATATTGACAAGAACATGAAGCTTGTGTTGACTTTTTCTGTAATATGCTAAACTGACACATGCAAATGGGAAAATGTTATCTGTTTTACATGAAGTCAAGTTGAGTTGAATTGGGGCAAATCCAGAAATTCAATAAAATATTCTCCTTATTCTCTTTACATTAACAAAAGTTTTTGCTCGTCTGTGTGTGTGTGTGTGTGTGTGTGTGTCTGTGTGTGTGTTTGAGCTTTCATACCAAATGGGTATGAATGCGGGGCTTAATGAATTTGTTTACACTCATCTCTGAGCAGAGTATCAGAGCCAAAGGTTACACCAAGAACATTTAACAAATATAGTCTCTTGTGACATAAAACACACACACACAACCTCCATTCCTCCAGCTCTCATCCATCTCAATTTTCTGCTCCCATTTTTCTCTCCCCATATTAGGTGTTTGCAAACCCTCGGGATAATGCAATGTCAAGTTACATTCAGCATTAAATGAGCTAAACAAATAAATAAATAATTTCAAAGACACAAAAGTTAAGCACACTGACAGGAAATTAATGATATTTCTATCTCTCCTTTCATCTAATTTGTTTTCTTGGGTCGTGAGCGGAGTATGAATCATGTTTAAAGACAGACGATTGATGAAAAAAATCTGTCTTTATTTTAGAGAAGCAGAATAAAAAACCTGACTTCTCTCCACAAGAAGCCCTTCCTTCAGGACACCTGAGAGGGAAAACCCAACGAGTTCTCATAAGCCCTCTTCTAAGCTATTGAAGACACCTAATTACTCACTTTACTTGATTACACACAATCACCATCACAAATACAATTAACAGCTTGTCTAACCACAGAAGAGACCGAGACTACAACGAAGAGGTGGAGGAAGGAACGGCTGTACATTCAGTAGAAAAACTGATATAATACCCTCATGAGTCATGTCATTTCAAACACATTTGACTTTCTTTCCTTCCACATAAGAAATAAATGGAGTATGAATACCCTTTCTGTGCAGTTACAATTAATGGGAACTAGAGCTTCACCACAAATACACCATAAAAGCAGTCCATACTCGTGACCAAAACAATTGACAAGACACGAGCGTGTTCAGCCATGCTTTGCTTATGTGTTAGCAGATAAGAGGTTGTGAAATATGACTGGTCAAAGTCATCAGCTGACCCATAAATCCAAGTGAAATGCCAAGGTCAGTGCAGGCCAGTTAAACAGCGCCATACAAGATGATGGGTTGAGCAGGTAGTAGTGTGAGTGGAGAAGCAGACAAGATAAATATGATACAACGACAAATAACTCAGAACGCTAAAGCACTTATCAGATAAATGTGTTGAACCTGACATAAAAAACACCAACAAAACATTTGAAGTTTTTCTAGTCATATTGTATTATAAGCTCTGTTCACAGTAAATGCTCCATACAAACTGTTTTCATTTACATGTCTGGAGCATCTCAAACGCCATCTCTGCATATTATTGTGAGTTTGGATTTCTTATAATGTTAATCTGGGAATGCAGCGTGCTCCATTTCTTCAGTTTTGTAAGGTAAATCCTTTATAAATCTTCGCAAAAACAATAGAATACATCAATGTCTTTCTCAATATGCAAAGTGTTCATCGCAATTTATAAATAAAAGCTAAGACCCTCATACAGTTTACACATTTTGATGTCTACATATTCAAGAAATTACAGTGGCTGTAGCATTTCTGTCTTAAAGAAATGGCAGAATATTAAAGATTAAGCGGACATTTGAATGACATTTTTAGTCAATATAAACAAATATTTTGTTTTGCTGTAATGTGTAAAAACAATCGTCAGGCCATTGGTGGCCTCTGCGGACATTTATGTTTGCATTATTTTTAATACAACATTACGTATCTTAACAGTTTTGTTCAAATGAAACCACGTGATTGCTAGCTTTAAAAAATATATAATTATCTGATTACTTGATTAAAGTAATCCTTAGTGACAGCATGTGGCAAAAACAAACAAACGAACAAAAAACTTCAAAACCCATAATGCACTGAGCTTTATCATGTGCCACTGAAGACTGGATCACAGGAATAAATTACATCTTAAAATATATTCAGATAGAAAACAGTTATTTTAAATTGTAATAATATTTCACAATATTCCTGTTTTTACTGTATTTGTGATCAAATCAATTTAGCCTTGGCAAGCATGAGAGACTTCAAGAATATAAAAAAACTAAAAGCATTTGTGTTGTGTAGCGTATATTTCGGAATTAAACAAATTCACTCATGGCCATGATTCAGAGCTTAATATGAGAGATGAGAACCACTGGAAGGAAAACAAATGGAAGAGCAGTTCAGCATGAACTGATTTAATAACCGAAGCTTCCCTGCTTATCTCTCAACCAACACATCCACTACTCACCCAGAGGGCAAAAAGTCTTCCCACAATGCCATTCTAGTCTATTACTGTAAATAATAACCATTGTGTCATGGCCATCAGTTCATAGAAAGCATACCTGGACAAAATTCAGGGACAAAAATAAAAAGAGAAGCAATAATTTCCGCCTGGAAAACCAAAGGACTCATAGATTTTTAATTTATTACACACCTTGTACATCGAGGTGAAAGTCTGTCATCGCTTTTAAATACAAGCATGCTTTCTAGAGCAAAAAGGATCAGGCCTTTCTGCTGAGTCAGGGCTGGTGCCCTGCAGGCCACTGTAGCAGAGCTGTATTCATTACCTTCTATTCCTTTGAGACACAACATTTATTAGAGAGCGACAGACGGGTGGGGCATGAGTTGAATCAAACGGAAATGTTGAGGGGCGAGCCGGGTGCTTTATAATCAGAGAAAGAGCAGAGGAAGACAGGGCGCGATGTAATGAAAAACAAGTTTAATACATTGTGCATCAGATTTCTAATGCAACTGACATCTGAAAGAGAGGAAGGAAGTGATAAAGAAAGAGAAACAGAGTTAATTAAAGTTTCCACTTTCCATTGTGGGCAAATCTACTTTTGAAGGCTATAAAGCACTATGGTGGAGCCATGGTATAATGACAATAATACAATGGCGCTATAATACACATTGGCTTAGAATTTTCATTTTCGGGTGAAATATCCCTTTAATTCAATTAGATTAGTCTTTGCTGAATGGGCAAACAGTGCAGGACAATCATGGATAAGTAATGAAGCTGAATGATGATATATGACTCCATGACGGAGGTGTGCATGCATGCATCTAGGGAATGGGGAGAATAAAATGTGGGTGTGTGCTCCCATGTAAGCTAACTATACTTGCAGATCGCGGCCATTCCCACAGTAAATACCCATGGCACAGTGAAACACAGAGGACGGCTCAAAGACAAAGCGGCAAGAGAGAGATAGAGCAAGAGATATGGATAAAAAACTCTTCATTTTGCTCTTTCACGCTCATAGCCTGCAGAGATGAGGCTAACAGAGTTGAGGGATTGCTGTCATCGGTCTGTATAGGAAAGAGGTGGCACAAGGCAAAGGCACAGTTGCCAGATTTGGAAACAGGAAACGACAGTGTACCGTGACGAATGGTCACCACAAAGGGAGAGGGCAGAGATTCACAACGAAATGAGAAGAAAGGATTTGCCATCTCTACTACTACTACCATTCCAGCTAATTGCTCTGACTGCAGCCATTAGACAAAAATAAAGGCAATGTTGTTTTTTTAAGATTTCATATAAAGGTAAATGTGATTGGAAACAGATGTGCAATTGTTTTTGTCTCATTGAGAGAGGGATATAAACCTCTGAAGAAAAGAAGGATAGAAAGGAAATATATGGACTTAAGAGCATCTGGATAAAGCCAGCTAAAATAAAATGAATTTATTTCTAAAATCAGTCAGAGCAATGTACAGAATCACCTTTGACAGAAAAAGGTAAAAGGGCCTAGCACCAGTCCCTGTTGAACCCCAGTGGTGAGGGTGGAGGGTGAAGAGGATGAGTCTTTTAATCTTTTATTATTATTTAGTATTTTATTTTAGTAAATAGTATATAAACAAAGGAGAAGTACCAAACTAGATATGTTCATCCCTACTCATTTGGATACCAACAGTTCTTGGTTAACAGTACTGATAAATACTAAGAGATCTTTACTTTCAATTAAGAATTATTTCAATTAGAATACTGGGTAACACTTCATTGTACAGTGTCCCTTGTTGTGTGTTACATCATGTACTGACATTACATTGTACTAACAGCAACCTTAAACCAAACCCTAATCCTCACGTTAATTAATTGCTTAATAATTAATTGTATGATTACACCGTGACACCTTAAAATAAAGTGTAACTGATTATTGCTCATTTTAAGAGTCAATTATGTAGCTTGACTCAATTAGGCATAAACTCCTTAAACTCAAGGTTAGCTGATCAACATTTGCGCATATGAACACAGTCCATACTTCAAACTTTTCTTCTCACAGTCCCTTCTGAGGTGAACACAGTTACACACTCCACAGAATTATGCACAATATGAGTCATTTCTATATTTCAATCTGGGGTGGTTTACAGCATGTTTTATAGCATCAGCACCTCCGCCAAAATTGAGAAGATCATTCACGCTCTGTCCTCAGAGTAAGTGGTGGTGGGTGCCATAAATAACAGCTCCAGTCTTTATTGCATCAAAATGCTGAGTCTGTCTTGTTGCCTTTTACATCAGTTCACTCAGACCTCAATGATAGATGTGTTTCTATAAAAATGACCACTTTATTTAGTCCCAAACCCTGAAACAACTGTGTAAAGGCATCTGAAACAAATTCAGCTGAATAATAACAATTCACCTTCTACTAAATGTAATTTATTTTAGTCTAACTTTATGTTTGCCTTTCGGACTAAGATACACGCCCTGTGATTTGTAATCTTACTTAATTTGACTAACTAGTCTGTTAAGTCCATTTCACAGGACACGGTGTAATCAGAACGTACCCCAGGAGTGTCCACATCTCAGAAGGCAGCATGCTTTTAAAAACCTTTCCCCAATCTATACAATGTCTTAAAATGTGAAATACCTCCCAGCAATTTTACCATCCCAGCACTGCATTACAAGTAACCCTCAGTGACTTTGATGGAGAGGCCTTCCATTTCTCAGCACCACTGCTTCACAGACAGGCAGGCAGGAGCCTTCAGGTAGCTCCGAGATCAATAGCAGCTCTAAGCCCACTCTGGATCAGCCACACCTGAGACTAAATCACAGCAACACTCACTTTGCTTCCAATCAATACCATGCATCAAACCGTATTCACCATTGATCATTCCCTGCCTGTACTTTGTCATCTCCGACAACTCTTCTTGGAGCTTGAATATAATTTAGCAGGCCCTAATTTAACAAACCTTTCTTGACTTGCTGATACAAGGAATTTCAAGTGAAACAGAAATAGGAAGAGCATAAGAAGGTATGCTTATTTTTCTATCTTTAATCTGGAGGTACAATCACAAAATTCTTTAATTAGTGTAAGTTGACTGGGGCACAAAAGAAGAGCTTTGCAAAACCTAAAATCTCAGGGAGTGAAATTGGCAGCAAAAACACTTGGGTGTTGTCTGTTTTGAAGGGATCATCCCCGTTTGTGTCTGTGTGTGTTTACTGTGAACACAACTAAACTCCAAATAAGCACTTTATTTGCTTTCATACCAGGGCATTGTTAAATTCTTGATTCTGTTCCAAGGGTGTTCATTTTCTGTAATTGCAGGTCTATGCAGGAGCTCCAGGTTGAACACACTGTTGTTTAAGTTGGCATGTCAGTTTGGAGTTTTAACAGCAAAAGCAAACTTTTGGATGGAAGTGTACGCCATAAGCTAAATATAAGCTGAATATTTGACTAAGCAATTATTTCTAACATGTTTTTTTGTTGAATATTTTTGTTTAATTGTTAAGTTTAACATAAGATGAGACTTTATTCTTTAATTTCAGAATCACAGAATTGTTAAAAAATGTAAAATCCAGAAAGTGTCGGAGACCTGGTCGAGTGAGTTGACATGGCCTGACTGTCCCATCCCATAAACTTAAAACATAACAAACATAAAATAAACAAGGGTGTGTTCATTTATAAACCCATACAAATTCCAGTTGCAAAAGGCTTTAATCTAGTGTGTGAAAACTTGGACTTTGACTCACAGGCAGGCGTCAGTCGTCTGTATTATTTTAATGAAGAAAAAAACTGCATTGAAATGAACCACAAAAGTCCAAATTATATCAGATTTTCATATCATTAAATGCATTCAAATGACATTCAACACCAATTTATATAATCCTATAATAATCCCTTGATCTTCTTTAACCCTTCTTTTAAAAAGTCCTTCAGAAAATAAGGCCATTTCCTCATCTCCAAACTTGTTTGAGCACTCTTTTCTTATAGCTGGACTAGTGTACAAAGTGAGCCTGGAGGAGACTCTCTCCTCACCGGACAGCAGATGTATTAACCTAATTACCAATGATTTGTCTCTTCCTGAGGGTGCTTTTGCAACCAATCAATTGGAAAACAGAGATGCCACATTAAAAGGCATTTTATTAACAATGGTACAACCTGTGATGTCTACTGGTTTGGAAAACATCCTGCTGATATTCGGGGGCTTGAATGCAGGGCAGATTGATGATGCTGGGGGTGAAGGAGGTCATGGCCAAGCACTCAGAGTTAAAGTTCAAGATGATAAATCGAAAAGGTTGTGCCCCTAAAGAAACCCCCGAGGAATAAATATGACAGTAAGACTTTTCACACCAGTTCCTAGTTGGTGTATATCTCAAGAAAATATTTCCAGGTCACATTATATTATTATATTAATACATTACATTATATTATATTACACTCACTGGTCACTTTATTAGGTACACCTTGCTAGTACCGGGTTGGACACACTTTTGCTTTCACAACTGCATTAATTCTTCGTGGCATAGATTCAACAAGGTGTTTTGGAGACTCATCGAAATCAAGACTCATCAGACCAGGTAATGTTTTTCCAATCATCTATTGTCCAACTTTGGTGAGTCTGTGTGAATTGTATCCTCTGTTTCCTGTTCTTAGCTGACAGGAGCGGCACCGGTGTGGTCTTCTGCTGCTGGAGCACATCTGCTTCAGGGTTCGACGTGTTGTGCATTCAGAGATTTTTCGGAGCATTCTCTGTAAACCCTAGAGATGGTTGTGTGTGAGAATCCCAGTAGATCAGCAGTTTCTGAAATACTCAAACTAGCCCATCTGGCACCAACAACCATTCCACGTTCAGTCACTTAAATCCCCTTTCTTCCCCGTTCTGATGCTCGGTTTGAACTACAGCAAGTCATCTTCACCACATCTAGATGCCTAAATGCATTGAGTTGCTGCCATGTGATTGGCTGATTAGCAATTTGTGTTACCAAGCAATTGAACAGGTTTACCTAATAAAGTGGCCGGTGAGTGTATATTATATGAACATTCACAATGCAATATCAGTCACACTTTGCTTTAAGGTCCAGTTCTCGCTATTAACAAACCATTAACTATGGCTTTTGCCTCAATAAACTCCTAATTTGTTGCTTATTAATAGTTAGTAAGGTAGATGTTAAGTTTAAGTATTGGGTAGGATTGGGGATGTAGAATATGGTCATACAGAATATATGCTTTATAAGTACTAATAAACAGGCAATATGTTAATAATAGGCATGCTAATAAGCAATGAGTTAATAGTGAGAATTAGTCCCTATACTAAAGTGTTACCAAAATATCAAATATTATAAAATCCAATGTTGACCAATAAAAATCCATATAATAAATAAGCACTTAAATCAGCACCTCAGAGTATCTCAATATACATCTTATTACATTTTTGTTACTGTAATGCAATATTGTGTTGAAATACAGTAGAAAAATACTGTAATATATATATTTTTTAAAGTAATACAAAAAAAGCCACAAATGTATGGAAGCCTGTTTCCACAGCGGGATTAAAAATTAAGAATATAATTTGTGACTTTTTATCTAATCATTTGGAATTTGTCTCTCTTTCTCTTTCATTTTTTCTTCTTCTGAGAATTACGAGATACATATAATCACACAATTGTGAGATATACAGTCTGAACTTTGAAATACAGTATAAACTTGCAAATTGACTTATTTTCTCACAATTTGTGTTTACATATCGCAGTTCTGTATTTTTTTGTTTGTTTGTTTCCACCGATAAATACAAAAATAATCAGGTAATTGCGACTTTTTATCTCACAATTCTGACTTTTTCTCACAATTACAAGTTAAAATGTAAAAACTCTGACTTTATATCTCACACTTTTTACTTTCTCTTGTAAATTATGTAAAATGAAACCAGACTTATGAGATTTAAACTAAAAAAAGTCAGAATTGTGAGATAGAAAGTTGCAACAAATAAATTGATTTGAAAATGTCACTAAGTAAACCGGTACCAGAAATATACTTAAAAACTAAAATCTAATGTCTTATTTTTTGATTTTGGGATGAACTTTGTCTGGTTTTGTGAGATTCACTCATAAAGTCCACTTCTTTCCTCTCCACACACTCAAGCACACATAATTCCCAATGAAGCAGGTGCATTATTGCTCAGCTGTTTTAATTATACATGAACCTTTGATCTGACTCATTAAAAGGATCAGATTAATTAAGGAAGTTCATGCACTCAATCACTCATTTACTCTCTGAAGTATCTCTCTCCATTCCATCAGTCATCTGACATCCATTTTTCTTCTATATGCACAAACTGCTCACCTGTCTCTCACTCCCGTTAACCCTGCTGACAAACTAGCACAACAAATCGCTGCCTGTCTGGATTTATGTATGTGTAAAATATGGGTGAACTCCCTCCCCTCATACACACACACACACATTCTGCTGCAGATGGCTGTGTAATCCATCAGAATGTCACAGGAGATATAAAAGGGATTGAGAAGCTCTGGCTTCTTTATTGTTTATTTATTAAAGACAGAGTCCAGAATGACCCTCCTCTTCCCCACCCTCTCTCAAACAATACAGCTGAGGGATCTCACAAAACTGTCAAACAATGCTTGATAATATTTCAGTTTGAAACTAAAATATATATTCAGTGTATAAATTATATATCCTAAAGAAACTTCAGCCTATTTTAGGAATATTTGGATTTGAAAAAATATATTTATTTTGAAAACTTCCACACATTCCTTAATTTTCAGTAGACAATTCTAAAACGTATGAATAATAATAATAATAAAGGTAAATAAATAAATAATTAAAATAAATAAATCTCCTTGTCATGTATAAAAAGTCATTTCAATTTATACATGATACATTTACTGTACTGAATTTAAAATAAAACTAAATAAAACAAATAAACAAAAAGCAGAGGTGTGAATGAAACAAATAAATGGGAGGGACACATTGTAAATCACATCAGACTCTCTTATAAATGGGTTTAAATGCATAGTTGCCACAGATACACATGATATGCCATTTAAAAGCAGAAAATGAAACAAGCATTTTTGTGAGTTTTAAGATGAATTGTGTAGTTTGGCACCATCAAACAGGAGTTGTCTTTACATGATAAGCTGGGAATGAAGGAGTATTTCAACACTGAAAAAATAAACACTTCAGCTATAAGAATTAGACCTAAAATACTGTTCTGACAGCTATGAAAAAATGTATTTCACTCTTCGTTCTTTGTTTGTGTATTTTCAGTTCAGCACACAGACATTGTCAGTGTTTGGGGCATGAATATTAATTGTGTTTTGTGAAGTCCAAACTAATTGGTTATCTAAAAGATGGACGCTGGCATGTGGCAGAGGCTTTTTCTTGATTCTAATCATTTTATATGGCTGGATACATTTTTTATGTAATTATGGTTAAGCAAAATAAACAAATTTACATTATAAAATCGCACAGTGTGATTCGGTTTCGATTCAATACAATGCGATTCAATGCAATACGATGCAATGGGAAAAATATCATTGCTTTTATTTTGTTAGTTCAGACAGACAGCAAATGATAAATGAACTTGTGTCTTCTGACTTCTAAAGTGTATTTACCCATTACAATAGTCACTTTACAGTTACTGCTATCTTAAAATGCAAATTTGACTCAGAATTATTGCGCTCCATCTGTTTAGCGTGCATGCGCAGCAGATCGTCCCCTCAAGCAAGCCCACTCCTGACAGCAAAATGGATATATTTGCATGACTTTCTTACATTTACAGATGAAAAATATACTTCTGACATGTCAGTTATGACTGAGGAAAACAAAACGTCTCAAATGCATTAAACAGCACAGATATATTCGCTGTTTGCCGTGGTGGATCGATTTGATCCATGATCGACATTAACGCCTGTTTCACACATGCTCCGTCTGCGGTGTGTATGCGGCCCGTGTGCGTTACATAAGAGGTGCAGAAGCAGCACGGACTCATTGTGCTTTCACACAGGACATGTTTGCTGTCCTCTCCTGGTCTGCGGCTGTTTACCACAAACACTGAAAGTAGGGGAGACCGGGTGGTTGTATCACTTTTTGTTTCAGCATCTGTAACTGGCTGAATATTTGAGTGTGACCTTTTCAACGTCATTACGTATTACGTGAAGTTCGGGATGCGCATCGCAGAACAGGCGAGCATTTGTGTGTTTATGAAGCAGATCATTTATTTTAAATAATTAAAATAAATTAATTATTTTAATTATATTAATTGGTATCCTTTATAGCCCATTGAAGCTGCACTGAGACTGTAGTTTTGACCTTCAACCGTTTGGAGTCCATTGAAACTAACTTTATGGATACAAATCCTGGAATGTTTTCATCAAAAACCTTACTTTATTTTCGACTGAAGAAAGAAATACATAAACTTCTTGGATGACATGGGGGTGAGTAAATTATAACATTATAAATTATAATAATTTGAGAATAAAGTATAACAATAATAATAATTTGCACGGTTTGATGTGATATGAGCTAACCGACCTTTAGATTAAATCAATTACGTTTTCTTCCTCAGTTGGGCAGAACAAACGTGGCAGACTTGTTACTTGTTCAGATGACAACATACGTTTAAAATTCTAGAATTTTCTAGGATTTTTTAGTAGGCTAGAATCTGTGATTGCAAAGTACAGTAAATATCCACACCGGTGCATGACTGACTGAAACACATACTCTTCAGAACATTATTAATCCATGCTGAAGCCGTGCCGGAGCACAACCCACGTAATAAAGATAATTCCAGACAGAGCTGCAATTCCAGATTTTCAAACAGAGATGGTGACAAAGGGGCAAAACTTACGGACTGCAGCTTTAAAACAGGCTTAATTTTCTTA